>PVKZ01001215.1:366861-445480 GCA_004027375.1 Macroglossus sobrinus | reverse complement strand
GTTGGCCTTCTGTGAGTGAGTCAAGGTTGAGAACAGCTATCTCTGGACCCGGGAGAGCAGTAGAGCCATGGGGTGTGGTGAAAGGATGTATCACCGGAGAAAAGCCACACAAGGTGTGACACGATTTGGGCACTTGCACACGCACACCTATGCATACAGATCTCATCTCACCAAATGAAATAGAAGCCCCTGGAGGTAGGAACCACCCAACCCTCATGGTTCAAATTGTGCTCGCCCACTCAGTATCAACTAAGGGCTGATCATTTGTTCAGGCAGACAGACAAATGGAAAGGGCCTGTCACCAATTATGTGATGAGCCCTTTCTTACCTCTAGTGCACTGACAGCACTCTTAGCCTTGGTTTCTATCGGAGTCACACAGGCAGACCCCCAAGGCACATGGCCAATGTATTCTTAAGAATTTCTGACCTAAGGGACTTGGCAAAATTCATGAAGAAAGACTTGTGGTCCAGGAAGCATGGTCTTGGTCAGCACCTCCTCCTTCCAGACCAACCTCCCTAACTCCTCACCCAGCCGAGCTCTTCCCAGTCTATCTTCTACCCAACAGAGTAAGAGTAACACCTTCTCTTAGGGCTGCTAACACTGCAACTTAAACTTTAGGTACATAAACTCTTTGCCAACATTCAGATTAGATTACTCTCCACTACGGACAGAGGTGATGGGGCACACTGTCCACCACAGTGAACAATCTGAAGCCATCTATATTTGCCTATGGACCTGAGATTCATCTTCCTAATGTTTCACTCAGGGCTATTATCAAAATTAGTTTGCAATTCTAAACACACAGTGTGTGGGTGGTAGTAAAAGACAGCCACGATGGCTCTGTGGGTGGAGGGAGGAGAGAAAGAGGGGAAAGGAGAAGCAAGCTGAGAATCAGTGTTACTACATAAGCTATCTAACCACAGATAACAGGGTGGATAGGAAGTCAAAGATATGTATCAACTCTCCCTTTTACTTTCTTGATAAGGTGACCTAAGCCAAACTCAGTTTGGCACTAGAAGCTCATAAATAGTATATTTTGGAAATAAATGGCCTCAGTATTCTCTCAAAACCTAGTGTAGCAATTCTCCAAGTTCCTTTTAACAGTTTTTCCAACTAACTAATCTTGTTGTTGCAGGCTCAGAGGGTGGGTGTATGGCCTGGAAAAAGGTTCATGGGAACAGCTATGAAACACACACACACACACACACACACACACACACACACACACACACACACTCTGGAAGGTGGACAAGGAGAGGATAACAAAACAACTCTATTTCAATTAGAAAAGCAAAAATAGTTCTAAGTTTTGTTGTTGTTTTTAAAATTCATTTCTCAATAGAAGGAATTCTTAAATGATGAACGTTCTTGCTTGTTTCAAGATCATCTGGCCTTCTGAATTTTCTGGTTGTCTGTTTCTAGCCAAGTCCTCCATGTCTAGGGTTGCAGGACAGATAACATAAGCAGTCCTAAAACCTATCCTCATGTTTCTTTTACTTTTTAATGTTTTTCTTTTTAACAGAGGGTGATCAGAAATTATAAAAATGAAAAGTTTTAAGGTTCTGGTGCAGCTAGAGGTTGTTTTTAAAATTAAGAGCATAACTGCCTGCTTTCCCTTTGGACAGTGCCAAGCATTTTTTTCAGATAAACACGCATCTGCAGAAACTATCAGAGTTTCCACTTGTTTTACAATATCGGTCACAAGAGAGTATGATTTGGACAGTGGCCTGCATCCTTCTATAACACAACAGCCCAGTCTAAAAGGTGGTTGAATTCCATGAGTGAAGAGTGAAAACAGAAATTCAGCACTGACTCTCTGGCACAAACATTCCCCAAAACCATCAATGTACCCTCATTTGTTAATCTGGCAAAGAAGAATGAGTGAAGTCCCACTCTTTCAGTGGAAAAGGGAAACCAAAAATAAGACAATGATGCCCACTTTTTAGGAGTGGCTAAAATGTTTAGAGCTCTGCCTGCCTTCAATACTCCATCTTACCCAAAAACCCCAAACCAGATTTGTTAAAGCAGGATGATCTGGTCTGATGTAAGGCTCTGGGAGAGAACAGACATAGAAGGGGCTTCTACTACCAACTTTAGGTTATACATATGCAGCAGTCATTTTAATAGGTTTTCTCTGGATGTTCTCCTGCCCTGGTATGTCCTTAAGATGTAGCACTTGATGCTATACACAGACTCAAGAACACCAGCAGGTCATAGATTTGAACGAGAAAGCAACATCTTAATGCCCTGTCTTTACAAGACCCCAGGATTTCAGGCGCAATAATACAATCTGCAAGTACTTTCAGTTCACAAGAGTAGGAACCACCTTCTCAGAGCAAGGTATTAGATTCCCAAGCTTAACTTTCTCGGACGTTGGCAGAAGAGCTAGAGTGGCTTACAAGTGGCACCACTGAAGGCCACCACTAAAAACCTCATACCCTTCCTGATTAAACCTTTGAAATTTCCTCTAGATAACTACACACAGAAAATTGTGGCTTAGAAAAGAGAAAAATGAAATTAAAGCATTCTCCTCCTGCAACCAAACTCAACCCCATACTCACACACAGACTCACTGACATACAAACTCCATTTGCTCTGCAGTTTGGAAATGAATGACAAACTGCTCCGAAATCTTCCATGATCACCTCCAGTGCTACCCTTAGTTAGCAAACTCCCCTCTAAAATGCAAACCCCCCTTGCCAGAAATAATTGTTAGCTATTTATACCATGGTGTGAATGTTTTAATCAGATAAGAGCCTCACATCTAGCTGAGATCATTCACACACACAGACTGGCAGTGCAAGGGGAGGAGGGGGTGGAATTCTGGAGCAGGTGGGAGGGCGGTGGGCGCTACCCAGACGATGAGCACTCTGGTGGCAGTTCCAAAGGCCAAGGCGCAGCACGGGGAGCCACCCAGGACATTTTCCCTAAATAAAACCTTGTCCTTGGTGCTGTCAGCAAGTATCTCTCTGCAAAGAAAGGCTTTTCAGCAGGAGCTAACAAAGACAGACTAAACAACAATTCTAGTGTTCTCATCTCCATTCCCATCTTACTGCTGCAGAACTCATCATGCAAGTATCACTAGGACATCTATCTACGTGTGCTGCTTTTGTGAAACCACTGGCTATTGTGAAACCACTTTTAATCTCTATTTGAAAACAATTTAAATTTGGTTTAAAAGATTTTGTTCTAAGTGAGAGGCTTTAGGTAAAATAGTTACCTCAAACACTTTCAAAGCTGGAAGTACTACAGTGCAATGTATAGGTAGCCACTAATTCCTGCTAATAATCTAAACGGAATATACTTAATAGCACTATCCTCTTTTGGTCATGGGTGTAGATAATAAACTGAACCTTTCATTCCACACAAGCCCTTTGTGGCTTTTATTTTCAGTTTCTCTTGTGTATTAGAAAGACAGTGGAAACAGGGTACCTTTTCCACAGAAACATCAGAAGACACAGTATAGGCCTTAGACATCACATTAAGGTAACCCTTGGATTCATGTTAATGAGCTCCACCAGTCTAAATAAGATGGGGACCACCCCAAGGCTGAGAGAAAAGAACCTGGTTGCTCTCTGACATCAAGGAAGATAGAGCAGGGGACATGAGAGGCAGAAAGAGACTTCAAGGAGCCTGACCTCTGCTACTACACAGAACAGAGTCACCAGAAGTTAATGGAGCTTGAGCTTCTGGACCCTCCCTTGCAGGGGCCCCTCCCAAGGTTCAGTACCTACCTCGGTATTTGTAATTTTATACCAGTTTTCTTAAAGACGAACTCTAAATTGTAGAAGTTCCAGGGCCCTCCTAAAGCTGAATCTGTCTCCAACCTGAAGGTTCTTCAGGCATTCAGACTCACCACGATCAAAAGTGAACTCATGATCTCTCTCTTTCCTTCTTCCTCGGCTCTTAATTCCAGCTACACTTAAACCTGCCCATTCCCTTTGTACCTACATTTGACTAATGGCATCATCACTTCCTAAGTCAGAGACTAGGTTTCCTCATTCCCAGCTCTTTCATTTACTTCAAACATGCAAGAGTCAAGTAAATTCCTCCTGACTGATCCTTTCCCTCCATCCCCTCAGAGAGTTTGTTGGGGGGCTCAGAGTTTTCGCCCCTGGACTTCTGGCTCCAGTCTTTTCCTTTCTTATTCTGACCCCCCTCTCATATGAGAAGGATGGTCTAAAATACCCTACAGTGACCTGCAGGCCTCCATACTGGAACACAGGGCAGCTTGGCACATACTGGCCAACTCCTGTCACACCCAGCCCTGAACTTCTCACCCTTGCTTGCTCACCTCTAAAGACGCTATTCCCTCTGGCTACAGGTTCTCCCCAGCCCCATCCACACCCAAACCCCTTAAGGGTCTGTGTTTATCCTACAAAATCCAATTCAAATGCCATTTTCTCTTCAATCCTTCCCCAGGCCTCTGGTCAGCTGGTTTATACCACCCTTTGATCTCTGTGGAATTCAGCATTTTTTCCCAAACTAGACCAGGCTCTGGGTTCATCTTCGTCTCTTTCTCACCCTTCTTTGTATTGTTCTCACTCTTCCACTATGGTGGAGTTCATTCATTTCTGATAACTTTCCCTGTCTTGACTTTGCCTTAATACTTACGTGTGTTATACTGAAAGGCAAGACTGAGGAGTAATGCTGGGAGCACAGGGCTCTGGAACTCAGTGACTGGTCTGAATCCCAGCTGTGCTACTCACTAGCTATGTGACTTCAGACACTATCTACCTTACTCTTTGTTCCTTGGTTTTCTTACCTAAAAAATAAAGGTAACATCAGTATCTACCTCACCAGAATGTGATAAGTATTAAATGAGTAAAGAGACATAGAGAGCTTAAGAGCTTAGGATAGTGCATGACAAATAGTGAACACTCAATAAATGTCAGCTGACTGGCAGCAGGGGCGGGGGGATACGACGAAGAGGGGGCAAATGGCATTATCCAATGATCAATCATTTCCCTACTCCATCCACTACAGAAGCCCTTTCTAAAGAGAAGAGAGGATATTTACCTTAAAAGTCTGTTGCACCAAGGACACTGCACTCATATTTCGTTAAATGTTTCTATGAATAACATAGAGGATGGTATTGGTGCACTAGAGGCAAGAGGCTTAAATAAACACTTACAGACAAACTTCTCTAAACTCTGGGTATTCCCGTTGCTATAATCCTGTTTCCTAATGCAAACCTATCCTCTGCCTTCCAGACCACTCAACTCCTGACAGCTATTCCAACTCCTTTTTCTATGCCCTTCCCAGGAACACTGGCTCTTTGCAGTCTGAGCATCCTCACTAGGAGACTTCATCTACTCCCATGCCTTCCTTACCTTGCTGAGATCCACAACTCTATAGACCCAATAATCTTGGCCCACTGGTTTAAAGATGTCTCAATTTTGATGTGCCTATCCTTGAACTCAGGATGTCCCAAACTGAAATCCTCCTCTCTACTCCAACTCCCCCACACTCATTCCTTCAAAATTATTCCCCAGTTCTGTAGATGGCATCCTGGAGGTGCTCTAGACAGACATTTAAACACTCCTCACTCCTTCTTCTCTCATTTAACTATCTCTTAAGTCTACATGCTTTTCTCCATCTTCACTACCATCTACCTTAATCAAGCCACCATCACCTGTCACCCTGCTACAAACACTTCCTCACTAGTGTTCCTAACTTCAGATCCAACTCCCTTTTTTTAATCCATTCACTCTGCAATCTGAGTGATCTTTATGAAACATCAGTCTGACCACATCTTTCCTTGGTGAAACCTTCAGTAAATGGCTCCCCTCCAATATTGGAATGAAGTTCCAAAAGACCCACTAGGATCTAGTCCCTGATTACCTCTTTAGCCTCATTAGTCACCACTGAATCCCTGCTATTGTCTTCTAGCCCAACATGCCCCTTTCCAGCCTTGTGGAATTATTAGCAGTTCCAAGGAGGTTTCAACTCCTTTTCTGTAGGACTTTGCTCCCTCTGCGGCAATGTCCCTCTCCTACACCTTCACTTGGTTAAATTCTTCTTCTCCTGCAAGACTCAAGTTAGACATCACTTCCTATAGGAGCCTTCCCTGATTCTGTCCCAAAGATGAGCTAGGAGTCTCTTGTAGGTTCTTATGGTAGCTATGCTCTACCCCCATCACAGCCTGTATCCCATGTGGGAGTTCTCCAGGCCCTCTGAGTGCATAGGCCGTGGCTTATTCACCACTGTATCAGCAGACATTCAGTGGATACTGGGTGTGACATAATAAGAAATATATAGTTGGTCTCTGCCTGGTTCCTGGCACAGAGCTTCTAAAACTCTTAAAATTCTTTGAATGACAGGAGTGAGAAGAGCATCTTTTGTTATATGTAATAAGCCCCTTCCAACCATATCTGAGTTTATGCTAATGAGGAAGGAGGCTGGTTGCTAGAAGAATTAATCATGTGATGAGGAGGCTGTATCTTTCAGCAGTGCTCTCTGACCTCTGTGGAGAAGAGAGGGGCTGGAGATTATGTGATTTTGTGACAACGCTGTTGCCTGTTCCAAGTCTAGAAAACACACAAGGAACACCAAACATGCTGAAGGGTAAAACTATCCGGCATACAGGACTGCCACCAAACCCACATCCTCAGTATTCCATAAGCAAACTCGTCACAGAGACTCTGTAAAGGCAGAACCTCCAGAAAAGGAGAGAAAACCTATCCGTCGGCAACTAGCCTCATGTCCCTCTGCTTTGGTTCACAAATCACATCTACTTCAGTTTTCTCAGATACGAGTTTTTCCTTGGCAGGAAAACAAATGTTTATTGAAAAGCATTCTAGGATAAAGCCTTGGATTGTTCATTGGCATATGCGAAAAGGAAAGTGCCCATTTACTCAATATTACAGTACGGAGGTGACAACAAAAAATACACACACATACAAAAATACAGTCACATACACATTCACACTGTCATACACATATACAAACCTTCACACACACATAAAATGTAAAGACGAAATAAATTATCTTCAGTATTCATAGAGTACGAAAGAAAAACTAGAATTTACTCTCCATCTATTAAAACCAAGGTGTGTTTTCTGCAGACATGAACACATGATTTGGAAACTCTGGTAGTACTTCTGATATTTTGCTAGAACTCCTTTTGCTAGCAAAGACTGGATATACAAAACACATAGATTCAAAGCTAGGTCACTTGAGGATGCAGCTGCCACACTGGAATTTTACTTTCATCAAAATGCACCAAAGAGTCTTTATAAAAACAAGCTTGATTCACTTTATAAATAGGCTACGTCACAAGGAAACAAATTTACAAATATACTTAACTCTACACTTAACCCTTAATTCTTAGCTCTCTTAATTCTGTGCTTTATAAGGCTACTTAATTCAACGACTTGTGCTGTATATAGCATGTAGAGTTTGTTTTTCTCTCCAAATTTCTTGTTTCTATTTTTACTAAATTGCAGTTGAACTGACAGCTGGATAAGAACTTTGCTTCTATTATGAACATAGAGTAGTACTGTAACAGATCCTATTATATAAAAAGAACATAAAATTTAATGAAGGCAGGATCACAAATCAATGAGTAAGAAATGAATTCTTCAACATCCAGGATTGGGGAAAAATGAGCATTGGGGGTAAGGAGGAAATCAACTTAGGGCCTTAACTAAACTATATATCCAAATAAATTCCAGATAGACTAAAGTAGGGGTCAGCAAGCTTTCTGTAAAGGGCCATCTAGTAAATATTTTAAGCCAGCTAGTAAATATTATAGGTCTCTATTGCAACTACTCAAGTCTGCCATGTTACTTATGGCTGTCTATGAAAGCAGTCATAGACAACATGTAAACAAATAAGTGTGGCTATATGCCAATAAAAATTTATTTACAAAAACAGGTAGAAAGCAGGCCCCTTGGACAAAAGGATCATATAGTAAATAAATAAATAAGTAAGTAAATAAATAAATACATACATACATACATAAACAAGCAAAGAAATTTTAAAATATACTGGTAAATATCTAATCTGAGATAAGCAAGAATTTCTAAGCATAAAAGAAATAGAAAAAATCACAAAGATTATTATGCTTATCACATAAACTGAAAATTCTGTTAGTAAAACAAGTATAAATAAACAAAAGTAAAGACAAATAAAAAATGGAGAAATATTTGAAATAAATATGACAGGCAATTTGGAGTTTAAAATTTATATCTTTTGTCTCTCAAATTGGCAAAAATGATGTGATCAATCATCATATAGTAATCAAGATTAATATTAACTGGTACTGGGAATGTAAGTTGGGTCAATCACCAAGCACTAAAACAATATGCCTCAAAAGGTCTTTAAAAAACTCATTCTTGCCTTAATAAGTTCATGTTTATGAACCTGGTCTATGAAAGTAATAGATCATATAAAAGATTTTTGGATAAAGGTGTCCTCTGTAATTTTAATTTATAACAACCTAAATTTATAACAAGCCTAACAACAGAGAAACATTTAAATAAATTCTAGTATATACATTACAATGGAATATCATACACATTTAAATTGTGTTCTAGCAGAACATATAGGCATAATAAAATGGTCATAAGAAAATGGTAAGTGAAAAAGGCAAGAGGAATTATTTATGGACTATTATACCATTTTTTATACTTGCAAAAGCAGAGAAAATTAGAAAAATATACTACATGTTAAGCAGTAATTATTTCTGGACTGTGGAATTATGGCTGACTTTTGTTTTCTTCTCATCTCTGTGGTCTCTATATTTCTTATAATGATTATGTATTTTAAATATAAAAGATAATAAATAATATTTTTTAAAAAGCAAAAAAGTTGTTGCTTCCCACTAAGTCTGTAGAAGAGACATAAATCATCTAAGACTTAAACAAAGCAATAACAGCTTTACTCATCTGTTTCCACTCAGTATGTCTGGGGCTCTTTCCCTCTTTGGGATCTTTGAAACAGCTATACCAACTCTAAAAGAGTGAAGACCTCCCAGAACGAACACATTCCAGGCCCCACAATGGAACATTTCAAAATTCTCCTGGGATATTTAAGAATGCTAGTGGTTATGCTTCCAGAAGTTGAAGCAAAATTAGTGCTAATTTGAACCCCAGTATAACTATGTTACTTGTCTAAGTTTCCAACAATCTAAGTCAATGGTATTCTGTTCAGCAGATAACTCCATCAATAGCTTAACAAAGAGCAATAATGAAGGCAAACTGCTTGAAGCCACAGAGGAGAAAATAAAATTCCTTGTCTTTAATTTTTAAAAATCTCAAAATAATCTTTCTAGAGGATAATCTCGCTATATATATCAAAATTTTTTAAAAAGCAAATATAATTTGACCCAGCCATCCTAAGTCTAGAAATTTGTGCTAAGAAAATAATTTGACAAGTGTGTAAAGTATACATGCAAAGATGTTTATCACAGCATTTATAATTGGAAAAAAATGGAAGAGTGGTTATAGGTTAATTAAAATGTCACATCCTTCAATGGACTACAAGTCTATGTCCCCTCAAAACATATATGATGAAACCTCATGCTACACAGTGATGGTATTAGAAGGTAAGACCTTCGGGAGGTGATTAGGTTATAAGGGTGGGTCCCTCATGAACAAGGTTAGTGCTCTTATAAAAGAGACCCCATAGAGATCTGTCAATCCTTCTGCCATATGAGGTTACAGTGAGAGGAAAGCCATCTATGAACAAAGAAGTCAACCCTCACTGTACACCAAATCTGTGGATGCCTTGATCTTGGACTTCTCAGCCTCTAGAACTGTGAGAAAGAAATGTGTGTTATTTATAAGCCACCAAGTCAATGGTATTTTGTTGTAACAGCCCAAAATGAACTAAGACACATCATGTAATGAACTGATGCCATTAAGAATGAGAAAAAATGTATACTTATGACACGAAAAGATGTCTGTGATATATTATAGAGCCTCTTTAAAGCTAGTTACAAGACTATAAAACAAAATACTATATTTATTATATTTGTGTATTAGTTAGCTAGGGCATAATAAAATACCATAGACTGGGCGACTTAAACAACAGAACTTTATTTTTTCACAGTTCTGGAGCCTAGAAATCCAAGGTTAGAGTACCAACATGGTCAGTTCCTGGTGAGGGCTCTGTTCAAGGTTTGCAGATAGCTGCCTTCTTGCCTTGTCATCACGTGGTAGACAGAGGTGAGTAAGAGAATGCACTCTCTTACTTATAAGGCTACAGTCCTATCAGATTAGGGCTACACCCTTATAACCTCATTTAACTTTAATTACGGCCTAACGACCTCACCTCTAAAGGCAGTCACATTGGGGGTCAGGGCTTCAACATAAGAATCTTGAGGGGAGACAGAATTCAGTCCACAGCAACTTGTATACACTTTTTATGAACAGTGCTATACATGAATAAAATTCTAAAAGGTTTTGTCTCAAAATGTTTAAATCAGTGGTTACCTCTGTCCAGTCAACATAGCATGCTTAGTTTCTTACCTGTTTATAATTTAATAAATATTAAGGTAAAAGAATCTCATAGATAAATAAAATGGTAAATTTTAATAAAGCATCGGGGAAAGGTACAGTACTCTCTCTTGCTAGCTAGCTCACACTGATACACTCATAAAAAGCAGCATCAATCAAGCCGTGCAATCTCGAGACACAGGAAATGGGTCTAGGAATGAGAGCAGACTGTTCCCTGAAAACATCAGCCCAATTTATTGTTGTGATCGAAATAAACAACGAAACCCACTGGGCATCATTGAAAGATATTAGAAATAAAATGTAAAACACAGCTACCCGAAGCCATGGTCCTATGATCATACCTGGAAAAAAAAGGAGTTTTCTAGAAGGCAGCCAAGGAGGTCCCTGCTATCTTGCTTCTCAAGACAGTTATAACAATGTAAGAAATAGTTATGAGAGAACACCTAAAATAATCAAGATCCAGCCTTTACTTTCCCAAGTGCCTTAACCAGACAGGTATTATACCATCTTTCACTTACCACTTGTCATTTATACCACTTATCTCCCCTTACCTCACCCTGCCACCTTACCTTATCCTACCCATCCCCACCTCCAGACACACAGAATCACAGACACACACACACAAACACACACACACACACACACACACACACACACACACACGAGGATTGCAGGCTCTTACAGGCAACATCACCTTCAAATCTGTTCTCTTTGTACAATCCACATATTTAATAAATGATGGTCAAATAATTATGTGATAAATCAAAGAATTTTCATACCAACAGGTTTTTTAAATTACAAATGACTATTTAACTTGGGTAGTCTAGGTGATCTGATAAAATTTTATACAGTAATGAAGGCTGGGAACATGTTGAAGACATAGCAAATCTTATAACAGGAGAACCATGAAAAACTTCAAAGCTTTGAGAAGGTAAGAAAAAAAGACTGACTATTAATTTAAAATGAGTAAAATTATCACCGTATTATCTCAACACGACACAAAAGAAATTGAAGACAAGGAAATTTGTATTTTCTCCCTGTGACTTACAGCAGTTTGCCTTCATTACTGCTCTTTATGAAGCTGCTGACAGGGTCCAAGCGGCTGCCAAGGTTATAACTGAGTGACTTCTTCCACTTTAGTTATAATCAACCAAAAAAGAACATGGTACAGAATATCCCACAGCTCCTCAATTCTTTCATGGATACATTAAGAGGGGAATATTATATCACTAGCTATGAGTAAAACAGGTCAAGTCCTAGTCAATAAGGCTGAGTCCGTCACAAACCTTTATAGACAAGGAAAAATGGTATATACAAGTGCTTTGTCTCAGCTCAAGCTACCCCTCCCCATGGAAAATGCCTGGGCTGGTACCTTCATGCTCTCTGACAGTGCCCTGTGGGACCTGTGTGTCAGTCATCCCCTGATAGGGATAGACATAAACTTCCTCATCACTTCTGTATGCTCAACATCTAGCACAGAAAAGCATTCAAGGTAGTTTCTTGAATGATCTAAACTGATATTCAATTAATTAGAAAAGTTAGACTTTAAAAAACACTAAAGACTTAGGAATAAAATCTATCCCAACTCTACCTTGCCCCTCCATTGCAGTAGAATTACTTGTCAAAATTTAAGTGCAGTACATTTGAAATTTCATAGTCTACAATTGCCAGATAAGCCTGTTTTTCAGAGGACTACCCACCATGGGGCTGATTCGTGCCATTTAGATGTAAAAAAAAAAAAAAAAAAAAACTTCCTGTATTAAGGTTGCACAGCTACAGCTAAAGCCTTAAAAACTTAAGTCTGCACTTAAGACAGATTTTTGTTTCAGAGACAACCTCAATGATTGACTTTTTCCCCCACTATATAATTCTTTAGTGGCTTATTAATTTATACTTTGCCATGTTCCCAAAGGATTTAAAGTGATTTACCTAAATACATAAAAAATGAGATTAAAAAGTATTTTAATAAGCAGATAATAAAAAGCAGACTGTGATAAAACAGTAATATGGGAAAATAAAATGTAAAGTTTAAGGGCACTATACAAAGATTATTTTTAAAGAGCCCACACATCTGTTAGAGATGGCCTATATTATGGAACTCAGCTTTTTTTTAATAGTCAACTGAAGAGGTGGCTGAGGTCAGTTACATGAACCATAATGTATATAAAATAAAAACAAAGTCCTTCCTCAGGAAAGGCAAAACCAATCTGAGTATGCAGTAAAGAAATTTCATCCAGGGCTTCTCATAAAGAGAACACTGAAAAACAGAAATGATCATAATAATAGCTAACAATGAACAATAACTTATGCGCAAGACACTGTCCTAAGAACTTTAGACATATTCGTGCCCTTAATAATCCCATTGGTAAGTACTGTTATTATCTGCATGTAATGGGTAAGGAAACTGTAAAACAGAGTGGTTAAATAAATTGCCCAAATTCACACAAGTTGTGGAGCTGGGATTAGAACCCCAAAGGCTGGCTCCAGAGTTAGCATTCTTAACCATGACACTGCAGTGCCTTCTCTCACTGTTCTAAAGCAAACGAGTAAAGCCCTAAAAAACACCCTCATAGTGGACATCACTTTCAGAGCAATGTTTCTTATGATACCTTTCAGTGTAAGCCAAGAGAAAAACAAAGCTTACTTAGTTCAGGAGCAGCAATTCTACTTCAAAATGAGGCATCCACGCATGTGGATTTCTGACCGATGGACAGATACGTGAAATATTTAGAGTCTCTAGAAAATGGGTGGCCTCAAGCCATTTCAGTTATCCTCCATGAATACTACTTTCCCTCTAAAGGTTTGGTACATACTGAGTGGAAGGATTATACTCTGAGGAGCAGGTGAAGCACAGCTCTGCCCTGATGATAAATCAAGGCAGAGACACAAGCTAGAGTAGCCACCTGAGCTGGAGGAAGAATAGACACCCGCCCAACCAAGACTGAGGAGCCTGACAAGAACCCACACCTGCCTACCTTTGCATCGAGGGGACCCAAGGGAATGCCAGTGGGCAGGGCTTCCATAAGAAAAGGCTTGGCTGTCTCAAATCACAGGATGAAAAGGTCACCAAATGTCTATGCCATGTAATGGGTCTTACAGAGTTAGTCTGGATAAAATCCAATTGATAGTCTCATCACTGTCACTCATGACCATATCAAACCCATGGAACATTCAGTCTTGGGCCACATAACTTCTAGATGTAGCTCCAAGACAAAGGGTTGGAAAGTATAACTATAAGGAGTTGAAAGGTCAACATGTTAGGAGAGACACTTATTGTGTAAGGCAAACAACATAAAATTTTTCAAGACTTTAGGTTTAGAATAAGTGATTAAACCTATCTTCCTGGCTGCTTCTCCAAGTTCAAGCTGAGGATAATAAAACCACTTACTATGAATCAAGCATTGTTTGAACTGTTGATGCAGAGCAGTAAATAGAACACAAAAATTCCTGCCACCGTAAATCTTACTTTTATTATAAGTAACACTACTAATTATCATTATTATATTTATGCTGGTATTCTTGACTAACTGTACCTTGGTGGGGATAAATATGAAGAAACCATGGCAGAGAATCAGAGAAAGATGTGCTGGGGGTGTTGCGAGATGACACTAGTGGTCAAGGAGGCCTCAGTGAAGACTGAAAATCTGAGCAAAGCCCTGCAGAAGACCAGGAGTGGACCAGGTAATAAAGACCAGGGCAGAGGTGTCCCCAAAGGGGAGAATAGAAAGGCGGCCTGAGAGACTGGAGCGGAGTGAGGAGAGAGTGAGAAGTGAATGGGGGCGGGAAGGTGGAAACAAGGCATACTGGGGACGGAGCGGGACACACTGTAAGGATTCTGGATCTGACTCTGAGCAAAGGGGTAACAGTCTGACTTTCCTTTGCAAAGGAATGCCATTGCCTGCCAAGTGCAAAAGAGGCCACAAGGTCAGGAACAGAAAGGAAGGAGACCAGCTCAGAGTGCCAGGGCTCATACATCCACCCAAAGCACCTCGGCCGCCTGCACGCACCATCGTGTTGTTCTCAGTATGCTGGTGCAGGCGAGGACGGTGGACAGAGAGTATCCAACCCAACGCACAGGAGCACTGTCTCCAAAACAGTCCGGGGCTCCCAACTAGTCACTGTTATTATTATTCCCTCATGCAATACAATAAAAAGAAAAACAAGCAGTCTTTCAAAGGCGAGTTAACCAAAGACAAGTCAGTGTGGCCTGAGGGAGCAGGGCTGGGAGCATGGGCATTGCCATCACTGGCCAAGCAGTCCCAGGGCTGTCAGGGTTACAGGTTACACTAATGGGACAGACACTGTAATGAGCTAGTCCTTCTCATCTCTGATACCAGTTATTCTCAAAAGCCCCATTCCAAAATACATTAGAGTTTAAAATATTTAATAGTTAATACAGCTCCACTTAAATTCCATACCCACACATAATACTGCTTTCCAAAATGCAGTTGATGCTCAGGAGTACTCTCCTTTTCTTCCTCCTAAGTACTTATAGAGCTAATGTCACCTAAGCTCCTCCAGAAAATGCACACTTTCTCAGGGCCCTGCAAGGCTGGGGCAACCCAACCTGATCCCGAGGTTCACAAGGCACACAGCACTCCCCCTCAGTCTCATGGCAGCCTAATAACCAGGGAAGGTGTCATGGTTCTGGCACACCTCGCCCTCACTGTGGCTGCTGGCCAGACTCATGCACAGAAACACTTACATGTATTAGTCTCACTCATTTGACAAAAACCTGTGATAAGAACAGAAGGAAAAATGACAAGGCATCTGAGGGAGGAGGACAGCAATATGCAGCTTCCTCACAAGCCTGGAATTTGTTGAAAGGCCATGGAAAGGCACACCCATTTGTGAGTTGACACTTCCTTGTACATTGTAAAAGGAGGAGAGAACTAAGCATACTTTTAGTCACAAGAACATTCAACCAAAACCATTATAAATAGTTGGATTTAAAATAATAAAACTATATTTTTCTTACACTCATTAGTTTTCTTTTCCTGTTCTTTTTACATTTCTCCCCCTAAATCAAAGGACTGACCACAGCCATTAGTAAGAAAAATCTAGCCAAATAAAAGACTAAGATGTAAATGGAATGAATACTTTGCTATCACTGTTAGAGAGTTCAAAATCTAATACCCTAAATATACACTTAATCAAGCATTATTTCTGTGATTATACCAAGACCAATGAAGCTCATAAAGCTAACTTAGAAAATTGTTCTGTAATCAAATATCTTACTCAGCTTTTCTCTCTGCATATATTTAGCTTTGATTAATACATACTATTCTCACACATACAAGCAGGTACCTCATAATTTAAACTTAAGGCCAACAATTACCCATTTATATACACAGATTACATACATATATATATATACACATATATATACACATATATATACATATATATACACGTATATATACATGTATATACATATATATACATGTATATATACGTGTATATATATGTATATATATACATACACACACACACACACACACTGAAATAAATATATTTGCTTTACAAGTAAAGACTAGTTTATTCTAACACTATCAAACTACTTGTTAATTAAGCAAAACCGCATTTACCAGAAAGGAGGAGATCAATAGTTCTGAATCTTCTTTTGTCCAATTGTATGCTGTATATTCAAGGGCATTATTCTCTCCTTGCTGTTTGCACATATAAGCACAGTTTCTTTCAAAAACGGTGCGGATGCCTTTAAACAGAATCACACTAGTAGTGCAACCCATCCCCAAGGTGTGGATGTGCAGATTTCTAGCAATCTCTACTCAATTTCCACATCATCTTCCTTGGCGCTTCAGAGCAGGCTCCCACTGTACCATCTTCATGACAGGCAGTTGCCGGCACCAGAACAGAAGGGAAGCTCCGAGCTGTCGCACTAGAATCCACTCCTGCCCAACAGCCTGACAAAAAAAATTCAGGCTCCGAGCGTAAAACAGGAGGGGTGGTGCAAACACAAGATGACACACCTCGGATGCACCAAAACCTTTAAAGTATCTTTTTTTCCCAGTAGATTGCTCCACTGTTAATACCAAAGAACAAATAAGCAGATTTACACGTGGTTACTAGAAAACTGCCGGCTCCTGTGATTTGCTTAAGATTGTTCTGAATCTCAGAACCTGCCCAAAATAAAAAAGACAGCGCCAGACTGCCACTCTGCTGCAGATGCTGCTGGAAGGCACAAAGAATGTTCATGTGCTGCAAGAAATCACTCTCCCAGAATGCTTAGCCTAGCATCTATATTAGCAAACATCTCTTTCCTTGACCTATATATACTGTTTGTTTAATTCTGCATCAGCAAGAAACAGAGAAGCAAAAGGAAAAAAAGTCCAAAAATGAGTGAAATCACTAAAATGACTGCTGCTATGGAAGCACGTGTAAGCCCACTTCAGACAACCTTTTGCATGTGTGGGTAACAGCTTGCTGACAGCAAACCACAAGGGAACACAAAATTGCTGTGTCGATCTTGACTTCTGTCCATTCTACTCTTTGCTAGAGAGAGGGCTAGCAAGTTTATACTACTTAAAGGGATTCCTCCCTCTCTGGTACCTGAAGATGCAAATGAGAACATGGCTAAAGAGGTATCTGGTCCTTCTGAAGCCAGCACTTCAGTATGCAATGGCAAATACACACTGAAGTCCCACAGCCAACAAGGTTATTATTTTCGGTGGATAAGTAATCCAGATCTTTCCATTCTAGACTGAACTCAGTGACACTATACCATCTTATGGCCAGCTTTGGGATGGCTAATAGAGAAGCTTGTCATTGATATAATACTAAGTTGACTCTTGGTATTTTCTTTCTAAAAAATGAAAAGAACATGATGTAAAAAGACCATGGTGAATACATGGAAGAGGCAGACCCCTTCCACCCACGACATGCATCTGGAAAAAAAGTGACTGCTCTTTTAACATCTGTTCTGATATTCTTATTTCACAAGGCAACAAATGGTTTTCACCATCTATCTATAGATTTCAAAGTTAGAGTGAATTAGAATGATTGAAGACCTCCAGATCGGTAACAAAAACCTGTGTAACATAGTAAAAGCAGGTCTTAAAAAAATACCACGCAGTCACATAATACCAAAATTTCTGTTTTCTATGGCTAGCTTACCAATTAGGACCCAAAGATAAGCAAATATCTAGTCTTTGTCTATCTCCTGCATTTTTTAAAATTTATTTATTTAAATTAGTTTTAAGTATACAGTACATTTGTTAGACATCAATATATATCTCCTGCATTTTTATGCAAAAATCTAATGGCCACAGGAGATCAAAGGAGTACAAATACTGGCCACATGTAAAAAATAGAGTAATTATATGTGGTCCTGCTTCAGAATAGTAAATCTGTTAAAACAGAGCTATACTGTTCAAGGTTACACACCCAAGTCCTGATGTCAGAATATCTGAGTCTTCATATGACATCACAATGTTGGCAAATAAATAATATGGAAACACAATTACACAGAAACTGAATTTTGGAAATACAAAACACTAAACATATAGATTAAATTGTCTGTTTTGAGAATTCAAAAAATTCACCAACTAATCTAACTTCTATACTACAAGAAAAACAATTGAAAAAGTAATAGTTCATTGACTACAAATAAAGATTATACCTAGAAGTCAAAAACTTAATTTATCATTACCTCTTTTAGACATCCTGGGTACAGAAACCAAAGAACATTATTTGAAATGCAAAAGATTATGTTTGAACTTTACAAAGGATTATAAGTGATAACCAAGCAAATCTAAAGCTGCTGGTATATTACATTTGATTTAATTTAAAATCTCTAAGTTAATATTTAAAACAATAGGAGAGAATGGAATAATTTCTTAACAATCATTCAGAGAACAAAGAAATGTTTCCTAGAGATACATCAATAAGCTTTTCAGCAACTGTATCAATTTTAAATATTAATCATTTTCCAACCAACAAAATTAGTGGGCAAGAAAAACATCACAAAATATTTAGAGCAAATGATTCAACAAATCCAAAAGATGGGTTTCATGCTAATAGAAGCATGACAAAATGAATCATTCAAAATACGTATTTGGTTTCACTGGTTTTTCTGCATCAGAATGATCTTGGATTGGCCTAAAATTATAATTAGCATGAATTCCATCAGAGGATAGAAATAGATGAATGGTATCCACTGGCAACCAGTTCAGCCACCTTCAGAGTACATATTTCAATCTGGAGATCACATTTACTCTCACATCTTTAAATGTCACCTCTAATTTGTACAACACCAAAGAAAGGATGTCTACCTTAACCCCCTTTTGAGATCCAAGCCCATGTCTTCCTCTCCTATTAATAATGATACCTAACGCTCCCATCACTGCCTCATCCTTAGATGGTTCAAATCAAACACCTTTTAATACGACAAACTAGGATAGTATTTCCATACAATGAAATATTATTCAGCTGTACAAGGGTATCAAGTACCAATGCATACAATATGGATGAACCTGAAAAATGTCACACCTAGTGAAAGAAGCCAGTCACAAATGACCTCATATTATATGCTTCTATTTAAATAAAATGTCCACCACAGGAAAATCCATAGAGATAGAAAGTAGATTCATGATTACCAAGGGCTTCTAGGAGGGAATGCGGCCTGACTGCTAATGGGTATGGAATTTCTTTCAGGAGTAATGAAAATGTTCCGAAATTAGTGTTTCTAACACCTGTGCTATTTATACACAATACATAGTCTATGAATATACTAAAAACCACTGGATTACAAACTTTTAAAAGTTGAATTTTATGGTATGTGAATAAAAAAAACCCATACTTGATGATTTAGTGCTGAAAGCTTTTAAGTCTCACTCCTCTTTCTTCCCCTCTGTCCCACATCTTGGCAAGCTAAAAGGAAGTTCCAGGTGGCTCCTCCTTTCCTGCCAGCGGGAAATTCAAACCACTCACTGAGGCCCCACACCCTCTGCACCACAAAAACCCCAAGCCAGACTCCTTTTCCTGCTCTTTTAAGCCATTTTAGGACCTGCCTGGGAACTTCCTTGCTCTTCCTAGAGAGCTTCATTACATGAATAATAAACATTTTCATATCCTCTGGGGTGCGTGCGTGCGTGTGTGTGCGCGCGTGTGCGCGAGCATGTGTGTCTGTGTGGGTGGGTGGGTGGTGTCATTAGTCTCAACATAAAAAGCAAATGTGTGTGTAGCGGGGAGGTCCATCCTGTTTCTGTGGAGTGGACACAACAGGGAATTATATCACAATAATGCTGTTAGTCAAAATGGGAGCAGGGAAGAGGAAAATATCTACTCTGCTCACTGCATAAGGTTGTCAAGTTCAAATAGGATAATAGGAGAGAACTTAACAAAGAGATTGCCATAAACATGTACATAGCTACTATTTTATATTTCACAAAGGATTTGCTGCAAAACAGCCTCCTTGCTTAATGAATTTAACACTTTCTGAATGCTGCTGTGGCCCCACTTCTCAGGAATACACTCAGCAAGTAACATAGGAGGTGCCTGCCCGAACAGTGTACAATTAAAGCCAGGGAAAGTGGCTCCACGCTGTACAAACTACCAGAAAGCCTGTAAAACAATAAGTTCAGGGTAAAATTTTCTGGCCCACTCAGTGGTCACAACAAACCTCAGCCACAGAGACCATAGCAAACAGGTCTCAAGCTTTGAGACACGCCCCACTCTTCCCAAAGCATATCCATCTGCATCTGCTGCTCCCATTTGCAGCTCTCCTTGCCAAATGTCTCTCTGTTTTAAATATCTTCTAAAAGTCAAATTCATTTGACTGGTAGATGTACTTACTACTCTTCCAGAAAAACATGAATAAATAAGAATCTGAAGTGACATTTAAAAATCTAGAACTACATACTAGGAGTAATATTGTAGTGCAAACAGATATACGTCTTCTACCTACATTAGACCTTGGGTCCTACCTTAGGCAGCCAGGAAGGGAGTAGAATTCTGCCCATTCTGCAATGGCTGAAATGAAGACCTCACATTATGATCATACATCATACAGCCACACCTCATAAAACCTGAATAAATGGAGTATGGGTAGAATTCACTCTAACATGTCATTTATTCTATTTAAGTGCCATTATAATGGCCAGTTCACATGAAGACCTTATTTCCATCCCTGACAGTCCCTATTTCATAAATTAATGTAGTGAATTCTGCTGAACGAAGAAATCTTGTATAAATTGTCAACACCCTATTCATTTTATATTCAATCAATATAATCAAAGGTAAGTAAAGTTTCTAGTATAAGGCCTAGTATATAACCCTTTTACATCAAATTAAATCTTTTTCTTCCCTGATATTAAGAGTAAAAAGCAAGGTTAGTTAAAGGATATTTATTAAAACTTATTAGAATTTCAGATCTAATAAACTCAAACTACAAATTACACAGTTGATTTAAAAATGGTTAACAGAACAAAACACAGTGTTTGGAGAAGAAAAGGGAGTTTAGATAGTTGATAAAAAGTGTGGGTTTCAGCAATGATTATTAGAAAGTTTTTAAAAAAAAAATAAGGGAAATAAAGGAAGCATTATTAAACAAGAACCTTGAAAAAAATAAGAAAAGGGTGAACTCTCCTACTACTGTGTATTTCAAAAACATAATCCTGAAAATGGATAGGAGGGCGGGGTGGGTAGACTAATCATATATCTAAATTTATCAATCACTTATCATTCCCACATCAAAACACTTTGAAATGCCAGTACTAGTTACCTCTAGGTGAACAGAGATGGCAGGTAGGCCTAGAGGACAATGGTACCGATAGGGGTTTTAGACCACTGGGAGAGCTACAGTCTGCACCCCTGTCTGTATTCCTGTGGTGGAACGAATTAACTTTGCTAAAAAGTATATCTCTAAAGTCATGAACACATAAAATATTGGAGTCAGGTCTGCTGCAAACACAGTGATATTTAAACATTCTCAGAGGTAGAGAACTCAAAGTTACATAGGTATCTTCATGGTGCTAAAATATTAGGGAGGCAAACAGTTCTTGTGGTGTGCTCTGAACACCTGGCATAACCACTGGGTGACCAAATAAAAGATGGAGAAGCAACAACCTCAAATCCTCTTTTGTCAAGTGACCAAGTTAAATGGCTCTTAAAACAAAACCAATCTCCTAAGAGAAGAAAAGTTTGGGTTAAAAAAATCAAATTACTTGCTGGTAGGAATGTAAAATGGTGCAGCTCCTATTAAGCAGAGTATGGCAAGTCCTTACAAAATTAAACAGAGAATTACCATATGGTCCAAGAATTCCACTTCTGGGTGGAATTTCAAAAAGATATTTGTACACCCATGATCATAACGGCATTAGTCACTAGAGCCAAGAGGTGGAAGCAACCTAAATGTCCATTAAAATATGAATAAACAAAATGTGGTATCTACATACAATGAGATATTATCCAGCCTTTAAAGGACGTTCTGACATATGTTACAACATGGATAAACCTTTCAGGACATTATGCTAAGTGAAATAAGCCAGACACAAAAGAACAAATACTATATGATTCCATGTATATGAGGTACCTATAATAGACAAATTCATAGAAACAGAAACTAGAATGGTAGTTACTAGGAGCTAGGAGGATAGGGATATGGGGAATTGTTATTTAATGAATATAGAGTTTGAGGTTCTGGAGATGGATGATTACACAACAATGTGAATGTACTTAATGCCACTTAAAATAGTTTAAATGGTAAATTTTATGTTATGTATATCTTACCACAATTAAAAAAAAAAAAACTTACTAGGTACAGCTTTCCTATGACTTCTAGGAATAAGTGATATGAAAAAAGAGAAAACCAGGAGAGTAACTAGTCTTTTCTCCCCTTCTCCTTGGGCCCATCACAAAGGGCAGACAAGCTCAAGGAACAGGCTTTACAATGTTTATTTCCCTCACAGCTATTTCTAATAGATTATATTAGATTCATTTATATAGTTTACATAATTATAACTAATAACTATTTCCTCGTTCCACTTGCATTTCTTAGAAAAACTCTTTGAACTATGTACCATCACAGAAAAAAGATAGCTGATATTTAAATTCCTGATTCATAGACAACTTCCACTTCTTTCATTGCAGGCTACAAAATGAATAAACCGACAGCATTTATACAGGTTCTGATTCATCCCTCAGCTCAGGAAGCCACAGGCAATGTCAGAATTTCAATTACTCTTATGAGAGGATATGAAGCAAAATCATGGTTTCTGAGGGAGCGCATTTCTTTGAAGAGAAACCAATAAATCTATAAATGCTGCTCCTGTGTCAAATATGAGAAGCTGCCCAAAGAGCTCACCTATTTGCAAAGCTCTACACCCTTACTATAAACATCTGCAGGGGAGGGGCAGAGTGGAAGGACGCTGATGGCACAGAAGAGCAATGAATGCTCTAAGTAACAATGTCCAACTGTAAATGAGACACTAAGTGAAAAGCAAGGAAGCCAAGCAAACTCACAATGGCATGACATCAGAGCTCACAGTGACCTTTCCTTGGCCTCCACCAGCCTCTTCCAAGGAAATTCTATTTTAGGCAGACATCTGAAAAGATCATTTACCTACAAGGTATACTGAATTTAAACAACAGAAGAGGTACACAGCATAATTCATATACAAATGCATCCATGGAACAGTTAATGTGCTTCAAATATGTAGTTAAAGCTGTTGGAAAGATGTTATTTCATACGGAGAAACTGAAATTCAGATTCTACACACCTTTTTTCTTTTTTAAACAAATCCAATTTGCCATTTGAAAAACTATTGCCATATAGTTGGATTTTCAATTAGATTAATCAAAAAGTAAATAATAAATAAAGATACTACAGTGGTTACCTCTCCAAAATATAGTAGGGAAAATGCAATTTTTCAAAATATTTCTATGGTTTTGAAAAAGCAGAGTGAAAATACACAGAATAAAATATTTACTCCTTTGTCTGGGCTTCTAGTCAGGTCAGAAAGAACTAGATGCATCACATGCCCCTGCTTATGGAGGCTCACGACATTCCATTCTCCACCTGACTCCTTACGGAGTTTTAATTTCTTTTTACAAAGACACAAAACTCAGAGCTTTCATAAGATTCCCTTTTATACACAGCCTGTGGTTGGGTTATGGCTTAACTATAACTGTGTTTTAAAAGAATGTTACTTTGACCAATCATGCCCTGATGCATAAGTAGACTTCACTAGGCCAGAGACGTGGGATACGTTCTGGGGAAATCACTCTCCACATAAGAACTGGACAGATTATAGATATTGTCAACCCTCCAAGACAACTAAAAATGTGTCAGACCCAAAGGTGATATCTAAATGGCCAAGATGCAAATGAAAAGTCACTGGAGAAATGTGAATTAAAACCATGAGATAGCACTTCATACCTTCTAGGATGACTAAGAGCAAAAAGACAGATAACAAGTGTGGGCAAGGATGTGGAGAAACTGGAATCCTCATGCATTCTTGGTGGGAAAGTAAAATAGGGCAGCTGCTTTGGAAAACAATCTAACTGGTGTTCTTCACACAGTTAAACAGAGAGTTACCATCTGATCCAGCATTTCCACTCCTAGCCATATACCCAAGAGAGTTGAAAACATATGTCTACCCAAAATTTGTACATGAATGTTCTTAACAGTATTATTCATAATGGCCAAAAAGTGGAAACAACCCAAATGTCCATCAATTGACGGATAAACAAAATGTGTTATATCCATACAATAGCTTATTATTCAGCAACAAAATGAAATGAAGTACCAATACGTGTTACAATGTGGATGAACCTTGAAAACATGTTAAGTAAAAGAAGCCAATCACTAAGGACCACATATTGTATGATTCTGTTAGTATGAAATGTCTAGAACAGGCAAATCCACAGAGACAGAAAGTAGGTTAGTGGTTGCCTACGGCTTGGGGGCTGTGTAGGGTGGAAGTGGAGGCACGTGTCAGTGACAGCTAAGGGGTACAGGGTTGCTTTTGAAGGTAATATCTAAATTTAATTATAGTGATGGATACACACCTCTGTTGAATATACTGAAAATCACTGGATTGCACACTTTAAATGGATAAATTGTATAATATGTAAATTATACCTTGATAAAGCTGTTTAAAAAAACAGATATGACATATCAAGGACTCACCTATAAACTGTTGAATTTCTCCCAAAGGCACTCTATCCTCAACACAATTATCTCTCTAAAATACAGCAAATTCTAACACAGCAATTTCCCAAAAGCATTCCTGGCACTGTATATGTAAAAGAGAGTACAGAAAAACATATAAAATGATTTCAATAAGGGCCAGTTATTCTGTTTTAAATTTACAGAGCACTTAAGGGAAACCTTCTGTCTGGTCAATAACTTTGGCTCATTCTTTTTTTTTTTTTTTTTTTTTTACTGAGCTGATTTCATGTTCTTTTCACATTTCCAAAAGCTCCAGAAAATGCTTTTTGTTAGGGATGTTGGAGGTTACAGTCTCTCCCACCCCGGCCCAGCCCACCTTCCTTCAGGAAAGCTCAGGAGGCCAAAGTGAGGGCATGGGCGCTTCAATCCAGCAGGTGCGGGCTCAGATCTTGGTTCCGTCACTTCCTGGCTGTGTGTCCTTGGGCAAGTGGTTTCACCTCCCTGTCTCTGTCTCCTTGCTGCTGTACAGGGCCATCATGTATGCTGCCTCCTGAGCATCCCTAGAGATAGGGAGTGGCACTGTGGACCCTGGGATGTAGTAGTGCTCAGTGAATGCAGCGCAGGTTCCCAGCATGAGTCTACTTGGAGAGCTAGTTAGGGGTCTGGAGGGCCATGAATACCAGAGTGAGACATTAGGATTTCAGCCCCCAAGTAGAGGGAGCCCCAATAGGCTCCAGAGTAGATGAGCAATGTGGCCAGGACTGAGCATCTGGCATATAAGTGAGGCTAGGGAGAGTGTCATTCATCTTGGGGGCGGGGCAAGATTTGAGCCTGAAAGCCGAGTCATCTATCCCAATTCATTCGAAGCAATTTAGTTTGCAGATCTTTTCCCACAAAGTTTCCATCTCGGCTATAATCATGAGGCTCTCAGGAACCAAGAAAAAAAAAAAATACTATTTGAGAAAAAGTCAGAGGAGAGGTGGTAGAAAGAAGTAATTAATAGAAATCTGAAATTTTATTCAAATCACAGAATTGGCTCTCTTGAGGCCATTCTAGTCACCTGAATGATATAGGAGATTTACATTTTAAATGTATATTCTATTGTAAAATTAAATAAAAATATTATTTAAATACTGCTAGGCACATCTTTAACAGAGTGTTATATGGACCTAATTCCTGCTACATGCCAGACCCTGAGCAAAGAATTCAGTCACATGGTCTCATTTAATCTTCCAAACAAACTCTAAAAGTTAAGTTTTATAGATGCTCTCACCCATGTGTAAGACCACTGAAGGCTGCGACCAACACTACAAGGGGAGTAGGGCTGATAAACCACAGGGGATTCGGGATGAGTAACCCGTAGGCTCAAATATCTCCTTAGACTAGTACCTTTCAAAGTATTGTCGCTGTGAATTATATCTAGAAGTTAATTTTAAATCATGATATAGTAAATCTGTATAAGAATACTTCTCCCCAAAATACATCCTCTTAGAACAAGTTATATTGTTATTTTCTATTCCAGCCTCTCTCATCTACTCTAGTTCACTGAAAGGAAGAAAGGAAGGAAAGAAGGGAGGGAGGAATGGAACGGGTCATAGCTCACTGAACTGTTTTCAGGACCACTATGGTTCATGTCCTCAAGTGAAAAACATCACGTGTCAGTTACTAAGTAGTGTCTGTCAGCACTCGGAATTCACTAGTCTCACCACATTATCTCATTAGCGACAACCAGCTGACCCAGTAAAAGGATGGGATGGCCTACTGAAGACAATGGCTGTAAGACAACATTCTGAAAGGATAGAGTTCTACCTCATAGGATATAGTATATACTTTGAATCAACTGTCTCTCCCGAAGTCAGAAGACACTGGTCCAGGAATCAAGGAGTAGAAGATGAGGGGTCCCTCCCACTATTACTTTAATAATCCATTCAAAGAATTTTTGCTTCTCATCCTTGTTGGCATGGAGGTCCTCGTTTTAAGGGAAAGAAAACTCCCATTCAAGGAGACAACAATTATCCAGTGAATCATAAGGTATGATTGCCACTGGCCCATTTTTGGTTCCTCAAACAGCTAAACCAAGAGGCAAGTGAGGAGGATGCCCTACCAGCTGATCTAAGAGGAAACTGGGTTGCTGCTTCTGAAAGGATCCGGAAGAACTATGGCTAGAACCCAGGGTGGATTCATAAGGGCATTTCTTCGTGCTTCTATCTTGAAAGTAAAACTTCATGGAAAACCACAGCAATCCAAAGAAAGGTAGGGCCACTGAGAATTCAGACCTTGAGGTGAAGAACTCTAATCAGCTGAGGTCCTGGCTGGTGGATAAAGGAAATATGTTATGAATAATAGGAGAATGGATATAAACATCGACTACTTCTAAGTGGTCAGCTAGAGAAATGAGCACTGCAGCACCTATGCACATTTCCTTCCTGCTTGTGTGTGTGGTTATGTGTACACCAATTTCTTCTTCTCTCCTTCCTCTTGTATTATTTTATACAAGTGTTGTTGAAACTTAACTCTATAAGTTTACAGGCTGGGTAGTAATTGAATTTAAAGATCAATTAACAAAGCCCAGAAATGAATCATGTATCTCTCCTAAGGTGGATACCATAACTAATGAGATTTTGTGACTCCCTGTTTTGAGAAGCCAGTGAGAACATCTTCATTCCTATAAAGGTTATTATGTTCTTTTAGAGTCATTTTTGTTGTCTGGAAGTTCAAATATGTGTGGTAGGGTGGGTCTGCTTGCTGAGTCGTCAAAGGGGTGGGCTGTGCCAGTTAATAAGTTATTGTCCCCAGCTCTAACCCCACCCTTCCACACTCTGCAAACCACATTGTTTCACCAGTTAGCTCCCTGTTAGGCTCATCACTACGGGCACCAAAGGGAGACTGCAAAGACAGGGCAAGTGAAGGAGCTTGCTCCTTGGTGCATGCTTCCTGCTGACAGGTTCCTCATTTCCCCCAGCAATACTTCACCCTGGCAGTAGCAGTTCCTTCCTGTGCAGCAGCTGAATGAGGTCTGCAGTTTTTCCAGCACTTACAGAATAATCCTCATTGCACCCTCCTCATAAACACCATCACCAGCCTCCCAGCATCCACTTCTCCGAAGTCTGGGTTTCAGCTATGTGGGGGTCCATCATCTAAGCTTCTAAGATCTATAACACGATCTCATCCTTTGATTCCCCTCAGCCTCTGGGCTGAGTGGGTAAGTAAACTGTGTTTTATCCAGACAACAGAATAGAATACTATTTGGCAACAAGAAGAATGAAGTAATGATACACACTATGGCATGGATGAACCTCAAAAATATTAATAAGCTAAGTGAAAGGAGGTAGACACAAAAGCCACATACTGAGTGATTCCATTTCTATGAAATGTTCAAAAAAGAAAATCTGTAGAGAAAGAAAATAGATTACTGGTTTCCTGAAGCTGGGGATGGGAATTGAGAATGATTGCAAATTAAAAGGATTTCTTTTCGAGGTAATAGAATGTTCTAAACTTAGATCCTGGGGTTGACTGCGCAAGTCTGCAAATTTACTAAAATTCCCTGAATTGTACACTTAAATTTTAGAGTAAATATTATGATATGTACATTATACCTCAATGAAGCTGTGAAACAAAAGAATAGGAAAAAAATTAAGGAAAATCTAGTGTCATGGGCAAATAAAATAAATCACAATAAATAAATCACAATGCACTCAGTAAAATGAAATGTTTGTGTCTGGACGTACATATAATTGCATGTGAAACATACAGCATGCCTAAGGACCAAACAATTTCAGCAAACTAAATGTCTTTCTTTCAATTGGCTAAGAATAGGTCTGGGATATGAACCAGGGCTCCCTGACTCTCAAGTCCCTTTCTAGTATTTCATAAATCCCATTAAAGAAAGGCTAGCTTGAGTGAAAGATGGTTTGATTGCTTCAGAATGAAACAAATGAGATAGTACCAGCATTCAGATCTAGCTAATGTCATTAAAGAAGAAGATACTGTTTTGAGATTGAGAAAATTCTCTGGTGTGAAGGGACAGGCTTTTTTTCCCCTTAGGAATGCCTCTTAACAGTGACAGTGACATTGCCAAACAAGACTGATTGATAATGCCTCATTACAAAACAGCAAAGACTGACTGACCATAGGCATCAAATATTGTATATATATGATATATATGATGAATTTAGTTCATCATATATATCACTGAAATTGTGCTTGACCTTGAAAACAAACTTGAACTTGAATGCAGATATCATTACACATAAAAGCAAGGATCTCTAAAGATGGAAACACTAGGCAAATACTTTTTTTTTAATGAATGGTTCAGATTTTGAATACATTTATTGATTCCTGGATGATGAAAAACATCTATGTTTGCTACATAGAACTATCCTTTAGCCTAAAGTTCATTTTATTCATATTTTAAATTCATATTTTAAGAAGATCTTCCCTCAAAATCTATGTAAAATATCTCAAAAAGGGATATATTGGTAACATAGATTTTATAATAAATACCTATTTTTCATAATATTTTTTAAAAGCAATATATTATTTTTTAAAATAACCTTTGGTACTTCTATAATATAAAATTCTTCTTTTCTGCAATAAGATGCAAATTTTTAATGTTGCACCTAAGGGAATACAAGTTAAATTTAAGAGACATCTTTTCAAATATTATGCAGGAACTAATAATTAAGCCGTAAGACATGGTTTGCATACTCGACTCCATTACAGATGACAAGACCAAGACACAGAGAAGTAAACTAACTTGACCAAAGTCATGCAGCTGGTATGTGGGATATTAACCAGGCTTCCCTGGCTCCTAAGTTCTTGCTCTTTCCAGCACGTCTCAAATCTCGTTAACATTAACAATGGTTACACAAGGAAGAATTAAAAATTATGAAGTATTTATACATGTAAGATTCTGAAGGAGAACACGAATTTCCAGTGTTTTAGTTAGTTATAGTTATGTTAGTTCCTTAAAATAGACTGGTCCTCTATTTGGGAAACTAAGGTTGGGGTGAGGTCCTTTTCATCAATTGAAAGGGGAGGTGTGCAGTACTAAAAAACATCAAAGAAGATCCTCGGTAAGTGGCCAAGTGTACTTTTAGTATCCAAGATACCCCACCAAAACTCCTAAAATAGCAAAGGTGATTCATGTAAAGCCAATGTAAAAGCCTCGTGTGAACGGCCTCCTTCATGTTCTACTCAGAACGTAAACTTCTCACTTCCATAGAAAGTGAGGAATTGCTTTTATTGTTTCTGATAAGAACCACAAGGAATGCAAGGGCTGTGTCAGAGATACCCACTTAGAACACTCCAGACACTTCTGATGGGAGGAAGAGATTAGAATCCTCCAACTTCCACAAATGAACAAATTCAAGGGCACTTCTGAGAAGACATGCTGCTTAGTTTAATAATCAGTCATTTGAATGTACCTATTAGGTGACCAAAGAAATAGCTAGATGATTCAATATTTCCTGGGGAAAATCCATGATGCATTTCCTTCTTTTAACCCATCAGAGTTACCAACATAAGCTGGAAGTCACCAGGAACTCAAGGTTCACTCTTATATCTAGTGGCCTTAGTCCAAGAAAGTTTCTTAGTTTTGTTTTCATTCAATGCATAGAAAGATGGCCATATATATTTAATCTGTTACTCAATGCCAATGATACTACAGTGGAGATTACATACTAATACTAAAACTGAGTCCAAACTCTACTCAAATATATGAACCCCTAAAACCCCTCTATTTAGAAAACACTGAGGCTAGTATTTTTCATCAACCAAAGAGGAAATATTATAAATTTATTAATTTATATGCTACCAATTAGTGGACTTGGTGTTTTGTTGTTCTTCCACTGTACAAACTTTAAGGAATTCTGAAGAATCTGCTTCCAAATATCACAGACTCTTTTGTACTTGGGAACTAACAAGAATGTCAACTTATGTGAAAGTCTTTATTCAGCAGATGTCTATTTAGTTAAAAATTATGAATAGAAATTATGAATAGTGAAATTACCCATACCCATAGAAAGTTCAAAGCTGCCTAAAAATGGAAGTTTTAATTTCACTTCATTAAACATTAACAGCAGATTCCAGTAGTCTAAGATGTCATGGCTTTTAGGAACAAATATATCAACAATTGGTAAAAGAACAGTTCCTTGATATGAAAGCTAAAAATTTTGGAACATATGGTGTTTTAATATATATGAGCACAGATAACAGATTTAAATATAAATGGCTACCCTTCTAGCCATCAGATAAGAACTAAAAATTTAGAAGACCTTGATAATACTTTTTATTTCTTATAGATTATTTAATTCAGCCAGGCCCAGTAGTAGAGAAGGGAAAGACAAATGTTCCCTATTGGCTGTATAAGGTATATCCTACACATCACCTAGTACAATGATGATGTTAAAAGATAACATGAGCAAACACAGTGTCCCGGGTGTCTGAATTAGGGCATCTAGTCTCTTGTTCATCAGACTTGCAGATTAGAATTCTTTCTACTTTGTCATGATGCTTCTCTATCAGGCCCCCAAAGAACCTTACACATTCCTTACAGACAGAAATATCAAGTAAAAGAAAATTCATATTTATAGATTTTTTTTAAAAACCACAGATTAAAATGTCTGACCAACTTCAGGGGGTCTGCAATATAGCTCTGATTTTTCTTCTAATTTTTAATCATGAAAATATATTCAAAGCATGTGCTCCATCTAGTGGATTAATGGAAGATCCTCAGGATGAGGGAAATGCACATTTTTAATAACATTCAGTTCAGATGGCCCTGAAGTATTCATTTGCTATTTCATGGCTCTACCCAAAATAACAGCACTAAAATAAAGAGATTATAAAGATTACAAGCTTTCAAGAGTCAAAGATAAATTCATCCCAGTTGGTTAAAACTGTACTCTATAAATTTGCTTCCTTTCCAACTTCCCTTCTCAATTTTCCCCAAAATAAGTAAAGAAACACAATATGGATCACCTTGCAAGTAATCGAAGGAGCTCTCAGGTAGTACACACCTAGCAGGTATAACTCAGACCTGACTGGGAAGCTCACAGAGATTATATACTCCCTTGATGTTACTATGGTTACTAATCTTTATCTTAAACTCAAGAGCAGACCTTCCTCTCAAAGAAAAGAACAAGAGGTGGTAGGAAAAACCCAGGCTCAGAAGTCAGCCAACATTCTTGGTCCTGCCAAGTTTCTAAATGGTGCGACCCTGAGTGAGTCATTTAACTTCTGCCTCAGTTCCTCCTTTGTATAACATGGATGATGATATACTCCTAATGGAGTGCTGTGAGGATCAAGAGGGATCACTGATGGGAACCACCTCACACTTCCTGGAGGACTGGAGCACTCAGTGAATGGCAGAGACAGACAGGTGGCTCTAAGGAGGCTCAGTCCTCCAACTTATGGGCCCTTTCTCTTCTTTTGTTCACCTCTGTATTTCTATTTTAAAAAGGTAATACACATGGCAAGCAGAGTTTCTAGAAGATATGGAAATATATAATAAGAAAAAATGATCAAGGAACTGTCCCTTATTCAGTGTGACCAGAACATAGGTGATAAAGGTAGATGCCAGGAGTTGGGGTAAAACAAGAAGGTGGGTCCTTGCTATCCATATTAATGTGTTTGGCTTTCACCCAACTGTCAGTGGAGAGCCACCAGATTACCTCTCCACGACCCCAATCTGTCACATCCCCATACTGCTCCAAAACTTTTTCAACCATTTCCTAAGGATGAAGTAAAATACTCATAACAAGGTGGGTTTGTCTTCTGCCTCAGCCTCACAATTTGTGTATCAACTTTCATATACATTTTCATCCAAGACTTATGTTTTAAGTGCTGAGAAAAGATCAAATTCAATAATGCTAATTATGAACCTTTTGTTGTGTCATAACTCTCAATCTCTCAGTTTTGAATGGGCATATTTAATATTAGCAGTAAATACCCCCAACTCCAATTAAACTAGCAACTGTAATGTAATAAAATATTAATAAACACTGTCAGAGATTGCTCCCTGCTTCTTTCACTCCAATATCTTTCAATATAATAACAGAAGTATTCATGGGCTTATGACCACCCAGTCAAAATTACATTTCTTGGCCTCTCGTGCAGTGAGGTACAGCTACATGACTAGGTGTAGCTAGTGGAATGCAGGCAGAAATGAGGTTTGCAATTTTAATGTCATGCACTTAACGAGAAGGAGAATACCATCCCATTACCAGAATACAGACAAGTTAGCAGAAGCCGGACTACTGATTATCCAAAACCACAAGAAGAAAGATCACATGGAAGATGGCAGAACAATAAGAAGGAACCTGGGCCACAGAATGGTAGTTATGAATTAAGCCTCAGCCATTTACATTAGGACTATTATATTAGAGAAAACTTCACTTCCATCCTTATATAAGCCACTATTTTTTGGTCTTTGTGAAAGTTGAATCCTAACTAATATTGAAACAACTACAAACCTGAAAACCAATATTTGTCCATTCAACAAATATTTATTGGGGACCTACTATGTGCCAAGCATAGTACAGACTCTGGAAATACAACTGAGAATAAGATTCAGTTCCTGTGCTCTAAGAGCTCATACTCTGATGGGCTTTTTAAGACTTTGGACTATAGTTAAAAAAAAGATCATGTACTTAATGTCACTGAACTATGTACTTAAACACTTTAAACAGTAAATTTTATGTTATATGTAGCTTAAAACAATAAAAAATATTGCAAAAAGAAAAATTCGTCTTAGTCTTTTCAGTTTACAGTATCTTCGTCTTTTATTCTTTTAAAAAATTATTTTTTAAAAGCAAATATTAACTCAGTGATTTAAGGTTTTCAAGTCATGTGTCTGATAAAGGACTTGTATCCAGATAAATAAAGAACTTTCAAAACGCAATAAGAAAAAAACAATAAAAAAACATCAACAATTTAAATAAACACTTCAAAGATATAGAGAAAGTAGTACGTGAAAGTAGATGCTCAACATCATTAATAATCAGCAATTTCATTTTAAAACTCAACGAGCTACCTCTACAGTTATCAGAATGGCTAAAATTAAAGACTGACCAAAGCAACTGTTGACAAGGAACAAAGGAACTTTAATATATCTCATGGGCAGTTGGTGGACTATAAGATATTACAACCACCTTGGAAAACAGTCTGGTAGTTTCTTAAAAAGTAAAACATTCACCAACCATATGATCCAACCATTCCACTGTTAGATATTTACCCAACAGAAATTAAAGCATGCATCCATATCAGAACTTATATACAAATATTCATGACAACTTTATCTGTAATAAGCAAAACCTGGAAACAACCCAAATGTCCAAGTGAATTGATTGACTGTTTGATAGATAAATTATGGTATAACCATATAATCGAATGTTATTCATCAGTAAAAGGAATGAACTATTTAAGTATAAAACATAAATAAATGTCATAATCATGCTGAATGAAGCTAGACAAAAAAAATCCATAATGTCTGATTGCATTTTTATAAAAATTAATTTATAGAAACAGAAAGCAGATCGGTGATTACCTAAAAATGAGGAAGGAATAAAAGGGATGGATTAGAAAAGAGCACAAGGAGACGTTTGTGGATGACGAATATGTTCACTATCTTAAATGTGGTGATGGCTTTACAGATGTCAAAACTTATATTTTATATTTAAAGTTTTGTGTTGTCTAATGTATGTTAATTTTCCTCAATAAAACTATTTAAGGAAAAAATCTTTAGAGTAGCATTTTCACACGGATTTAACTGTACACTTACTTATTTTAGCTGGGACCAACCTAATTCAGACTTTGCCCTAAAATTATCAAAATACCCTAATATTACTAAGTATAAGCTGAAAAGCTAACATTATGCCACTTTTAACTCAAAACAGACTGATTTCTGAAAAGGGGGAACAAAGAACATGCATTTCACACTGTCCTTCGAAAAATAACAGGATTTCAGTTTTCCCACGAGCCATTTTTGGCTTCCTCCACAGGAATGTACATTTACATTCAGTGCGTGCACATGTATATTCTTCAAAGGGCAGGGTAAGAAAGGAAAGGATAAGTAGTACCTAGAATTTATCGAGTATTAGTGGGTGAACCAAAATTCTCCTAATTCTACTATGAAAATTTCTCAAAACACAATGACTAACTCACAAATATAATATTTATTGGATATTTTGGAAGCTGTATACATTTGTTGCATGATAATTATTGTTCCACATCATCCTCTGCATGACTGTAAAATATGAAAAGAACAATTTAACTTTATAATTCACTCGATTCATATCTACTTACTTTCTTGGAGAATTTCTGAATAAAAATCTGTGCTATTCCATTTGCTACAACCCACATGAAGTACCAAAATTTTTCAAAGAACATCTTTTGTAGATTAATTTTTAATGCATTATTTTAAAAACAACATCTGTTAGGGCAATAGATCCAGTAAATAAAATACTTTACTTTTTGAAGTTAAAAAATGTACTGTTCTATACACATAATAATTATGTTAATAAAGTCTCTAATATATAAGACAGGATCTTAAAAGTCTTAACATTCCAGCTCACAAAATAAGCCCTGTAATTTATGGGTGTTAAAACGGCTCTACAAATCTAACTTCTAAATGACATTACTGTCAACCATGACTCATGAAAAGAAAAAAAAAATGCTTTTAATTTCTTAACACTAGGGAGTTGTTTTTTTAACTACTAAAATAAAATAAAACCCCATTTTCAAATGGAACCATGGGAAGGGAAATGTTACAAAGAAGAAAACTTGGTAGAAAGTCATACATGTAATAATCGAATTGAATGTTAATAATAACAAAGCATAATGGCTACTTTCTGCAAAATGATGACACTGGGTTATGTTTTCATGTTTTCAACAAGCATAATGCTTGTAGAGGAGATACAATGGAACAAAAGAAATTCAATCCACCTTCTCTAGTAGAGAAGTTTTCTATGCAAGAGGGGAAGACCAGCCCATCTTGATAAGAGACTTCATGTTTCCTCCTCCATATTTGCTCAGTCATCAGCACAGCAACACCTTTAAGGAGGCCAAGTACCATTATACTAATTTAATTACAAATTCCTGTCTGGACTGCCTTATGGGAGTTACACTTTTTAGATAACACTGAGAGGGCGCTCAAAACCTAGAGGAGTCAGAGAGCCCTGGTTTGAGGAATTCCAGCTCCACTCCTTACTGAACAACTTACTTAACCTCTCTTAGGCTCAATTTTCCATAAGTCAAAGGGGAAGAGTAACAGCACCTACCTCTAACATAGTAAGTACTCTCCATAAATGCTAGATATAACTATATAGTTCTTTTTATATCACACTCAGCAGGAGGGACATCTACAAGTATTGCTGAGACCTGAGTAGAAAAAGAAAAAAATGGACACTGACTCTCTGAGGAGCCAAAGATATCAAGTCAAAAATACCTAAATTTCAGGAAAATGTGTACACAGTGATTGTGTAAATACAGCATTCTATCTCAAAATTCAATCCAAATATTGTACCAGAAAGTTAGTGACAGCATCAAATATTGATGAATCCCCAGAATTCAAGCAGTCAATCACCAAACACTATGGAAAGCTCTTGTCCTGCTTTCCAGACTCAAGGGAGAGAATCTACAAAGGGAAGACTTACTTGCTCCTCTCCTAAAGGAGCTCATGACAACAGAGGGTGGGAAGATGTAGGGGAGGGAGGGAAGAAGGGAGGACACAACTCAGAACAGAATATACTGACCAAGCCCTTCCTGCCTCACTGCTCCGCCCAGGACCCCCAAAGCATCCCTGCACAAGACAAACTTCACTAAGTCAGCAATATAACAAAAGATAGCTTTATTACTCTAAAGCAAACTAGAACAGAAACTGGTTTGGTAGCCCACACAAACATTTGGAGAGTTGGTTTTCCTGTTCCTAGGCGTTCTATTCACACCCAAAGTGGGCCCTGCAGAATCCTCTGTCCAGAGGCATCTAAGAGCCATCAAGTAACAGTGCGGAGCTACTGGCTGCGAGGGGGTATATTAGTCTGCTCAGGCTGCCATAATAAAGTACCGCAGACTGCGTGGCTTACACAAGAGAAATTTGTTTTCTCTCAATTCTAGAGATCAAGGTGTTGGCAGAGTTGGTTTCTTCTTAGGCCTCTCTCCTTAGGAGGCAGATGACCATCTTCTGCCTGTGTCTCCACATGGTCTTCCCTCTATGTGTGTCTGTGTTCTGATCTCTTCGTATAAAGACACCAGTCACCTTAGATTGGGAACCACCCGATGACCTCAACTTAATTACTTCTTTACAGACCCTATCTCTAAATACAGTCATGTCCTGAGGCACTGGTTAGAACTGCAAACTACAAATGGGTGGAGTGGAGAGACAGCTCCGCCTATAACAGGGAAGACTAAGCACCTGTGGCCAGAGCGTCTTTGAAAGGAGGACAGGGAGGCATGAAGTCGTTCAAGCAGGACAGCAGGCAAGAACTGTTCACATAATAGTGTTATTTTCTACTCGGCTAGAGAGAATACATACTGGTAAACAGATACATTTTGTCCCCCTGCTTTCTTTTTATTCCTCTGTATGTTTTCAATGTTCTATAATAAGCTAAGAATGGACTACCTTGATGTCAAAAGCACCCTTCCCACCACAGTGCAGGCCACGGCGGGCCTCTGGTGCATTTTCTAGTCATTAGGATACAGATGCAGTGAACAATGGGTTGAACGGTACCACCCCACATCATATGACCACTTCCCAAACCCCAAAACCTGAGAAAAAGGGTGTCTGCAGATGTAATGAAGGATCTTAGGATCAGATCATCCTGGGTTACATGGGTGGATCCTAAATCCAATAATAAATAGCCTTACAATTATGAGACACAGGAAGAGAAAGCACAGAGCCAGATGAGAAGGCCATGTGAAAACAGAGGCAGAGACTGGAGGGATACAAGCCAAGGACACCTGGAGCCATCCGAAGCTGGAGGAGCCTTCAGAAGGACCACATCCCTGCCTGACTTTAGACTTTGGTCCTCCAGAACTGTGAGAGGATAAATCTCTGTTGCTTTAAGCCCCCAGGTTTGTAATAATCTGTTATGGTGGCCCTAGGAAACAAATAGAGACCAATGTTATTAATATAAGAAACTTTGGGGCTATAAGAATTTTCTAGTAGCCTTTTATTGGCATTCTACCATCAGGCACCTTTATTTCTGTTGTAGCCAATAGTTCTACCAAACTGCAAGGTAGGTATCATCTCTGTTCTGCAAATAGCCACCGATGCACCAAAAGGTAACTTGCTTGAGATCATGCAGCAACATGTGGTGGAGCCACATTTCGCACTCCTAACTCCACTAAATGTAGTCTTTCTCCTACATCTCCATGCCCTGCATCCAAAGAAAAAAATGTGCAGGTTGACAGCACCCTCCAGGCTCCTCCTCCCACTGTCCACTGCACTCCCCTCCATCTCCCCTCTAGTCCCCCTGAGCAGAGTGACATTTCCCAGGCTTCTAGATCCCTGACGAATGAGGAAGCAACCTGGAAATATGTTGAAACTTGGACTGAAATATGTTAACACCAATGAGTTATTATTCCCCTAGCGTTTACTTTTTTAGACATTTTATTTTCAACTATGGAACGGAAAGATTTGTCACTGTTATATATATGGGCCAAAGATGGCCTTTGTGCATTGGCCTCTGGGTAGTTTATTTCTTTACTACAGGCTGTGGCTGGTTAGTTTAAAAACCTGCCAGCACCAAACACAAATTTTTACACATCTAATTATTTTTAAAATCACACAAACAAGCAGATTTTTAACCATTTTGCCTGCTTTGCACACCCCCATGGAACCTCACCTGACACTGATAAGACGGGGTCTCATAGTACCAAGGACCCAAGCTGGAGCACGGCAGCACCACCTGAGCATGGCAGCACCACCGAGGCACGACCCTCTTCAGTGCCCCTTGCTCCAGAGTTCCCCGCCCTCTTCCCTGTCTGAATGGCGATCCACTCACTGTAAGCCTTTGTCTGGCCTCAGATGACCCCTCCAAGCAAAGTCCAATGAAAAAAAACTTGTCTGTTACTCCCACCTCTCTTGGTTGTACCTTTTCACCTGATCAGCCCTCAAACCCTCAGGACCCCATCGTCACACCTACGGGACTTATAGGCAAAAGAAAAATACTGGGAAGAAATCATCCTGTCCTTTCCTTGCCTTGGACATCAAACTTCCCTTAGAGCTGCCCCTGAAGACAATTTACACACAGTCGCAGGCGCCTGGGGTGTGTGGCCTTGCGGGGGGCATACACCCATCCTGGGCCCCAGACCTCTGAGGGGCCTTCCTCCCTTGGCGATCCTGACAAGCCTCCCTTCCCCGAGTACAGAAGATCATCCATCCTCTTTCTTTACAGTCTCATATCCTGGAGTATCCACCCCTCTAGTTTTTCATCACTTGTGACACAGAACCCAGGAACAGGGGACTCAAGGACCCTTCAGGTACATAGAAGAGAGAGGAAGGTAGACAGATGGGTACACGGACCCAGAACAGGATGAGACAAAATGTAGCTGCCAAGGGCTGTCTCTATTCCTAATCCTCCAAGAGCAAGGAAGAAAAGCTGAGGACATCCCTGAGGGAAATGGGGGTCTCTAGTAGGTAGTAGTAATAATGATAGAGAACAGACTCCTTTACCTGAAACATCTTGTTTGTAGCCCCCCACACTCAGCTTGGCTCCTCTCTGAAGCCCTACACAGGGTAGACTTCAGTGTTTGTTCACCCCTGCCCCGCCTGCCTCTGTATGTCCTACTATTGTAGCTGTGATCACCCTCCACACTGCCGGGCACCAGAGGCCTCTAGTAAATGTTTGCTGAATGAATGAACTTACTTATAATTTACATGTAATTACCATATGACCCAACTGTGATTCTTAGTTATATGACAGATTAACCTTGCTATAAAGTTATGTGCTAACAATAGTTCAGGGAGGTTCAGTCATTGTGTGACTGTCACAAAGCACGTTCAGCTGCTCCAACAACATTGCTGAACATCCACAAATGGAAAACCAGGGCCAGCCCGGACTGTTCACTGCCCCAGAGCTTTAGTGAGCAAATTGGTCTTAAACAGAGACACAGAGAAACAACTGGCCGGCCCTCCTGCAATTATTTTTGTTGGAATCACTGACTCAAGAAAGAAGAACCCTACAGGCAACTCAGCCGCAGGCAGGGGTTCTTGTTTGTTTGTTTCCTTAGCAGTCTGCAGGACGCCTGGTATGCAGTAGGGCATCAATAAATGCTTATTGTGAGGTTTCCTACAGCAGCAGATTCTTCCTATAGCTGAGGTGTTTCAATCTCTGGAGACAACAAAAGTCCCCTCACTCGGCTGAGGGCCCCAGCCAGACCTACACCACTCAGGACCACCATGCAGTGGCAACTGGAAAGGAACAATAGGCCATTATTTATGAAAACCAGGATTACTCTCCACTGTTTTATTTTAAAGTAATACCGAATAATTACTGATAGGCACTTTAGAAAAGTGCCAATATTGCCACAAAAAGAAAAAAAAAAATTGGAAATCCAAAAGCTTAGAACAAAGAGCAATTGAGTTATTTTAAAAGGTATATACTTTGGGCTTCCTTAGAAATTAGTTCTATACTGACAGCGGGTTGAAAACAAGAGTGATAATCTTCCCCACTACACTAGTTTTAAACCACTGAATAGAAGTAAAACTAAAAGAACTATTGCCTGATTATAAACATAGCCGCTTACATCACACACGTGCTTTTTCATTTCTTCCTATGTTTTTCAGGGACAGGATGGGATTTTACCATACTGAGAAATAAAGCAGGGACACTTCCACCCTAATTCTAGCCCATAAAAATATTCACCAACAAACCATTTAGCAGCACCCAAGTGGACAGACTCTCTCAAGAGAATGCCTTACTATGTTAATCAGTGTTTTTTAATCGGTGTCTAAGTGTCTTGTCACTAACAAAAGAACCAAGGAAATAGCTAAAGCAAAGACAGAAAAGGCAGAAACTCCTGTTCCAACAGCAGCCAACCCAGACTTAGCAGAATCAAGCTGAGTGACTGCCCCCACTGTGTTTCTTCATTCGGAAGGTGGGAGGTAGAATGCTCACCAACAGGTTTTGCTGGAATGATGCTCATCCACTCTGAGTAGGAGGATCCTGACCCTGTGGCCACACACATTACATAACTAAAGGCTCAACACTGGAGATTAAGAGAGGAAGTAGTTTGTTGGTTTTGAGGTTTTCAAAAGGAGGAAGGATTTTACACCCAGTGTGCTAACCCCCCTTAGCTCTATTCTGGAAAACAACAATTAAAAGGTTGCCCAACTTTCAGAACCTGTTTTAGCAGCAAACACTCCATAGAACTTCCTGGTTTATTGAGAGACAGACGAACCTGATGGGAAAGTCAAGTGCACACTTAGTAGGTGGTCGTGAAGAGCCATATGAATCACTGCTGTGTTAAATACCTCGAGTGTATTTCATACACGCCCTCGAAACCAGTTTTATTCAGAGTATAAACTCAGATACCGATATCTGTCTCTATTTAAATCCATCATTTACTTCTTCATTTTTTATTCTTATATCTAACTCCTAACCTCTAGCTTTCCTAAAGATAACCCCAGAAATATCTCACGCTTAGCTTCGTACATGCATCAATGCTTCAAAATGTAGCTCTGGATGTTTCTTAAAGGCTCCTCTTTAGGTCACATTTCAAGTGACAATCCATCTTGAAATTTCCTCTCCCACAGGATGAATATGAAGAGAGAGCAAATGTTGGGTGAGTCAAAATTTAATCTCTTATATTCCTAATAACTTATAGATAAAATATTTATGTAAAACAATGCCAGAAAGGTACAGCCACTATGGAAAACGGTATGAAGGTTCCTCAAAAAAACTAAGAATTGACCTACCATATGATCCAGCAATCCCTCTACTGAGTATTTACCCCAAAGACTTGCAAACTCAAATTCAAAAAGATATTTGCACACCAATGTTCATAGCAGTGTTATTCACAGTGGCCAGGACATGGAGGCAACTGAAGTGTCCTACAATAGATGATTGGATAAAGAAGCTGTGGTACATCTATACAATGGAATATTACTCAGCCATAAGAAGAGATGTTACCATTTGCAACAACCTGTATGGACCTCGAGATAATTATGCTAAACAAAATAAGCCTGGCAGAAAGAGCTAAAAATCACATGGTATCACTTATATGTGGGATATAAACCTAAAAGCAACAAATGAACAGGACAAACAGAGACTCTGGGACATGGACAATGGATTAGTGGTTACCAGAAGGTAGAGGGTAGGGGAGGAGGGGAGAGATAGATAGGGTAAAGGGGTCAAATATAAAGAGAAAGGGGGAGGGTGAAGTGGGTACAGGGGATCAAATATATGGTAGCTGAAGGAAACTGAACTTTGGTTGGTAAATGCACAATAGAATATACAGATGTCAAATGATAATGTACACTTGAAAATTATATAATTGTATTAACCAATGTTACCCCAATAAATTTAATTTTTAAAACATGCCAAAGAGCCACTGAAATCTGTGCCATTTTGGTGGCTTTGTTAGACTCACATAAAGAGGCCAAATACATAAAATGAACCAAGGCCATCACTAAACTTTTCTCAATGGTAAAATTTCAAGAGAGGATGAGCTAGATCCTAGAAATAAAGTATGGCCTATTTGCCAGAAAAAAGAAAAGTATATATATTTGATTTCCTCAGAAAACACAGCCTTCCTTATGGGACCACCTTAAGATGAAAGACTGCACAGATTTCGAACCTCCCTAGAGCGGGCAGAGAGCCACCAGACCGAGAAACATGGGGCTGGGGGGAAGCCCCTGCCATCCACACCCTTGGGTTTCAAATGAGCACCGGTGTGAACTGTCAACGTCCTGGAATTAGATAAGAATTAGGGAATTGTTTTTCTACTTTAACATTTTTCCAGGTTTAAAAGTGTCTTCTTTGTTGCATTGCATACCCTCCTAGGGTATCATCTAAAAGTAATCAAACAAAAAAATTAAAGATGAACTCCACAATTAAATTTGTTCTCAGAATCAGTGGTTCTAAGAAGTGCCAGTCTTAAGCAAGGGCCTTTCCGGTAAAGTTCGCTGGACACAAACTCGACATTTTGCTCTCACTTTTCCTCACCTGTTTGAAACTCATTTTTTGTTTTCCCATATAGTACTCATCAATAGCAGAGCTCCTGCTATTCAGATGATCGGCCCTGACACAAACTTTCAGCCTGGCAAAGCCCTAGTTAGCGGGCTGCACTAGGGACCACAACGGCAGCAGAAGCACTGATCCGACACTGGTCTTCAACTTCAGTGCTCACTGAGTATTTCCAATTGTGCTTCAAGGTTCTGGAAGATGTTTACATGGTATTAAAAATGATTCACCATTGTCCATTTCTTAGCTTACTATTTTGTTTGCTTTGTTTTTTCATGGTTCAAAGCTCTGACAAATTTCTCACCATACTGTGAGTTTTGGAGAAAGAAGCAAACCCAGAAACAGAACTATGGGCTTCCCTGAATTCGTTCCTCAATCCCACTGCTTAATGTTCACCACTCCACTGCAATCTGGTTCCTACTTGAGAAGAGACAAGGTGGAATTTGTAATACTGTCTGGTTTGTGTTTGTCAAAGTGACAGGTGCACAGAACTAAAGATATAAATAAAACCAGAGAGCTTAGAATGAAAAGCAAGTATAGCCTGGCTTGCCCTTCTCTACTCTCAGCCTTGTTCCTCAGAGGAAAATCCTTTCGATGATTTTGGTGTTCCTCCTAGTAGTTCCCTCTGTATCTCCAATATATGTAAATTTCTTAAATTGATCATTTCTAACCAATTTCAATAAACTTTTTGCTATGAGAGATGCACACAACACTGCATTCTCACCACATCACTATTTTTAGGTCTCTTTAGTTACCTGTATAATTTTAAATAATGTACTTTATTATACTATTCTATCACTGATAGGCAGTTCCTCATGACTCCCCACTCGGTCAAGATGTCAGTACCAAAAAGTGAAATCTGAATCACTGAAATGTAGCTTCTCTACTAATATCAGCTGATAAATGATGTGGCTGAAAATGGAATGAAAAGAAGTAGTTAAAAACATGTTTTGGCATTGCATGGACTTCAATAAATCATCATTTTGTTTCCTGGCTCTAACTGGCAGTGTAATCAATGGCTACCCTAGTCAATTTGCTCATTACTTAAGAATTTTAGAGGTGAAGACCAACTATGAAGCAAAAATTCATAAACAGTAACACTGAGTTCATCTGAATATGTTTACAATACCTTCAAACTCACATGCCCTGCCCACTTCCTCACCTTCCAACCTCAGAAGATCTGCAGCTTAGGAAGAGAATAAGGGATGCTGAAGGTTTCTCATCAGAGCAGAGGCCGGGTGGCCAACCCAGCGCTCCCGGAAGCTGGCCATAGCCATGGAGTCAGGACATACTAGAAAAAGACAAATCTGATTTGAGGGAGCCAGCTAAAGACTACTGACATGACAGATAAATTTTTGGAGGCATGACACATGCCATATGGGCCAGGTAATGATGCCTAACACACAAAACTGAATTTTACTACAAAATTTTTGATCTTTTTAAATTATCAATGCTGTAGACACTCTCCTAGGCCAACAACTTCATCATACCTAAAAACACAGGCAGCAATTATGGTATAGATTAAAAAAAATTTTTTTTAACCCAATATGTAAATATATTTAAAATAACCTATGAAGCTTTCTAAGTTTATAGAAAATATTTAGGTTTCAGAAAGTAAGACGACACCTGATTACAAGTTGGAGCCTGTCTAAAATTTCAAGCAGGAGAAAGCAGGTAAAAACAAATCAAAAATTGAAATACACATGGAATGTGTAGTTTATAAATATCACAAAGCAGAAAACAAAACTTTAGTAATGTTTTAATTATAATCCAGGGCCTACAGCTCATCCCATCTTTGAGGCCTACAGGAGAAAAACAAACAAAACAGCTTCCCCTCAGCACGGCATGCCAGTAGAAATATCTGAGACAGCAGAAACCTGAATCAGCAACAGAGTATGATCGTGAATGATTCATTTATCCTCCCATCCATTCAATAAACATTTCATTTCAGTATCCACTATGTTCCCATCACTATTGACAAACAAGTCCTATAAACTCTGTTCATCTATAACCTGGAGCAGCTGCAGCCCTACCCACTTTAAGGTGTCTTTGGCTCTAAAATTAGATTCCACTTCATATATATGACCTACTCAATGTCAGTTCCCCCTTGACCCAAAGATACCTTATTCTCAAAATCAATGATCAAAATTTTTCAAAGACAGATACCAGTATGTAAAGTCAAGCACAATAAGCTCATTTCCCAAAGTAGATGTAAGAAGGATTGAGAGGCAGATAGGAGGCTTCTTTCTACAGCATCCACCCTCACACTCCAGCCCCTTGCCCATCTCCACCAGGACTCCTCCATCCAGCAAGATAGGTGCTCTCTGTGTGACTTACAGCCCCTCTACTGTCACCTGAAGCATCAGGGGAAAGAATGAACTTGAAAACTAAAGGGGAACCTCATGCAGGTTTTCTTTGCTTATTAGCCAGCTCAATACTTTCTTTAATAACAGGGAGTTGGTAATTAAAACTGTAGACTCTCCTAGGCTACCCTTTTCCCCTAACTCCTGAGGTCCAAAGCTCAATTATTGCTCTGTAGTTTGCTGATTTCCACACATGCTCACTATTCATGCATACGATACCTGCAACCTCCTCAATGTCCCTGAAGACAGGGCCTAAGGACATATATCTCACCCAGGGTTCGGAGCCAAGGGCCTAAGCACTTTTCATCCTCCCGCTTCTCTTCCAATCCTTAATAAGAACCTGAAGCCTGCAGCTTTCATGCCAAAGAAAATATCACCCAAACAAGAAAATTGTGGGATTTTTTTAATACCCATAACTTAAAGTATCAGAATGCTCTACGAGTCATTCACTGATAGATATGGAGCAAAGCAAAAAAGCAGAAATGTGAATGATAAATACAAAATCTATAGAGGACAAGACCCAGATACAGAATTGAATCTTTTGCCATCATCACCCTCATCCTTTCTACCTGCAGTTATCTCAATACTCAGGCAAAAATGGTTCTAGTTGCTAAAGATAATCCATAAAGTACATAGAACTTCTCAAAAACTAATAAACAGAAACTATGTTTCCAGTTTGGAGATAAAGTACATATTTCACCTCTCTAGTGGCTAAAAAGAAAGTAGAACTCACAATCTGCTGAACTTCCTTCATAATAAATTTGCCCACAAAAAACACAAGAACCACAGGAAATAGTTCATGGGAAAGAGAAAAAAAGTGGCTTTTTAAAAAGAGAGAAGAAATTCAAGAAGCAACAGAAGCCAAAGTGATATTCAGTCAAGGTACTGTTGCTGTTTAAAGATTCAAAACATCCTTAATAAACATAAGTCATTAGCTCTTGGTGTCCCAGCATGACCGTTTTCTCCATGGAAATGCCTGGACACCAGCAAAATTAAGATGACAGGCACAACTCACCACTCCACAGCCCATGCGGAAACACCAAGGGACCTGTCAGATGTAATGGATACACAGCAAAGCAAGGAGTATGTCTAGTGCCAGCATCCTCTCCTCCACTGAGACCCCTGCCCCTTGCCCACCCCCACTACCTGGACATGAAGTAGGACAGAAGAATCTCAAGTTACATAAATACCAGCACACTACCTACTCCCTACCTCCTTGAAAGAGTAATAATTCCTTGAAAGAGTAATAATCAACAAAACATTCTATTATCCTAAAGTATTTCCAGATATCAGTTTCTCTAGTCACCCTCTTGCCATTATCTCCAAAAAAGAAAAATTACAGGTTTTATCATGACATTTTTACACAAGAGGCCTTTGCCTTTCATGCTAAAGGCTGTTAAAGAGAATGAAACTATGTTATTAGTTATTGACAACCACCAATAATATATTATCTTTGAGGCTTCATAAATTCAGCGCCTACCATGTGCCAGAGCCTAAGATGTTTCATACACATCATCTTGCATCATCCCAGGTTAGAGTATAAAATCAGTGATAGATAAAAGATGCTCAGGATCATTGTTGATCCATTCATGACAGAAATGGCTGTCCTAACGGTGAAGTTCCTCGTCTTATTGTTAACTCAGCCATCAACCAAGGCCAAACAGGGAAGCATACAAAGTTGCTCTCCCATTCTGTCTTTTCCCCATTCTATTCTTAATCTTATTTCAGAGGACGGTTATCTGATAGAAAATTTAATTAGGAAATCTCATAGAAAAACTAATTTGCACTGAGATACTAGCTAGTTAAGACATTATTGCTCCCAGTGATATACACTGAGTAAAAGGAGGCTGCAGGAGGACAGCTGTGCTCAGCACAAACAAGTGAATTACTAGCGGTAGGTTTTTCAGGTCTCAATAAGGATTATGTAGTAGGATGAAGTCTTTCCCATTTACCCCTTCAATCAAACCACTTCTAAAGCCCTCTTTCTCTGTTGTCTCCACGAGCCCAGTGGAGACTCTGAAAATACCACCTCTGAGCAGCAACCTCTCCACTACCCCTGAAATGATTACCACCGCTCCCTCTCTCACCTTCCAGTTTCCATTTTCTACTACTTACTGTCCTTTTCCATTGAAGCCATGCAAGCATTACGTGTCTAATAATTTAAATCACTTAGATAACTAGGACTTCATTAAATGAGAAAAGTAAAAATTCACAAGCCTATAAATTGGCAGAAGGAAAACTAAGAAGATAAATTTGACACTCATATGTTGATTAAAACTGTAGCAATGGATACTGTAATTTCCCACAGAAGTTATATATGTCAAAGAGGGAGGGAAAAAACTCCAGCAACTCTGATATATATTTCCAAAATATCACATTATACTTTTAAGAAAAATATATATATATATATTTAATTATTCAAATTAAATTTATTCAAATTTAATGTAATTGCATTAAATTAAATTGTTTTCAAAGATATTCTTTCTATAAGGCACTTGAATCAAGAAAGCCACCTGGTTTCATTTAAGGCTATTGGTAAGAATTTTCCGAAACAAGCAGAAACCTCTATTAACTCAGACACTTGTGCAAAGGAATAAAGAAATAAAAACAGGGTCCCAGGTTTCAATGACTGCTAGGGGATTCTGCTTCCTGCCACGGCCTGTAGTCAGGATCAGTTACTGTAACTAAGAAACCTCAGACTGATACTTGGTCCCCAGTGATAGATAGTACAACATGTGGCCTGGGCCCATCAGATAGCACAAACTTGGAGGGTTATTATCAAGGGGAGCGAAGCATCCTGTACCCTTCATCTACGCTCACCCACCTTCCTACTCCCAGGAAAATACCAGGTGGTTTGGGGAACAAAGTTAATTCTACATTAAAAAAACACACAACAGATGAGGCTGATATAGTTTAAACACCACCTCTCAAAAAAAGATTATCTGCCCCAACACATTAAATAAAAAAGGAAAATAATGGAAAAACTTAAGTCAAAATCTGGAGTGAATTTCTATATAAATCATTTTCACTTTTCTCCTTTTCCACCATAAGAGATGTTGCAATGTTTTGCCACATGTCAAGGGATGAGACTCTTCTGGTGGCTTGCTCTAAAATCTAGTTCATAGGGATTATCCAGATCTATTTATAAACCCCAATGGATGCAAAATTACAAATATAAGTACTCTTACCTACAAAAATGAAGCCTCGGTTCTAGAATAACTGTAACATCGAAATGTTACTGTCCATTCTCTGTAACCCATAATGTGACTAAACTTCTGTCCTAGCTGAAAATTTGAGAGAAGGTGGGCTTATACAGCCCACTATCACCTAGAACTCTAGACCAAGATAGCTCAACCAGAATCTTCGTACATCCTAAAAACCAGACACAGACACTGAGCTCACAATAGCAGAATACAAATCACAATGAAAGTAGGTTTTACAGAATAACGGGGGAGAGCACACAAACCCACATAAAACAGTTAAGTTCCTAACAAACCTTATGACAAACCTAAAAACTTGGCTTTTCTTGTTTATTGGTTTGTTGAACAGGGTTTGAGGGCAAGTAAGAGAGAAGGCACAGGCATGGAATAAGATCAAATTTATTTTATTGCTATTGCATTGCCCCAGGCATAAAGCACTGTAGTTTAATGACACATGCTCCTCGTTTTACCTTTGCTACTTACATTCTCTCTCCTCCACTGAGAGATACTTAACTACAATGGTATCACTCACAGAGCAAGTGCAATCAAAGACACCACCAGGCTGAAGTTAAGGGATGATGCTGAAGGAGAAAGGAGGAAAGGCTCAAATCACCTTTCATCTGAGTTTGCCTTTACCGTGAGCCATTTTTAAAACCCACAGAGAAGATAAAAAAGATGGTATTTCAGAATTCTGCAGTGCCTTCTCCATCTACCTTCCTAACTTGGGAGAGAGGTTTTCATCCATCCATTTTACAGATTGAGAAGCTAAATTCCAGTCATGACTTGCTATTACTAGATATGAAGTAGGGAGAAAAGCTTCTCATCCATTTTTATGCTGAAAACTTGTGCTATGAAAATTTCTTGAATGAACATAGGAACAAATCATCCATATTAATTGTAGTATTACTCTCAAAAGCCAATATTAATTGTAGTATTACTCTCAAAAGCCAAAAAGTGTAATGACCCAAGTGTCCCTCAATAGATGAATGGATTGAAAAAGAATGTGGCATATATATACAATGGAATATAATTCAGCCATAAAAAAGGAAATTCTGATACATGCTACAAAATGAATGAATCTTGAAAACATATGCTAAGTGATAGAAGCCAGAAATAAAAGGATAAATATGAATGTATGGTTCCACTTATAAGAAACTACCTAGAATAGGCAAATTCATAAAGACAGAAAATAGAATAGAGGTTACTGGAGGCAGGGAGTGGGGAGTTATTGCTTAATGGGTACAGGGTTTCTTGAAGTGACGAAAAAGCTCTGGAAATAGATAGCAATGGTTATACACTGTGAATGTAATCAATGCCACTTAAAAATTATTTGAATATTTGTATACTTAAAAATTATCTAAATATTCTTTTAAAAAATTAAAATAGAATTACCACATGATCCAGCAATTCTACTTCTGGGTGTATACTCAAAAGAACTGAAAGCGGAGACTTGAAGATATATTTGTACACCCATGTCTATAGCAGCATTTATCACAACAGCCAAAAGGTGGAGGCAGCCCAAGTGTCCAACAGATGAATGGATAAACAAAGTGATACAGCCACACGATGGAATATTATTCAGCCTTAAAGAGGAAGAAATTTCTGACACATGCTGCAACAAGTGTGAACCTTGAGGACGTTACGCTGAATGAAATAAGCTAGTCACAAAAGGACAAATACTGTATGATTTCTCCTACATGAAGTTACCACAAAAGTCAAATTCATAAAGGCAGAAAATGGAACAGGGGTTGCCAGGGGCTGAGGGAGTGGGGAGTCATTGTTTAACAGATACAGATTTTCCGTTTCACAGAATGAAAAGAATTCTGTGAATAAATGGTGGTGATGGTAGCACAACAGTGTAAATACTATTCATGCCACTGAACTGTACACCTAAAAATGACTAAGATAGTAAATTTTTGTTTTGTACATTTTACAATTTTTAAAAAATTAATAAATATATCAAAAACCAAGGAATTGTACACTTTAAATGGGTGAATTATACGCTATGTAAATTATATCTCAATAAAGCTGTTAAAAAAAACAATTGGAGGAGGAAGGGGCAGTGTTCTCTGGCTACCTGCAAGCTATCACTCAGCTGCGAGGCACACTGTCCCTCTCATCCATTTCTAGATGCCCTCCCCTCCCCCCACCCCATTCCTAACACAAGGCCACACAGAGTAAGCAGGAAAAGAAGCACATGACCTTTTCCTCTCCCCACAATGTCTTCACTTATTTTTGCAGCCTGGCCCACAGAAGACACATGAGAAATGGCTTATCGGTTGAGTGAATGAGTGGAGAAACTCAACTCTGTAAGAAAAATCATAATTGCGTTCAATCACTTATTAAAGTTGCTATTGGCACTGCACTGGAAGTTTCCAAGGATACAACATTAACTACTGCTTGATCACGACGAGAAGGCAGGGTTCTCTGGAAAAGATAATAATGGGGAAAATAGAAAGCAGCAGGAAAAAAAGAAGACCATGTATGAGATGGATTGACTCCCTAAAAGAAGCCATAGGCATGAATCTACAGGAGCTGAGCAGATGCTGAGGACAGGACACTGGATATCACTCCATAGGGTCACCAGGAGCGGAAGCCGACTCAACGGCACATAACACACACATAAGTACACAAATAGAAGAAAAAGTGGAAAAAGGCCTAAAAGTACAGAGAAGTCGAGGGATTTTAGAGCAGAGAAGAAATCCTATCTAGTTGGCTTTTAGGAAGCTGATCAATAATAATCTTCCCTAATTTAAACAACCAGAGTATTTGGGTAAAGGGTATGGGGGACTTCCTTTATGTAAGTTTGAAATTCGATAAAAAATTCAAAAAAAAAAAAAGGAAAAAATATTAAGTCCTCTGTGTAGAGTTCCTTCCATTGAAGACCAAAAGGAGCTTTCTGGAAACTTTCAAAAGCAAAATCTGTGAACCCATGTAGAAAGAAGTAGGAAAGGGGGACTCCCAGTGGGAAATCCAAGAGGAAAGAGGGAGACCCTGTAGGAATAGACATGGGATGCTGGCTGGGGCTGGGGATGTTCTAGTGAATGAAAGAAGGCGACTCAAGACAATGCTGCATTTGGTGCAAGAAAGCCAGCTGGGCTTCTGTCTAGAGAAATAAATGGGAGGGATTCGAAGGGAAGGGCAGCCTGGCAAGCTCTGCGTCAGCTGTGGTCATTCAAAAACAAAGGGCAGGGCAGGAAAAGAGGCACAAGAAATCTGGATTTGGGTTTTAATGGAAAACTATATGGATTATATGGGACATAAACTATGTAATCAATTAGTATTTTGCAGAGTCAACTTTTCTCCTGGTTTATTACAGGATAAGCCTGCACGGCCCCTCTCCAGCTTTAAATGAAGACAGATAACAGATAGGGGGAGGACAGGACAGCTCCTAGAAGTTTACAGCAACTAGACCCAGGATCTAAGGCCTATTATAAATTCCTAGCCCAAAGCATCTGGGCTTTCTCTGAAATACGCCAAGCTTTCCAAAAGCACCGGCAGAATCAAATATCAGTTGCACTAGCATTATAGGGAAATGGAATTTTAATAACAAAAGTGCCTTTGTAGCTAAATGAAACAGAATCTAGTCTGGTTATTGTATTCCACACTAAATGCTCTGAAGATGACAATTTCAAAATCCTAAGGTCTTCTTCCAATTTAGTGAGCACAATGTCTAACTGGAATTTTTTTTTTTTCTGATAAAAAGCACTAAATATATTTTGCAGTCATTTTTAGAATACACCTGTAAAAAATACTTCTGAAAATGCAGTTGTGAGTTCTGTTTTGAAACACAGACTAATGACAGGCAATTCAGCTTCCCTGGGCATCCAATCATTTTCTCTTTTGACTATTTTGGAAAAATTAAAGGGTGCTGATGAAGTTGTTTTTGAGCTTGTCTTTTAAAGCAACAAATTTTAATTGAAAACATCATCAAAGGGAGATTTGAATACTAAATATTCAAAAGCATTATAAAGATATGTTAACATTGTTATACAGGATAACTTATATTTTGCACATTAACTTTGGGGGGAAAAAAGATGTTATGTCTGTAATGATTCAACTAGGTGTGGTCCAGCTTCGCCCTGAGTAAAACCAGCTCGTAACCAACCAAGACAAAGAAATGAGCAATCCAAAAGTCATTTCTGAATGGAGTTATGTTTTGGGGCAACAAATGTTTCTCCACTCCCCAAATGTGTTTTACTAAGTTAAAATAAATTTCACAGAGTGAGTATCTGTTGAGGCGGCGCCCAGCACTTCCCTTTCTCCATAAGACATCTTTTTTCTAGGATGTCCCTTTTTCCCTGTCCCCTCCATGGCAGCAGGAGTCGCTCATGCCAGCACAGGCTGAAAGGCTGCCCAGGCTGGCTCCTCTCTGGGGCCAAGAAACAGTTCCTCACTCTAACAAAAGGTAACGGCCCTGTGGAGCCGTAGGCACAACAGCTGAGCTTCTAAAAGCCACATTCCTACAATGACTGATGGTTCCAGCCACAGTGGAAGATTCTAGGGGTGGATATCAGACCCAATCCAGATCCCCTCCATGGGGTTTAGAGCCGGGCCTGAGAGAAGGACCAATCACTTGCCAGGTAGCTGGACCCTCAGAGAGCCATTTCCCACCATGTAGACTAGGAGCAAAGAAAGGGAATCTCCAAGTAAAAAAAGGACCCAAAAACTTTAAAAAGCAGCAGAGATAAGGGAGATTTTTGGAGGATGGAAAACCCTTTGATATGCCTCGTTGCACCCTTGCCCTTGAGCTCTGGGAGAAACCCTGTGTCCTTATAATGCAGTCCCCCATATTAAATTACTTGGATTCAGTTTCTGTCACTTGCAACCAAGAACCCAAATTAATACATTCCTAGCATATACACCAAATTCCTAGCATATACACCAAATAACTGTTCTCAAAATATTAGTTGACACATTGTACCTAAAATCTTGTAACACAAATACATAAGCACAGAACATAAATAAAAATGATATTTTTAAATCCTAATTTTTAAACAATTACTCTGCCACTCTGGTAAGGGAAGTTTTGGCTGAGCTGGATGACTGGGTCTTCATTTCACCTCTGATTTCTTTACTAAGTCACTGAATCAGGGACATTTTTGGAGTTAGGGTACTTCCACACCTTGATGTTGCACAATATTCTCAAAATAAAAGAATAATATTTATTTGAACATCTAAACGTTTCCATAACACTAATGTGCTGTCTTTAGTAAAGAAAACATTGACTGTAACTTATAAAGGTTAAAAGTGCATATTATACATTTATAAGTAAAATAGCTTCAAAGCTCTTTGAAACAATAATTATCTCCTCCTTAAAGAACAGCAGTTTCAAAAACATAGATAAGCAGACCTGGAGTTCCTGGCTGGCTCACAACAGACTAAAGACCAGCAGACACACTGCTTGCACAGTAAACTAATCAACACGCATTTAACTGAGTTTAAAGATACTGTCATTCACATTGATTTTTCTTATGCAGATAACACACTGTAACTCTGTCATGTTGAAAACTGATGAGACCTAGATTTACAATTCTAAAAGAATTATGTAACTTTTATTGGACAATATTTCAAAAGGCAAAAGAATGTGCCAAAACCAGGAGTGGGGTGGAGGTGGCTATTACTTCCAAGTATTTGTACAGTGTTCCTCTCAAAACTGCATGACCAAAAAACCAAGAAAACTATAAAATGTCCCAACTCAAAAACCCCGGGCCTCTGTGATTCAGATCCACAGCACGGCAGTATATGATATCTTGACACACAGTGCAGGAGGCACGGAGCAGAGCGCTGGGCTCTACTAGACCAAGTGAAGAATGAGACGGGACATCTGCTTGTTTCAGGAGCCATGGGACCCTCTGCCCTAATGCTGCATCTGCCCGCCACCACCCTGCTCTATGTGTCCCATAGGCCTGGGTCATTCACCAAGGGTTTCCTATCATGTACCCTGGTCAAACACTCACCCAGCAAAGATGGCAAAAGAGCTTACTGTGCTCGCACCATGGAATGGGAAGAGCCAGGAAGAACATGCTGGCTGATGTTGCCTCATCAGCATAAGGACTCCACGCCATGGAGGAAGCAAGGGCCACACATGGCAGCCCCGCACCAGCCCTACTCTGGGGACATGTCTGCCTCAATCATGGCCCTTACCTTAGTCACCACTTTGTTGGTAAATCCAACGCATCTCTTACCTCTCGAAGCTTATGATACTCCTGGATGCTTCTTAGCTTTGAAATACTCTTCCCTTAGCTTCCCTGACACCTCACTCTCCTGGATACTTTTATGTCTCTGGTCTCAGGGCCCAGACTCCTGTAAGGTCTCTCTTCCACTGCTGGGCCTGTAAATGTTGATGGATCCACTTCTCATTTCCTCTCCACCGTCTCCATGGGAAACCACACCCACTCCTATGGTTTTAAGGTACATCCACAGGAGGCCTCAGATTTTAGGTAGATCTACCATAATCAGAGATTCTGACTCATATGTCTGGAGGGAAGCCCCCAAATTTGCATTAACAAACCCCCCCGAGGTTCTGGATTCCTGAACTCTGTATCAACTACCTATTCAATACCTCTGTGTGCCTAGTTCAGAGACATCTCAGTGGGTCCAGCTGGAGGCATGCTAAAGTCACCTTTCTTCCCTTACCTGTTCACTCTTCCACCCATGGCTTAAGCTGGACATACAGGCATCATCCTTGATTCCTCCCTCCTACATGTGATCAATCACTAATCCTATTGAGTTTCGCATTCTGAACTTGTCTACTTACTGTCATGTCTACTGCCATTCTCCTAATTAAAACCACCAGTCTCTCACATGCATTACTCTAGCAGTCTCTTAATGGGACCCTTGCCTCCAGTTTGCCCCTCCTAAGCCACTCTCCTTACTGCAGCCAGAATGATCTTCCAAAAACACAAATCCAACCATGTTACCATCCTGCTTAAAATCTCATCCAAGCTCAGGATAAGTTCACACTTTTTTTTTTTAATGTTTTACTGAAATATAATTCATCTGTCACAAAATTCACTCATTTAAAGTGTACAATTCCGTGATTTTATATATCTACAAGGTTGTGCAAACCATCACAACAACCTAATTTACATCACTCAAAAAAAAAAAAATGCCTGTACTCAATAACAATCACTCTCCATGCCCTCGGTCTCTGGACACCACTAATCTACTTTTGGTCCCTGTGGATTTGCCCATTCTGGACATTTCAATATCTGCAATCAAACAATATGTCTGGCTTCTTCCACTTAGCACATTTTCAAGGTTTAGCCATGTTGTGGGATATATTAATACTTCACTCCTTTTTATGGCTAAATAACATTCCGTTTTATATATATACTACATTTTGCTTATCCATTCATCAATTGTGGACATTTGGGTTCTCTACTTTTTGGCTATTACCCATAATGACATTATGACAATCTGCTGTGATAGTTAATTTTATATGTCAACTTGACTGGATCACGGGGACCCAGATATTTGGCTAAATATTATTTCTGGGTATGTCTGTGAGGGGTTTCTGGATGAAAGTAACATTTGATTCAGTGAACTCAATAAAGTAGCTTTCCCGCCCCAATGTGAGTGAGTGGGCATCATCTGATTCGTTTAGGGATTAATAGGACAAAAAGGCAGAAGGAGGAAGAATTCAGCATTCCTACCGGGTTGCTTGAGCTGGGATAATGATCTTCTCCTGCCCTCGGCAGATTATGGGATTTCTCAGCCTCCATAATTGTGTAAGCCAATTCCTTATAATAAATATTCTCCTATACATACCCTATTGGTTCTACTTCTCTAGAAAATTCTGATTGATACCATCATGTACAAGTTTTTATGTGAACATATATTCTCAGTTCTCTTAAATATATACCTAAGAGTGGAACTGATGGGTCATAGACTATATTTAGTTTTTTGAAGAACTGCCAGCTGTTTTTCAAAGTGGATGCATCATTTTATATTCCCAACAGCAATGTATGATGGCTTAAATCTCTCCACATCCTTAACAACATGACAATAACAGATAAAAGTTACTGCCCGTCTTTATACTGCCGCCACACTAGTGGGTGTGAAGTGGTACCTCAGTGTGGTTTTGAATTACATTTCCTTGATGACTAATGATGTTGAGCAGATCCACTTGTATATTTTCTTTAAAGAAATGTTTGTTTAGATTCTTTGCTCATTTTTAAACAGTTACCTTTTTAAGTTGTAACAGTTCTTTATACAATCTGGGTGCAAGTTCCTCATGAGATATATGACTTGCAAATCTTTTCTCCCATTCTGTGGCTTTTCTTTTCCCTTTCTCCATAGTGGTCTTTGAAACATATGTTTTCATTTTGTTAATATCCAATTTATCTCTCTCTTCTTTTGTTGCTTATGCTTTTGGTGTCATAGCTAAGAAACCATGACCTGATCCAAGGTCATACAGATTTACACCTACATTCTTTTTCAAAGAGTTTTATAGTTTTAGGTCTTACATTTAGGTCTATGATCAATTATGAATTAGTTTTTACATATGGTATGATACAAGGATCCAACCTCCCTCTTTTGCATATGGATATACCGTTGTGCCAGCACTATCTGTTGAAAAGACTATTATATATCCATTGAATGGTCTTGGCACTTGTTGAACATCAACTGATTACAAATGTGTGGATTTATTTCTGGACTCTCAAGTCTAGTCCACAGATATATATGCCTATCCTCATGCTAGTAGAACGTTACTGTGATTACTATAGCTCTGCAGTAAACTTTGAAATCAGGAAGTTTAAGTTTTCTTTTTTCTTTTTGTGAACATTGTTTTCGCTATTCTGGATTCTTTGCATGTTTGTATGAATTTTAAGACAAGCACGTCAGTCAGTATCAGCAGAAAAGTCAGCTACGATTTTGATAGAAATTGAGTTGAATCCGTAGATAAATTTGGGAGTAGTGCCATCTTAACAATATTAAGTCTTACAACCCATGAATATTGAATGTTCTCCACTTATTAGTATTCTTCAATTTCTTTTAACAAAGTTTTGATATACAAGTCTTGTACTGCTTTTGTTAAATTTAGTCCTAAGTATTTTAATCTTTTTGATGGTACTGTAAATGCAACTGTTCTTAGTTTCATCTATACTAGCAGTTTGTTCATTGCTAGTATACAGAAATACAATTGATTTTTATATTCTGATCTCCTGTCCTGCATCTTTAAATTCCTAAGTTCACATTCTTAACATGCCCCAGAAGGCCCTTCGTGCTGGGCCCCAGCTTACCCCTTCAGACTCTCTCATCACTCCCAGCTGCAGCCACAAGCATTGGCCATATCACAGACCAGCTTTTAGTTCTTGGATGATTCTTTCTCTCCTCCGGGCCTTGCACCTGCTGTTCTCTGTGGCTAAAATAGAATATTCCTCTTTATCTGGTCATTTCTTCTTCTGCTTCAGGTCTCAGCCTAGATGTCACTCCCTCTGATCCAGGGCAGGTGCCTCTCCCATGTTATCACAGGACACTCCACATGTCTCTTTTGGGAGCTCTTATCCTACTATATTAAAACTGTCTGATTACCTACTTATGTTCTGATCAGACTTGAAGGTCTGTGAGTTCAAGGGCTGTGTCTGTCCAATTTACAGTTGTATCACTAGGTCTGGCCTAGTGGCGGTGTGTAATAGTACTTAATGAATATTTGTTAATTAACAAGCTACCAAAATCAACAGACTATCCAGTTCAAGCTTCTACACTTACAATTTTATGTTAATCCTATATTTCCTCCAAGAAAATGGCTATTGAATTTGATGATAAATATGTTTTCACACATAAAGGAAGCCCAAGACAATTTAATCTCATGCCTCACAAAGATTTCTCTCGGTATCTTCGTAAGTTAAATTGACTGAAAATATGACCTCTGACAGCTGCGCTGTAATGTTTCCTGCTATAAAACAGTGGAATGAAGCTTCCTCATTCCACAGAACACCTAAGCATTTGTCACACAGCAAGATTTAGAGGAAATGGGAAAGTCAAGAAGACAATGAAGTATGACAAAAGCCATTTGTATATTTCTTCCTCCTACCCTCCCCAAATTATTTTACTCTTCCACATCTTCTTTTATATTTTCTTTATCTCCCTTACAGCTGAAGTTTTCAAAGATTCTTCACAGATATACTCACTCACTCACAGATATAAATCTGTCTCTATAGAGACTCCCTTTGCCTAGCACCCCTTCTCCTTAACTGACAAGATGTGAAATACAGTCAGTTAATTGGCTTTTCAATTTATCATTACAGTCTTCTAACGCTATACAAACTTGGAATAGTCAGATCTAGACCCGTGGCAGACTGGGGGGGCCAGCCTCAAAATGTATACAGTCATGGTGTGGCATGCAGGCAAGACCACCTCCCTGAGGGTCCCAGGAAGATCCTCCCTGACTCTAACCCCACCCCCAGTGCTCCCAGAAGACCCTGATTTTTCCCTCCAGCTCTGATTTTCCATTTCCATGTCTTTCCAGCCCATTCCTGTACTGTCAGTTGCCATAATGCCTTTTTAAATCTTCCTATAATAAACATGGATTACTCTTGTAATAAAATAGTTTTTAAAAGTGCCAAAGAATGGTCCCCCAAGAGTATATGACAAGCTATCTTCTTATAAATATAATTCAGCAAGAATTTGCCATTTTGAGTGATTTTTAAACTTAAAAATAAATAAAACTTGAAAAGAGTTTACATTTACTTTTATAGTTCATTGCCCAGTCCCAGGCAAACTTAGAATGACCTCATGGGAAAGAAAAAACTTTCGTTTTTCTAATTTGTCATATGCTATACATCTCTGAATTTGACAAGTTTTTAAATTACAAAGCATACACTTATAACATTCTTATTAAGCCCTTATAAATAAAAGAAAATCCATTTGGACTTGGCCTACAGAGAGATTGATTTCCTTCCCATCTCTTCGTATTCCTTAAAGACACAGAAAGAATGAGGTGCATTTGTCTGCGTTCACTCCCCCAAGCCTCCTCCAGCAGGATATCTCCATCCGCTGCTTGCTTTTTGTTCACTGCTCGTAACAGGAAAACTCGCTTTCCTGCTTTCTCAATACCGAATGGGTTAGTCCTGAGAGGAAAAACATCCCCTCAGAATCCACCCCAAGGCTACATAGAAGGCAGGGGAAACAAAAGCTGGTCCATTCTTTCCTCAAATATTCCTTTGGCAGGCAGCCAAGAAACACGCCAGTTCAGTGGTTTAATATCCTGCTGCTTTGGGGAAACAGATAGAATTATGAAGTTGCCAGCCCAGGATCCCAGAATCTGCTCTGCTGGTGCTAGTATTTGCTGGGAATCCATCATGACATCACATTTCACAAAAAGAAAGAACAGCCACGGTCAGACAAGTGGTAGAATTAGGAAAAATCCAACAGAAAGGTGCATGGCTTAGAAATCAAGAGGTCTAGGAAAACTATATACAGAGGGAATCATTCTTTGTGTTAAAAGAATTTTAAGGAAGAGTTTAGGAAGCAAAAGAATCACCATTAAGTTTTTGCAATATGTCTAGGCAGAGTTGAAGTAGGAAAGAGCCAGGGCAAATAAAAGATAAGCAAGCTGAAGGCACATGAAGATGTGATACCCTGTTCACATCTAGTGAAACAAAAACAACACTACTGGCCAGATGGTCCAACAGCTCCCACCCAGACCATGGGGAACCCCTTCCAGCACAGAAGGCCCTGCCAGCAGGGTAATATAGTACTTCCCCCTTATCCGCAGTTTGGCTTTCTTTCCACTGTTCAGTTACCCATGGTAAATCGAGGTCCAAAAATGTTGAATGGAAAATTCCAGAAATAAACAATTCATAAGTTTTAAATTGTGCAACATTCTGAGTAGTGTGATGAAATCTTACTCCATCCTGCTTGGGACATAAATCATCCTTTTGTCCAGCGTATCCATGCTGTAGAGGCTACCAGCCCATGAGTCACTTAACTGCCGACTAAGTTATCAGATCAGCTGTGGTAGTATCACAGCTTGTGTTCAAGTAATCTCTATTTTACTTAATAATAGCCAAAAAGCACAATAGTGATGCTTTCAATTTAGATATGCCAAATAAAAGCCATAAAGTGCTTCCTTTAAATAAAAGGTATGTATGTATAAGAAAAAAACATAGTATATACAGGGTTTGGTACCATCCACGGTTTCAGGCATCCATAGGTCTTGGAACGTATCCTCCTTGGATAACAGGGAACTACTATATACACATTCCTAACAAGTGCTGGGGCTGGGCCTCACCTGGGTGTGGGCACCATGTGTCCAAACACCATCCTCAACCAGCATCTCCCTCAATTCACAAGACTCCATCTCACTAGAGCGCCCTTTCCCTCAGATGCTGAGTATTACCTACTCCCAGGCTGTGCACTCCCAGTTCCTGCTGCCCAAACCAACCACTTGGAATAATGCATCCTCAGCTACCATCTCCACTAACCTACAACAGGCCTTCTCAAACTACTTGTGGTGAAGGTCCACTTCTTTCCCCAATCCACTGAGGACCAATACTTTTATAAAATACAAAATAATAACAAGAACAACTACTAATAAATAAAACAAAGACATGAAAAATACGTCCCAAATTGTTATTAGATTCAACAGACTTGAAGTTGCCCTCTCAACTTGTTAAAGGTTTCTAAGTATTTGTTCTCAGTTTCTGCACGTTTGTCATCATAGGTCAGTTATGAACAGTTCACAAACTCCTGTCCATGGACTTCACACTGTGTAGCACTGCCTTTCAGCAAGGAATGAAGGTTCAACACTTTCACGTATTCATTTCCTACCATGCTTCTCTATTCTGAAGCCTTCCCTTAAGGTCTATAGATCTTCTTCCACTGGGGAAATTCTCATTCATCTTTATCCTTTTTCTCTCATCATATCCCTTTGCCAACTGGCTTTCTCTTGACCCTCGCAAAGATCTTAGTTAAAGCTTAAATAAAGACTTGAGGATGAGTCACTAAAATAGAGGTAGTAGCTAAATTCTCTGAAAGGTGGAAAGAGAAAAGCATCAGGTCCTCATTCTTCTGGGGTATGGCTATAGTAAGAAGCTGAGTGGGAAAACAGAAAAGACATTGAAAAAAAAGTCATCATTATTACCACTGTCACCATACAGATTAATAACCAGGTAATAATAATAGTATTTGGATATCAAAGGAAGATACAATTTCAAAGAAGAGAGATCTACAGTAACAGGAAGCAAAGAAATCCAAGAAGAAGAAAACTGAGAACACTTTTCTATCTATAATTTATCAATCCATTCAGCGATTTAGCATGTACTTGGAAATGTTAAAGCTCACACCCAAAAAGGCATGAAGGCCCTTGGTGTACAAAGCAGTCACATTTATTTTCTTATCTAAAACAAGTAAACTATAGAAATGTGCACAAAAAGGGTAACAAATTACCTTTTTCATCTCTAATTGTTTACCTACCATTTTTAAAGCCCTCTTTAATTTTTCCCTCAGAAAGGAGAGAAAGGTCATTCCAGAAAACTGAACGTCATCCTTGAAGACACCATGGGTGAGAGAGCATTGGAGCAAGGCTTCATGGTTAAGCACACACTGATTATGACTATTTTAAAGAGGACTAGAAAGATAATTTTTAAAGCTGTCTGCTCTACCCTAAACACTGTCTAATAAATGAAGGTCCCTACATGTCACTGTTAATTCCTTTCTCTGGCAGTGTTTATAATGGGAGATGAGATTCTCATCTGTCTGCAATAGTTTATTTGAAAGCAGAGACCAGATATATTTACACTCCCCTCAAGGCCTGGTAACAAGGGTAGGTGTTCTCAGATTTCCGCATCACCACTTTCTAGGTCTGGCAGGGCTGAAACCTAAGGCTATATTTAATACCTCCAGCTTCTCAATCTCACCTAGCCAGGGACCACCAAGCTCAACCTGCTATGAGGGGAAGGATGATTATTGATAAATATTTGTCTAATAAATAATCTAATTTAATCACGTTCAAATACCCATCCACCTTATCCCAAAATACTTCTTATACATATTTTTTTTTTTTTTTACTTTATGCCCTCTCATTACCTCGTGCCTAAATTATGGCAAAAATTTCCTAAGTAATATCTAACGCCCAGCTCTCTGCCTCCATTCAGGCCCCAGTCACTAGGATCCAATGACGCAGTCACCATATTCCCTCAACAAAGCTCTGATCTAGGTGCCTTCCAGCGCAAAAACCAACGGCAAAGAATAAAGTCAACACTCCATGACCTGACCCTTGTCCATCCTCCCCCTCTGTGGGTGACCCAGAGCTGTGCACCCTGAACTCTCCTACACTTCACCAGACTCAACTACTCACTGTTCCCCCAGATGCACCCTAGGATTTCCTTCCTCGGGGCCTCACTCACGTGGGTCCCTCTTACATTGTTCTCTCTCAAGTCTACTTTTAGCTCAAAATGTTATCTCCTTCATTAAGGTTTTTTCTGATTTCTTGGACCCAGAGGTACTTTCTCTCCTGAAGTTCCTTTAACATTTTACTTATAGCTCCCCAATGATAGTCTTCTATTTAATTGTGCATAAAGCTTATTTTACAACCTTCTCTACTCCGTTAGTCTGTCAGTACTGTAAGACAGGATCTGTCTTACTCATCCTGCTTCCCCAAAGCACCCAGCACAGTGCTTGGCACATGCAGGAATTCAACAAATGTGTTCAATTAATTTGGTACATGTATGAAATTAAAAATCTATCTATTCAGATATACATGGAAACATTATAGATGTGACAGCATTTAATACACATGTGCTTGAATATTTGTCAATTAAATACAAGTGGCTTGTTTCTTTTCCCAAAAGATTATTAAGATGATTTACACACATCCTTAATGGTAGGAAGTTAAAAAAAAATAAACAAAAAATTAAGCCTAAACCAAGTACATGCACCTTTACATAAGAACCAATTTTAGTATTTACAAATGTTTCTTGGCACTTGAAAAGTGGTGCTTTTCTAGAAAGAAACAATGACCAGTACCTTAGTTATGCTATCATTAGCCTAACTGCAATCAGCAGGATGTCACCTTGCCTCCCAAAACCCCCATGCTAAGTATTCAGTGTTTTAGAATCACTTAAAAATCTAGGCAACAGTGCCATGTGTTCCACGGAGCTTAAAGTCACTGATGATTTTGCATAAAAAAAAAAAAAACCTTAATTTTCTTTTCAAGCACAGTTCTCACAATCAATTCAGATTATTTTTAATCTGAAGCTCCACAAAAATTGGTTTCATTTTCAGTTCTGAAAAAAGCAGAGGTTTTACAGTTTTTGTACCCTCAAATATAGTACACAAAGAACTACAATAATATATGCCATATTATTTAACATAAATTTAAAATACTAACATGATACCGTTATTTTAATATGTGTTTCATATGTAATTTCTGCATTTAATTAAGGATATAATTGAGATCCAAATTCCTGCAAATGTGGGGGTCTTTGCACCAGTAAACATATTATAGATGCCAAGAGACATAAATCTCTTAAATGCCCACTTTTCCCTAGTTAGCTTCAATTAAATAACATGTGTGTAGCTCAAAATCTTAATTTTAGTACTCCTTAGAATGTGTAAGCTACATTACTATTTTTTTAAAAGCCTTCCCTTCCACCTTTCGAGCATTCTTTTGAGCCCTGACCCACAATTCTCATTGAGCTCATCACTGATGTGAGCTTCCTCTTTCCCTTCGCAATATCTTCATGAGAGAAATATTCTATCACTGTTCCTGCAGTGAACATGCACATGGTTTCCTGGGTGTCATGAAAGCAGAGTAATAGATGTGGAAGTCCTGGCATGTTTCTACTTCCCAGAAAGCTGACTTCAGTCTCAGTACCTCCCTATGACCTCGATCTGCACTGATCACAACTTTCCTTCTTCCTTCAAGGATATGAAAGACCCAAAAGACAGGGGACTCTCGGAGATGAACACGAATCCAAAAGCTCCTGGGTCTCATTTATGCTGCTTTTCTCTCTAGATTACATGCTTCTTGAGGACAAGATCTGTTTCTTAATCGAATATTTCTCCTTTAGTGTTTGAGCAAATGAATGACCAATGATAACTGGGAAGCTACCAAATACTGAAGCATGAGAACTTTAAAACACTGTAAAAACACTGCATTTTTATCTGCTAATGTCATCGTTAAAAACTCAGAAAAGGTCTCAAGATCTGTTAAGATCCTGACAAAAAAATAAACAAGATGACACTGAATCCTCAGGAGACTCCAGGACAAAATGCCTTGTCTGATAATGTGGAAGAAGATCAAAGGGAAGATTGCCCCAGAGAAGACTGGGCTCCATCTGGCCTCTGCCACTCCCCTCTCAAAGGTCTATGCTGACGGAAATGAACTCCAGGGTTGCACCAGGCCAGGCTCCAAACCAAAGGATTTGGTCAGAAAGAAGAAGTAGCTTAAATACACTCTGGGCTGGTCAGTGCCTCCCCCATTGTACAGGTGATGCAGCATGGGCTCCAGGCCAAGACCACAAAGGAGTAGTATCAGAGGAAAAATATGATTCTCCCGACAGGAAATATACTTACTGCTCACTGTAATATGACAGGACGTCGTAGGGTTGGGCTAGTTTGGGACTTATTTTCCAGAATAGAGGATATCCAAGACACCAAGACTCCATATTGTAAAGATAGAACTCGGCCTTCTTTTCAACAATTTCTGATAACTGAAGCCATGGAGAAATATATCTGTGACCATTTCAAATTCTAGAAGCTATTCACAAATGGAGCTCTCCATAATATCCACTAAAGGAGCCTACCCCAACCCCCAGAGCCTATAATCCTCAATCTCCTCCTCTCCAGTCTCCAGACCATGTTATGTTTTCAATTCAATAAGCAATATGACTGTTTCCAATTCAATAAACAATTATCTACTATCCATCCCTCCTCTTTCATGCTACCCTTACACATTATGGAAATCCCAACACCAATATGTTTACTCAAGTCTGCCCAATATATTAACTCTTCCAGGAGAAACTAACACTATATCAGGAATCTTTGGACCTCTCAGTTTTAAGCGTTTTTAAGTTCCTTAAAAACTTGATAAATTAATTGGGCTTTTCATAAAATCACCTCCAAGAAAGTCAGTAAAGCAAAAGTGCATTCTTCAGTTGAAAGGGGGGGGAAAAATCACATAACAACAGTTACTTCTGATCATCTAGAAAAAAAAAGACTACCATTCCCTCAAAAGGTTTTTTTAAAAGAATAAATAAAATACAGATGTATAAATGAACATCTTAAAAGCCTGGGAAGAAAAACAGTTAACCTAAAAGATTAAATATCCTGTAAATTCTAGCTGGTGTAATAGTTTATAAGTGAATCTAATATGTCATAAATATTATGGCATCCCTGCTATCACCATAGGAACTCTATTTTCTACTTAAGAAAACAGCAATATGTTAAGATGACAGATTAAATAAATTTTCTAAACCATCTTAGAAATACAACTCTTTCTATAATAATAGAATTTTAACCAAACTGCCATTTACAGCTGAATATTTATTTTAGTCAAGGCAAGGTAAAATGACCTAGATGAACAGAGTTTATTCTACATTAAAGAATTTTAGGTTAATGGGCCCAGGAAGGTTTTTGTTTTTTCCTCAAACCATATAATTATTTTAACCAAAGTATACATAAAACCATGATCTTCCACACCTTAAATAACTTATTGGACTACTAAGTTAATTCTTCCTTCTTAAATAAGTTTCTATTAAAAATTTTTTCAGAATAATCCTATAATTCTTATTTTTTATTTCTTTCTCTTTTCCCTCCTAATACCCCTTAAACAGAAATGTAGAGATTCTTTTCTTAGCTTTTGGAAAAATTAATGTAAATTTCACCTACAAACTGGCCCAGGACTAATGAAATATACAATCAGGGTGCAGACCCATGGTGCAAATAGATGTTTCATATTCTGATATTATCTGATTACCATGGCCTATAAAAATACTTGATGAAATGCAAGTGTAAACAAAGTAAATTCTATTATTTCCTGTGGTCAGTGGAAAATAAGTTGGACCAGCAGTCAGTAAACTAGATTTTGTTTTGTCTGTTAGTAATACTAACAGACTGTAGGACCACAGGCAATTCACTTAACCATGGTGGACCTTAGCTTCCTCATCTGTAAAAGAAGCTGGACCAGATGACCTCTAAAGATATCTCTCACCTCCAAAAGAGTATGATTTCATTTCCATGTCATGAATTTTATCATCCCAGAGAATTCATGGTACTTTCCACAAAAGTGTTTAATGACTCAAATTAATTTAAAAGTTTCCAAGAACTCAAAACTTAAAATTATACTTTTAGACAGTCCCTGCCATCAGATCAGGGGAAAAAATATATATATTAGCTAGGTGGCCTTAAATGAATTGAAAACCAGAAATAAATAAATAAATAAATAAATACATAAATAAATAAATAAATGATCTATCTGACTATATTTTCCAGAGGCTCAAACAAGATATTTTTTGAAAGAATTTTATAAAACTGAAATGTCAAATTTCATAATTTTACATGGGTGTCCTTCCTCTAGGAGCACTTAATGCAGGGCTCCTAACTAATCAACACTACTTTTGCTGTCGAGATGCATGTGTATGTCTCACTTCAGGAACATATTTTACATTAGGATGCACACCTGTACAAGCACTAATGTGTACAAGTGTAATTTTCAAAGAGTACTAATTTGAATAACTTTTATGCAAAAATGCCCTCCTATATTGTTTTCTTTTTCTTGATAATTATCCATTCTATTTTGAAAATAAAACAATTAGGAAATATTAGAATATATAAGGAACAAGTCGTATGCTTACTTTTTCATGTATTTCCTTCCACCAATATTTTATTACACACATTAATTTTTACACAATTGTGATCACACATATTTCCATATATGGTCTTTTTCACCCAACATTATAATTTTTCCATCTCGTAAATTCTCCAGAAGCAGCACTTTTAAGGGTTATATAACATTCCTTTAGGTTGTCCTTGTAAATAACCAAAGCTAGCACTTATTGGGTATTTACTGTGTGCCAGCCCCTATTCTAAGTGCTTTATGTGCTTTTGCTCACTTAATCATCACTAAGATTTATGGGCTAAGTGCTGTTCTCTTGTCCATTCTCAAAGTGAAGAGCCTTTTCAGAAGTGCTAGGTTTAGAACCTGAGAGCAAGTTCTTATCCACTATATCCTGATGCCATTCATAGCAGGAAAAATCTCTCTTTAAACAGAAACTTGGTTTTATCACCATATTTTCTATGTTCTAGAATTCAGGGTCTAATCATCTGACATTTAATTTATTCCTAAAATAAAAAAGAATGGTTTATTATAGCACCTGTAAAATCATAAAAATTTTTCCATGAATAAAATACTGTTTATATATTTTTTTGAAATAAAATAAATCATTCTGTATATACTGTTTATAATCTCTTTAATTTAGCACAGTAAACGTCTTTCCTTAGAACCTTCCTATAACCACATGACAGGAGATCTATTTTTTATTAAGACAAAATATATGAAAATAGAGTAGGTGAATCTCAAACTAAGTACATAAGAGTCTGAGAATAAACTTCAAGCTGTCAAAGGAGACCCTGAGCTGTTCACAGATATCTGCTTTCAGATTCACTTTCAGATTAACATTCAATAAACGTTAATCTATAATAAATAAATGGGCATGTCTCTAACACATTCACTGACTGAGCCCAAGTAGGCATACTCATGCACTATCTTAATTGAATTATTCCTGCCAACTTCAAAGATACGAAGGCAGGAGAGGGCGAGGGGGCGAGGGGCGAGTGGAGATTCAACAAACCTTTTGGCGTTATGAAGTTCTGATCAGATAGTAAGCTCCTTGCTACCAATTCACCGATAAAAACTCAAGGAGTCCATTAGAGAAAAAGTGACAAAGATGTAAAAGAAACAAAACACCATCCAAGTGCTTCCTGATGGCTTGCAAAACTCATGGTTCAACTAAATGAAAAGCAGTTCTAATCGTTTTTATTATTTGTACTTTTGTTTTCAGATAAATGAGTGCCTAAATACCTAATACAAGAGTTAAAGCAGTATATTCTTTTACATACTGGAGTTCTATAGAGTTGGTGAAAACAATGGTCCTTAAAAAGGAAATTAATCTTACTTGTACCAAAATGTGTGGCTGCTTTCAAAAACTATGCAAAGATCATACAGATTTACCGACTAGCTTTCTCCACACTAAAGCAAACATAGGGCCAGATCCAAAGTGATACATTTTTATGTGTGAGAATATCATTGCATTTATCAAGTGGCAATGAAAAATTAATGATATAATGGAACTTGTACGTTATGAAAATTAATCTTGCAGAGGGAGATAAGCTTGAATGAGTAAATAGAAATAGGTTCAGGGAGAGAAATTAGGGGCAATGGGGAATCGAAAAAGGATGAAAAACAAATATGTAAAATGAAGAGTCTTCAGGATTCATCCATTCACCCAAAAAATATTTATTGAGCCAGACACTGAAGAACCATGGTGAACAAACAGTCCAGTGAGGGAAATAAACACTAAACAAATGTACACACAAATAAATACATAGATTGTGCTAAGTGGTACAAAGGAAAAGAACAGGCAGAGCCTGTTTCAGTCTGTGTAGATAGGCAAGGCCAGGTAAGTACAGTACAGTTCCAAAGACCAAGGAGAGTGGCCTGACAGATGAGGCAGGCGATGAAGTGATTACTGTCTCAGGCAGAAGTAAAAACTTCTGTCAAAGTCCTGGGGTATGAGAGAGCCTGGCATCCGGAGAATGTTAAAGCCGGCCAGTTAGCAATGAGAAGATGGTGCCTGATAAGGAGAACACCTTATAGTCCAAGGGAAGATGCTTCTATTCCAAGGGCAGTGGGAAGCACTGGTGTGTTAAGGCTTCAAAATTGAAGCCTTAAGGATAGAGTAAGAATGGCAGCAAAGAGACCAGAGAAGGGGACTGTACTCCCTACTAATACAGGGACCAAGATAAGGACAGGAGACAGAAGGAAAGGATGACAGGTTGCAGTAGTCATAAGTGCTGCTCACCAGAGTTTATCTCTCTTTCCAGGCATAGACAACACTGTACCTTCCTGCCCTTTGGAGCTAGGTATGGTTATGAGACTTGCTTTAGCCAATGGATAATATAAGCAGAAGAAAGTAGAAGCTTAAGGACCTACTTCATTCAAGATAGTGGCTGTCCCTTCAACCCAGGTCCCAAGACATGGACAACATGGCCCTTAGCCACCATCCATGAAGAGGGAGCGTGGGGGAGAAATAGCCTTTTTGTTTTGAGCCACTGAGATTTGGGTGTCATTAGACAATACTGACTGACACAGAATTAGAACGTAATAGATACAGTGATGATGGAATGAGGAAGGCAAAAGGAGATGAACAGAAAAGACAAAGGAGAAATTAGAGATTTCAATGTCAGTGACCATGAAAACGATTAAAGAATGCAAAAAAGACAGCTGGTTGTAATGAAAAGTGACAATTTATGTTTCATAGGTGCTGAACATAAAGGACTGGTAGGACAGCCAAGTACACATCAGGCAGGTTAGTGGAAAAACAGGTCTGTGCCAGGGGGAAAAAACAACTGAGATAACGATTTGGAAACTGCAACGAGGGTGTGCAGCTCCCTTCAGAGTGAAGGAAGGAAATTAAAGTCTATGAACCAATGGTGCAGAAGAAACCCTATAGAAACTGCCCCTGGGTGGTGAGTGCAACAAAGGGACAGAGTGAAGAAAAAAGAGGAAGGGGAGGAGGAGGGGTGCAGAGGACCAAACAGTATCAAATGGTACAGACATTTTAAAGACAAATTAAAGAAGTGAGGACTGAAAAGCCACCCCCGACAAAGGACAGAAGCCAGGTTGCAGCGTCACAAGCCAAAGTCACACAGTGGTTAGTAGCAAAGGGGTACTAAAATCCAGGCAGGCAGGTCCAAGCCCTGAACTTAACCTCAAGCTCTCCCACTTTTCAACACTGTAATAGAATTTTCTCAAGTAGTTATTTTTCTAAAATAAATGGCATCACAAATAGTTCACATTCCGTATTTTTCAGACTACTGTTAAGACCTTTAGATAATCTGCAGTTGATCGGAATTTTACATTTTCTGCCCTGAACTGTCAGCACTGTGACTTCAGACACTTTATACACATTTCAGGTTAGTCCTTAGGAGAAATTCCCACAAATGTTAAGTACTGGGAATGTTAAGTTCTTGACACATATAGACCAGCTGCAAGAAAGATTCTATCATTCATGTTAGAAAACACGGGAGACACATCCTCATATAATACCATGGCATGGGGCCCCTAGAGTTGTGGAATAGTATAGCCCTGTAAATAAGAGTGCCCGGTTCACCCATGCTTGCAAATACCTTTTCTATCTTTGCAAATTTGAAATTTTATCAGGCAAAAAATAATCTTGTTTTAATTAATGTTTCTTTAATTATCAGCAAGGCTAAACATTTTTTTCTGCTCTTTATTGATTGTATTCCTTTGAAAAACTGCCTATTAACGTGCTTTCCCATTTTTTTACTGGAGTGTTTTTCTCCAATTGATTTGTAAGAACTATCAACATTTCTAAAAACTTAACACTATGACCACTATGTAGAGTCTTCAGGATTCATTCATTCATCAAAGAAATATTTATTGAGCCAGCTCTTGAAGTAACCATGGTGAATAAACAGTCCAGCGAGGAAAATAAACACAAAACAAATGTACACACAAATAAATAAATAAATTGTACTAAGCGGTAGAAAGGAAAAGAACAGATAACTAGAACACAAATACTGTTTCTAAGCTTACTGTTTGACTTTTACATTTATGGTACTTCTGACATACAGAACAGAGGTTTGTTTACATGGGAAGGCAATAGGCAGAATGATTAAGAACACATGATCTGAAGCTACAGTGCCTAGATTCAAGACCCAGACCTCCAACTTAACAGCTGTGTGACCTTGAGGTGACTTATCCTCCCATGTTTAAAAGCCCTAACACAAATTCCAGAAAACAGTAAGTGTTCAATAAATGCCGGTTCCAGATATATTTAGTCAAGATAATCAATGTTTCTCTTTATTAACATAATACAAACTTACATTTGTTAAGTACTTATTATTGTTTTCCATACATTACCTTATTTAACCTTTATTTTAAAAATGCTCCAAGATAATATTACCTAACAATTCCAATTCTCAGATGAGCAACCTGAGGCTCAGGTGAAGTAATTTGCTCAAAGGCCTCAGCTCGTCAGTGGCAAAGCCACGGCTGCCCTCCCAAGCCCAGGCCAAACTGGTTTTTCCCTTTCGTTTCAGGCTTTAAAAACCCCTCTTCACCCTTACATGATTATTTACCCATGATTTATGCTGTTTCTTTTATTTATTTTATATGTAACTTATATTTAGTTATAATTTATTTTAGTATGTGATATGAGATGGGGCTCCAACACTGTTTTTATGTAATACCATTTACTGAATGGTTCACCCGCCACATCTGACTACTGTTCATATCATACCCTAAATGTTTACACACACAAAGGTTTCTGGGTTTTCTCTTCCATGCCACAGATCTTTCTTCTTGTCCTTGGTCCTGCATGATAGGAAATGTTTTTACTCCAGGATTACGCTTAGGGGAAGATCTAAGAAGCATATATTCATAGGCTGGTTTGAACTTCTTTCCTAAAATAGGTTTCAAAAAGACAAGAAAAAAATCTTTTATGATGTGTTCTCAGCCAATCATTGAAATTGTTCCCAAAATTTGCAAATGTATTTCTCAAAACTTCTCTCCTTTACTTCTAAAATTTGTCCTTCTTTGCCCAAGCTGCTCTGCTCCTTCGTGGCCTACCTGGGCATTCTAAGCATTTGCTCAATCTCTCATTCTTTTCAAGAAAAAAATCTCCCTTATATCTGCATCTTCCAGGTCCAGTTCAATTCTTCACAAATGTTTTGCAAGTACACCAGTTCTGTTATTTCATCTTCCTCTGTTCCTAAAGAAGGAATTTGACCCTTTAAATTTGCTCCTTTGTACTGTTATCCATCTTTTTACAGACGAGTGACCTTTCCACCTGTTTAGATCATAAACCCTTCAAGAAAAGGGCCTGCTCTAATGCAATAGCATATCCCAGCACCCAACTCTTAGCACAGAGCAGGTCCTCAATAATGTGGATAAAGATTTCACAATTCCTTCCCTCCCTTTTCAAATTCAAGACATTATTAAAACCCTCCCTTCTCCTAATATTCAAATAGATTGGAAACCAAAGAAATAGAACCTGTTGTTGATTATTGAGTTGGAGATGGACCTCCGCCCTGCTTCCTGTATTTTGGGACATTTCTCTTTGTTAGAACTCTACCAGAGGGTGGAGAAAGACAGGGATGTGAAGCTCAGGCCAGTTCCTTTGATGATTTACTAACATATCTGATTTTAAATTACAGCCAAAATAAAGTTTTACGTTACCTGAGCATTTCAAAGAACACTACCAATTGGGTCTCACATTACCTCAGATAATATTGGAATTTTTTTTTAAATCTGAAACACTTTTTTATATTAGTTTCAGGTATACAGTACATTAGTTAGACATTTATATAATATGTTTATGAAGTGGTCCCCCTGATTACTCCGCCATCCATTTGGCTCTACACACAGCCATTACAATACTATTGACTATATTCTCTATGTTGTACTCTACATCCTTGTGACTATTCTGTGACTACTAATTTGTGCTTCTTCATCCCTTCACCTTTTTTTTGACCTGACTGAACTGGGAAGATGAGGAAGACCCAGCACATACTCTGGGACATTTTCATTCCACACTTTCTGTCTGTTTACCTCCAGTAACAGAAAGAAAAATGTACTGATGACAAGACTTGGTTTCATTTCATTTCATATTACTAGATCTCAAAGGGGCACAAAATGGTATCACTGGCATGGGGCTGGACATGGAAGGGGCATTTGAAGCTGAACATTCTGAGATAAGATCAGTAAGGAAGCTGGCAGACAGAGGATTTGGGTATCAATACCCAAGTGCAAACAGTGGCAAAGCCATGCGAAGAGCTCTGTCATAATTCTTAAACCAATCTTTCAGAGAAAGGATATTTTTAGGCCTTTGTTGGACTACTACTAGATCTAGGCCATTATGATGCTATCTTTAACATATCTGAAAGACCCAAAGTAAGATGCCTTCAGGAGCTCCAGAAGCAATCACCACTCCACCCTGCTCAGGAAATTATTTCTAGTTTTCCTTCTGAGCTTGCATGTATGTCAAGCGTTCTGCCCTCCTGATGATCCTAAATCATGGAAAGCTAATTCTGGGCTTCTGAGGATTCTTCTTTTATTACCCAAAACCATGTTACTTTTCCTACAGTTAATATTACTGGAATATTACTAGTAATACAGCTACGACTCTTATAAAAACAGCTTAGAATCAAAGCCTATTGGTGGGGAAAGGGTCTGCCAGCACTTTATAAATCATGGCACAGACATATGTTTTATATACTCTTCTTCTGTTGCAAGTCTCTGATTAGGACAATAGTCCTCAGTTAAAAGAACTAAGTTTCTTGTGGAAACAGAAAAGATGCCACGGATGTTTGCGGGCTCTATCCATAAGATACACACATTGGCTGTAGTTGGGAAGATGCAGAAACAATTCAGTAAAGCCCCTCATTTAACAGAACAGGAGCCCTGAGGTTCAGAGAAGTTAAGCAGCAGCACAAGGTGACTTAAGTAGCTGAAAGAATACATACTAGGCATGAAGAGCTTTGTCTATATTGCTCATTTAATCTTCCCAACAACTGAGACACAGCAAGGTTAAGTTATATGCCTAACACTACACAGTTGATAAGGGGTAGAGCTGGGATTACAATCCAGCTGTTCTGACTCCAGTGCCCATGCTCTGAACTACTAAACCTCTAGGATTAAAACCCAGGACTCCGGATCCCAGGGAGGGTCATGAGTAATTCTAAGGCTCATGAAAGAGTAAATCATATTTGAAAAGGCCTGCAAACCTTGTTGGAGCCTGATTAGAACAAACTCCTCATCAAAGATGTTTCTTTAGCAATCTGGAAAATCTGAATAGTATATCAATAGATTATTGTATTCATCATAATGGCATTATAGTTATGTAAGAAAATATCCTGAATTTTTAATACTATATACTAGGTATACAGGGATTAAATGACAGTAGGCCTGGAACTCAAAATCACACACACACAAAAAAAGAAAATAGTAAAAAGAGACAGTTGAAGCAAGTCTGGAAAAATCTGGATAATTATTGAATCTGGGTGATGAAATATGAGAGTTCATTATGATAGGTCTCTCCACTTTATTTTCAGGCTTTTCAAATAAATACAAAATCATTTTTAAAGGTCCACAAACCTAAGCGTATAAAAAAATAAAGCTATGGAACAATAAAAAATTTATAAGCACCCCTCACTTTCACATTTCAAAGTTTCTTTGTTAAATGGAAGCCTTTATAACAGAATTATTTTGTTGTTTCTGAACTACCAGCTACTCATCAACACTAGAAGCATGGGAAGAGCTAATTAAATTGATAACCTGTTCATTTTTTCTTCTAAGTCCATCAGCAGAATTGCTTTATTAGTCAGCTAGTTAAGAATATTTAATGATCATTTATTATGCTGGAAGCATTGTCTTAGTGCTGACCCAAGTCATCAAAGACAGAGCAAGTACTTCTATCCAAGCATAGATCAATGAACGATGGGATTCCAAACCCTGGCTTGGTTGTGGCTCTGCCTCCTGCATGGATCAGAGTTACATTCTTAGATCCTCCTTGAACAAAGCTGAGCCAGAACCTATGTGGCAGATGCACCTGCCGTGGCTTCCTAGCAGACACTGGGGAGCAGCAAGAGGAAACATGCAGTGGAAGTGAGAGAAGTGAGATTTTGGGTAATTTTTAGTACCTATAAGCTATTCTAAATTCCTCCTTCTGCAATGCAGAACCACTGCAATGCATTTCCCATTCAGCGGGGAGCCTTTCATTCATTCACCCAAGAAGACGCACTTGCTTTCCTGAATTTTGTATTTGTTTTATTCCAAGTTTCATCAGACAAGTGACCACAAACAACGCTATGAATTAAGACACCAGCCAGGTGTCAGGCTATTCATGCTTAAGGATATCCAGGGAAAACAGATATACAATTAAGTGTCATAAGGTAACTCAGTAGATGTCACACATGGGAACCGGCACTGCTAGGTTACTCTCAGTACACCATTCTCCCACAGGAAGAGCAGTTATTCAAGGACTGCTGCACATCATAAACTAGTACCTCCTCTTCAGCTGGGGGTCTGCCAGCACTTTGTAAATCATAAAATCGACATGTTTTATTTACTCTTCTTTTGCCTCAAGTTCCTGATGAAGACAGTAGCTCCCAGTCAAAAGAACTAAGCTTTGTGTGAAAACAGAAGAGATGCCACAGATGTTTGCAGGCTTTATCCTTAACATACACATAGTGGCTAAAGTGGGAAAGATGCAGACTAGCCTACTTAAGCCAAAGCAACATTAGTTGATTCAGGTTATGGACGAGATGCCAGGTGCTGGTCTTTTCCCAAATCCTACTCTACTCCTTACCATCAACTTCAGTAAAATAGAAAAAGATAATCTCTTTTTATAATAGAACAAACGAGTTTGAGGAATCTCCAGTCGGCAGAGCTGGCAATTAGGAGAAAAATCAAACTGAGCAACTGGATTTGGAAATCAGCAAAGCTTCATCTCCAATCTCCACAAACATCATTTATGTCATCCTATGTCTGCTCAAGAAGAGCATCTATCAGCCACCAAAAAGATGTCCCAGCCCCTGTACTAAATGACCTGGCACTCCAACCTGATAATACCCTTGCATAGCGCCACACAGGCGAGAATCACTTCCAAGGCCCATCTTATTGCATCGTTCCAACAAACACATGTCACCCACCCACAAACAACCCCCATTCAAAAAAAAAAAAATGCCAGCGACAATGCAAGTTGCTGCTAAAAGTTTCCAGCTGCCCTACAGAGCATGCTGCTGCTCAAACGTTGCTCCTCTCCCGCACTATCCAAGTGATCCCGGCATTCTGCATTTCCAAATATAGCAGGACCAACCTTGGTGTGGAAAAGTTGATTTAAAACTTCATCTCCCTTACACCCCGGGGCCTATTCTCCATAAAGACGTTCTCCTACTAACAGATTAATCTCGGAGTTGCTCATTTCGCTTGCTTCAAAGCCCCAAACTTCGAAGTAATTTGCACCAAGCTGAAATTACCCAAGGTTCCTATCACGCCTCATAACCTTTCACAAGAGGAGGCCAGACCTCAGGATGCCGGCTAGAAAAGGGGGGCGGAGAAGAGGATGAGGAACCCCTTTCCTCTGGAGCTCAATCCGCCCAAAGGGTCCGCAGGGCCATCTCCCCTGCTGGGTTGCAGACTGGAAGAGAAGCCCCCAACACCATTCCTTTATGCCCCTCCAGGCTACAGGTGTCAAGCCCCGCCTAATACAGAAGGAGAGGGCTGTGAGAAGTATGGGGAGGGGGTGGGGAGAGGGGGGAAGAGTAATTTCCCAGTTGGCAAAGGGAGGTCAAAGGGCGGAGGGGGAGGGGATGATGGTGATCTTATTCCCAAGTAATTTCCCAAGAACGCATAAGTATCAGTGAGGAGAAGACCCCCCGGAAGCAAGGTGAGGGCCTGTAAGTTGCTGCCCCACTCCAGGAGCCGTCCCTTCTCCCAAGTCCAACGCCCCCCTGCCTACCCCACCACCTCCTAATCCTACGGACCCAACAGGGTCGGCGTCTCCACGTCGCCCCGGCCGACTTAGAGGAGCGTGGAGGAGGTGGCCGCCTGACCGCCGCCCTCCGTCTTTCGTCCCGCACTCACCAGGAGCACCGAGCCGCGCACTACTTCCGACACGCTCTGCCGCAGCTCGGCCGCCGTGCCCGGCTTACTCAGCGCCCGAGTGAACTTCCGAGTCTCCGCCGAGGCGGGGACCAGCGAGAGCTGCGACATCCCTGCGGCGGCGGCCGCCGCCGTCTGGTCCAAACGCGCCGCCGCCAGGTGCGCCCTGGGCGCCCCGCCTGGGGATCCCAGCGCTGCCGCCCGCCCGCTCCCCGCGGCGCAGCCCCGGCTGCGCTCCCGGTGCGGTGTCACGCTCCGAGGCGACCCCCGCGGCGTCCGCGATCCCCAGCGTTCGGAGCAGCGCCTGGACTCGCTAAGGGCGACCGTGCGTGTGGCGGCGGCGGCGGCGGCTCCCCCATGCCACCAGCCTCCCGCCGCGGCCGCTCTCCGGGCCGCCTCCTCGGGGCGGGGTGTCCGGCGCTGCGCGGCGCGGGGCGGGGCGGAGCGGGGCGGGCGGAGGAGGGGCGGGCGCGGCGGTACAGCCGGCAGGGTAGAGCTGCCCCGCGGGCGTGCAGCGGCGCGGGAGCTGGAGGGTTTTGACTTGGACCGTGTGCTGTTCGGAATCCCCAGCTGGGCAGGCGGGGACCACGTGGGGCGCCTCCGCTGTCGCCCGATGCTCCCCGGGCCGCACGCCGGACGACCCCAGGCAAGGACCGCGACCGCCGGCGACAGGGCGCAGAGCTGGGACTGGAGCGGGACCAAGTCCCCGGCACCGGCGCCTGTACACGAGGACCCTGCGGTACCTGTCCGTGAAGCCCCCAGCGCCTTGGGGACCCCCCTGGGTCACCGTCAGGGTCAGGGTTCGGGGGGCACCACGCCCCTCTGTGCACCCGGGTCCTTTGAGGGGTCAGAGGTTTCCGTAAAGTGGCCTTTTTGCAGCACCGAGAGAACACAGGTCTGTTCGGAAGCCGCAGCAGTGCGGAGCTGCAGAGAGCGCCCCTGCCCGGGACGCGGCGCGGAGCTCCGCGCGCACCCGTGACCGCGCTCCTCGACCTAAATCCACCCTTCCATCCCCAGAGGCGTTGCGCAAACGGTGGGAAGCCCTGCGACCCGAACGCGGCATCCCGAGAATGAGAGACGTTGCAAGCCGTAACAAGCTCATGCGAGTCACGCAGAATCCGGCCGGCAGGGACTACCTGCTGCGTCACCTTGGACAAGATCAAAACTTCTGAGCCTCGCCTATCTCATTTATACACCTATCTCATCTATAAACTGCGGGCAATAATCTGCAAGAGACTGAAATGACACGGTATGCCTGTGTGCCGCCCCTCAGCGGCCGGGCCGGACCGCAAGGCGCGGGGCCAGGAAAACACAGAAGCGACGGCCTGCGAGCCAGTGTTATTCAAGAGCTGGTGGCTGTTCGCTATAGCCACCACTTGGAGGAACTTCCTCTCACAGCCTTTACCGCTTTACCATCC
>PVKZ01001215.1:0-366761 GCA_004027375.1 Macroglossus sobrinus | reverse complement strand
TCTTACCTGCAGGGTCCACCTCCGCAGCGCGGTAACTGGCCTCCTAGATTCGGCCTTGCGAAGGATCCCCGCGGGTCTGCTCCCCAATTACCCTGCCAGGGCATTGTAGCCCCCCTCACCGCGGGGAAATTGGCCGCCGTTTGCGTTCTACCCTGCCAGAAGGCAAAGCACCAGCCTAAAGCGGAATCTCAAAGTGGTAGGGAAAACTACCAATCCAGTGCAGAAAGCAGAACACCACCGTTTAAGACTTAATGAGCAAGTATCGCAGATAATAAGACTGGAGGCTAGGCATGCAATGGACATGCAGTAGACATGCAGTTGGCACTCAATATATGCTTGATGGATTGGATTGTTTTCCTAGCAGATTGGAACGTATGGAGTAACACTGAGTGATTGTGACAGACTGGAGATAAAACAATGTGTGGATAACAATCACACACTAACCCACTGCCTCTGCGAAATAAGGGAATAGCCTCGACATCTCCCAGACCTCTTCTGTTCCCAGAGTAGTCTGGGTGACCCCAGCAGAGTAGGTGGTACAGGCCAGCCTCACCCTGCCTTTCAAGGGGACCTTGTACTGTTTTATATGACCATCCACATCTTGCATTTACACATCTTAGCTACACTGTGGTATGTCAGCTCAGTTCTTACCTGAACTGTTAGATGCTAGTCAGAGAATCCTAAATTAAGATTTCCCTTTGAGCTTCTGATTGCTGAAGAAGTCCCAAACAACACAAAACTTTAACCTGCTATGTTACAGTGGATCTCCAAACAGTATCTACTTCCATATAGAAGAGAAAATGGTTATATATATTTTTTTAATTAAAAAAAAAAGCACACAAGGTTGTGGGGTTTTATTTCTCTTTTTTTCTTAATTATTTTATTTTATTTTATTAAGGAATTGATGAACAAAGAAAAGAATACATATATTTGGAAAGTGAAGAGTTCCCCAAACCTAATTTCATCCAAGTCTCTACCAACTCTAAATTCTATGCATGCTTGCTGACTCATTACATCTAGAATTGGCAGGTTTTCATTTAAGAAGCAGAGGATTATGTATAACGTGCCAACAGTGGTCACTGACAGTGTCTAACCAAGTGCTAGTCTGACAGAGAAGTCATAGAAAAGTGAAGTAAGCCCAGGAAGACCAATTTTCTCAGCAACCCAGAGCTGAGCCCCCTTATTCCTGGTAAAATGTGTTGTTAACACATGGGACACTCTCATATTTACGTTTCAACAGAAACTTGGTCCTTACTGTTATGAGTTGAATTGTGTCCTCCAACCCGCCCCGCCCACCCCCACACACACACACACACAAAGAAGACATTGAAGTTCTAAGCTTGTTACCTATGGGTATGACCTTATTTGCAAATAAGAACTTTATACATGTCAAGTTAACATGAGGTCATACTGGACCAATATGACTAGTGTCCGTATTAAAAGAGACAGAGACATGGACAACAAAGGCAGATATTGAAATGTTGCATCTATAACCCAAGGAATACCAAGGATTGCTGGCAACCCCTAGAAGTTGGATGAGACAAAGAAGAATTCCTCCCTTGAACCTTTGGAGAGAACATGGCCCTGCTGACACCTTTATTTTGGACTTCTAGCCTCCAGAACTCAGAATAAATTATGTTCTAAGCCACCCAGTTTGTCCTCTATTACAATAGTCCTTGGAAACACTTGCCAAAGACCATTTTTTTTTAATCACCACAAAAGTGAGCCTAGAACTGTGAGAGTTCTTACTGCATCAACTCCTGGAGAGAGACAGTCACACCTTTAGAGAAGAAGGAGCATCAGCTCAAGGCAAAGGCATTACATGGAAGAGGGATCATGCTGGTTAAGCCGTGGTAGAAAATACATCCCTCCACCTAGCTTAAGGAGTAACACTGTCCTGGTTTTCCCAAAACTATAGGAAGAAAGTGTGTGTGTGTGTGTGTGTGTGTGTGTGTGTGTGTGTGTGTGTGTGTGTTTCCATTGAGAATAATACTAATAGGTAGTGGAAATGAAATATAATTGCCTGTTTTAAAAATTTGCATATAAATGATTTACTGTATCCAAATATTTATAATTCAAACATTATCCATGTTTTAATAACCTCTTACTGCATCATTTCCTTGTTAGGTTTACATTAGGATTTATATGTCTTAATGGGCTAGAATTAGTTTAAAATCTTTTCCAGGTACATGTTGAAAGATTATGTCTGTTTTTAGCATAAATAAAAAGTAACCTTTAAAGGGTAGTCAGACCTGTGGATTGTAGTGTCCAAGGAAGTGCAAAGGGGGCTTTCATTCTTTATTTTATCCTTGAATTGATTGCATTTTTAAAAAATAAGTATCTATTACTTTTGTACGTTAGTTTTCCTATGAAAGTTGAACCTTTTATTAAAAATATAAACTCGTATACAAGGCATTAGTAGAGATCAAATTCATGATAAAATTCTGGTTTCTTACAATCTATTGGTAAATAGACTTTTGGGGGTTTTGTGGCAAAATATACATAATGCATTGTTTACTATTTTAACCATTTTTAGTGTACAATTCAGTGGCATTAAATACATTTGCTTTGTTGAGCAACCAGAACTTTTCATCTTCCCAATTGAAACTCTATAACAATAGCACCCCCTTCCCCCAGTCCCTGGCAACCACTATTCTATTTTCTGTCTCCATGAAGTTGAGTACTCTGGGTACCTCATATGGTGGAATCATACAATATTAATCCTTTTGTGTCTAGCTGATTTTACTTAGCATTTGTCGGAATTTCCTCCTTTTTTAAGGCTGAACAATATTCCATTATATATATGTAACATACATATATATATATAATATATTTTGTTTATCAATTCATTCATCAATGGACACTTGGGTTGTTTCACCTTTTGGCTATTGTGAATAATGCTGTTATGAATATTGGTGTGTAAATATTTGTTCAGGTCTCTCCTTTCAATTGTTTTGAGTATATACCCAAAAGTGGGGTTGCTGGAGTATATGGTAATTTTATATTTAATTTTTTGAGGATCCATTATACTATACCTCATTTTATAAATATTTCTTATAATGTTTATTTTCTAAAAATATTAGTTGATTAATTTTTAAAAACAAGCTTTTTAAAATTTGACCAACATAAATAGAAGACACAACCTTTACTTCAAAGAAGAGCATCTGGGGAAAGATATACAATTAATTTAACACATAGGGTTGATGGCACTGGAGGAATATAATCCCTTCTTTCACTTCTATTTTATTCAGGAGAGATTTCTAGAGGATATGAAATATGAGGTCTTTCAGAGATCATTGAGACTGAGGCTTCTCGAACTTCATTAGGCATATAAATCCCCTGTGGACCTTGTTAAAATGCAGGTTCTGATTCAGAATGCCAGGTGCAGTGCCCAAAATTCTACAGTTATAACAAGCTCCCCAGTGATGTCAAACTCCTCACTGATGCAGACTGTGCTGATCCACATTTTGTGAACAATAAGCATTTAGATTTCCATTACCAGCATTATCTCAAACTGCAGACCCTTAAATGTGCTCCAGCCAACCTTTAAAATTTAAGGAGAAAGAAGACCAAACACCCAAAGGGAAAATGGACAAAACTCATGACCAGGTAATTCACAGAAAAGATATAAAATGACCGGTAAACACTGTCCTGGCAACACCATCCTGCTTTATATTTGGGGTTGATTTAAGCCCCACAAATTAAGAATTACTATTTTTTATTTAATATGATCAATATTTGTTTAGGTATGTTCATGTATTTATTAGTTTATTTGTTCACCATTCTTTCTTCCATCTCAGATTTTTAATTTGGGGTGACTTTTATCTTACCCAACAGTAAACTCAATGACAACTCTGTTACCTACTATAGTTTCTCTTTATAAATTTCTAAACTCACAAATTTTTCCTTCTTTATGGTATATCATGAGGACACAGAAGAAGTAAGTCACTGAGCCTTCAGTGTCTTAACCGAATATCCTATCCTAATCTGTTCTCCTCTTTGCAAAACTGCAGGCGCTTATTAACCAGCACCTTCCTCACTTGTCTTGATTTCTGCCATCCAACAAGCAGAGAAAAAAATCCAGCTGCATCAACAGCCCTTCTGAATAAATGAAAATTTATTATTAAAGTGAAGGAATAGTTTAAGCGGCAATATACAAACAAAATGTAAGGAATTGTTAGTAAAAGGGTTCTATTGTCATAAAGATTTTTTTTAAAGTAAGCGATCTGGGGCTAGAGAAAGGGGCAACCATGTGAGATTTCTTGGTTCAGATTTTTTCCTTTTATCCTATATTGACTCTTCACTCTTTTCTCAGTCATTGAAATATTGCTTAGATAATTTAGAATGGTGTCATTTTCTAACATCATAAAAAATTTTAAATTCTATTATCTTTTATGTGTAGAACGTTCTTAAAATGATAGTTAGATAGCATTAGGAAATACCTATCTCTATAGAAAATTAAATTTATCCTCTTTTGTTAATCGACACAAATTTATTCAGTCAAGAAGTATTTATTGAGCATCCATTATGTACTAGATAAAATTCTAAGTACTGAAGATATATCATATGAAGATATGATTTTTAAAAAATCAAAATTTCTTACATTCTAGTGCAGAAGACAATCAATCAATATGAAGTCAAACAAGCAAAATTTAGAGAATTTTGATAGAGGTAAATGGTAAAATAAAAAAAGCAAGGAAAGGACTATGATGTATTGTGGTTGAGGGCAGGTTGAAATGTAAGTATTGTGGCTAGGGAAGGTCTCAGTGGAATAGGAACTACTGAATAAAGACATGAAGGCAATGAAAGGGTGAGCCATATAGTGTCTAGGAGAAGAACATCCCTAGCAAAGGGAATAGAAGTGCAAAGACTTAGTCAGGATCCAATGCCAGGGTGGCTGGAGTGGAATGAGGAAATGTGCAGAAAGAGGACGTGAAGCTAGAGCCATGAGGCCTAGAGGGAAAGCAGATTAGGTGGCACTTTGTAGGCCACTGTAAAGACTTTGGGCTTCATCTGTGAGTCAGATGGGAAGCCACCTGAGGGTTTGGGTGTTATCATTAGATGTGAATTGGTCTAGTTTCCTCTTCCTAAGCACACTTGAAGGCAGCATTTCTCAGCTTAGCAGGGTGCTATGACCGGGTTCTAGTCAATGGAAGTAGATCAAAGTGATGTATGCCACTTCCAAGCCTAGCCATGAATTCCCTGTGTGATCTTTTACACTCTCTTTCCTCTCCTGCAGAAAACCACGTGTTGAACATGGAGGCATTCAAAATGCAGGGAACCTGGATACTTAAGTCATTGCTTAGATGAGAGCTCCTCAGGATTGCTTCCTGTCCAGGAGTATCTATATTGGACTTCGTGTTATCAAGAAAAAAAAAACTTCAGTTGTGTTAAACTGCTCAAGTTTTGGGGTTGTGAGGTACAGCTATGTTGATTGGGCTTGGGGAAGGAAAATGGAGAAAGGAAAATTATGTAGATGGCAACAATCTAACCAAGAGATAATTGTGACTATGTCTATTAATTTATTCATAAAAATAACATTTCATACTTCTGAAAAGCTACTCATAGTCTAGTGGAGGAGACAGCTCCATAAATATAGCTGTGATCCATGGATAAGGACAGTGAGAATAGCAAAGGAGCAACTATATATGGGTCACAGAAAAGATGAAGTGGATGCTTACTCTGAATGCTGCATTGTGACCAGTGTCTAAAACTAGAGGACCAATAGGTTTGCATGATATTTGTAAAACATCAACACAAGGTCTGTCCCATAATAAATGGATGATAATTATTAGCTATTAAAAATTATAAAGTGTTTTCAGATGTTGTTATCACAGTTGTTTACTATGCACACTGAGAGGATCTGGATGGCAAGATGCAATATTTACCCCAAGACTAAGGACATATTTTCATCAACTAACTTCTGTTTCTCTTTGAATTAGCCACATTTTAAAACTCTTAACCACTTGTCACCAGCAGTTTTGCTCTTATTTTTGAATATTGTTCATATTCTACGAAGATTGATGACACCAAAAGAACAAACGGTGTTTGTTCATTTTATTTTTTGCTTTGTAACGTGTAGTCCAGAATACCATTAATAGCATGTGGTATTATAAAACTTGAGTTTGTTGTGTCATTGAATATCAACAACTTGTTATTATTGCTATACTAGATATAATCAAATAATGATCATATATAATAACAGTGAATACATAATCATATAGAATGGTTTAAAAGTGCTGATGTTGAAACTATTCTGACCTTATCAAATGAATTTCTACAATATTTCTGCAAGGATGAGTAAGTAAAAGTTCATGTCACAGATAAAGTGTTCCTGGTAACTTAGTATCTCTCTGAACAGGCTAAAATGGAACTTTTGTGTCAAAGCTATATCTGAGGAAGTAACTAGAGCTTTCTTCTAGATTACCTCCACTGTAGTTAAAGCTTTTCAATGAGCCAATATAGCAGAAATTAGGCAGGAATTCTGCATGATTTTCAAATATCCCCCTGAAATGACTGGTTGAAATGGGACCCAAAATCTAGTTTCCTTTGGGAAAAATTTATTTAAAAAAATTTATGTAATTTTTCTAAAAAAATATAGTAATAACAATAAAAATATAGAGTTTAAACAGATAGGGGATATCTTCAACAACAAGAGAAATAATAATCAGCAGGAAAAACTGAGCTTAGAAAAAGGTTATGCCTCTTAAAAATATACCACTTCTCATAACAGAAAAATGTTCAACTCTAAATGTCTTTTTCCAGGCTTGGGATCCAGAATTATGTTGGCCAGAATAAATGGAGGAGCAGGCCAAAGAGAATCTGTGGTTAGCACAAAGAGGCCTGGTATGGCATCTTCTACATTGTACCCTGGATTAAAGCTTAAGGGAGAATTCCTTTTCTACTTGGGAAAAAGCTCCAGTGTATATAAAAGGGCAATGATTCTGTTGAGGACTGGCTACATAATTTACCATAATCTATATAATCTCTTCAGGGCTGGCTACATAATTTTCAGAGCCCAGTAAAAAAATGAAAATGTGGGCCTCTTGTTCAAAAGAATTTCAAGAGCCCAGGAGCCCTTCTAAGCACAGTCCTGGAGGCCCTCTTTTGAATCAGCCATTAACCCTTTAGATGGTTCCAAGATGATAGAGAAGCACTCAGAGTTACAAGGTAATGTGGCTATTCATCAGCCATTAAGAACATGGTTCAGTGTTTTAGCAATAGATCTTGCAGTACCAGCTATATCAGTGTTAACATAAGCCAAACATAGAGCATCACCTTGGGGTATATATGGAAATGATCCTTACAGACTGACCTTAAAGTTTTCTGACAGATGGTAGAATGAACTAGTATGCAGAATAGATCCTCTGTCCAGTGGGACAGAAATATATATATGTACATATAAACTCTAAAAAATAATAATAAACCCATAGAGCTAGGATCTGTGATGTTGCCCAAAAGCAAGTTTGAATAAACTGTTACCAAGAACTTTGAGAGAAGGAGATAACCCAATACTAAACAGAAGCACTGAGAAGCAATACTGAAAGGCCTTCCTAAGCTGTGTTCTAACCCTGACCATGGAAGTGGCCATGAAGAGAACTGATTCACTGATTCTGTGTAAATGTTTGCCCAGCAAAATCAAATCCCAGCCATATCTTAGAAATATATTAAGGGCTTCACACCCATGAGGATGACTACTACCACCACCCCCCCCCCCCCGAAAAAAAAAAAAAAACAGAAAATAACAAGTGTTAGCAAGGATATGGAGAAATTGGAACCCTTGTGTGCTGTTGGCATGAGTGGGCAGCTGCTGTGGAAAACAGTATGGTGGGTCCTTGGACAATTAAAAATATAACTATCATATGATCCAGCAATTCTACATCTGGGTATACATCCAACAGAATTGAAAGCAGGGCTTCAAAGAGGTGTTTGTACACCCTTGCTCATAGCACTATTATTCACAATAGTCAAGAGGTGGAAACAACTCAAATGTCCAATGATAGATGAATGAATAAACAGGATGTATTATATACACACAATGGAATATTATTCAGCCTTAAAAAGGAAGGAAATTCTGATACACGCAACAACATGGATGAATTTGGAGGGCATTACGTTAAGTGAAATAAGCCAGTCACAAAAAGACAAATACTGTATAATTCCTGTTTATGAGATATGTAGAGTAGACATAGAGACAGAAAGTAGAATGATGTTGCCAGAAGCTGGTTAGAGAAAGGAATGGAGAGTTAGTGTTTTAATAAGTACGGAGTTTCAGTTTGGAATGATGAAGTTTTGGAGATGGATGGTAGTGATAGTTATACAACAGTGTGAATTTACTTACTGCCATTGAACTGTACATTTAAAAATGGTTAAGATAGTAAGTTTAACGTTGTGTGTATTTTGCCAAAATTAAATGTGTGTGTGTGTGTGTGTGTGCGTGTGTGTGCGTGCCTTATAGAACTTCAAGAAAAAGAATATAAAATTATAAATATTGAACTTGGTACAAAAGTGGAAGAAAAATCACACAAGTTACAATTTATTTAAAACTACCAAATACCACAAATACAACAAAATATAGGGGGGAAAAAACAAGTGTTTCTAATTAATTAACTTCCTCGCACATCTCTAAGATGCTTTTTCCTACAATTTTTTTCTGCATATACTCTGGTAGTCTCTTGAAGACAGTGATTTTGTAATATTTTTAATAGCAAGAACAGAAAGAAGAAAATTCAATCTTTCCTTAAGCATTCCTAACTGAAATTTTTTATTATTGTTAACTTAGAACAGTTTATCTTGTAACTTTCTTGAATTTTGTCTAATTTGAAAGAAATAATAAGTTTATATGAGCTGTTACATTTCAGTGTATTTTAAGGTTTTTGTGTGTGTGTCAGTGTCTTCAAATTGACAATATTCAATAGCTGGTTTGTCATCAAAGTCCTCATTGTATTAGAGTATTAACAGTTCTATGTTCTCTTTATCAGTGTCAATATTTCATGTTTAATTCGTAAGGATTTAAAATTATTTTCCAATGAGTGTGTATAATTCACAATTCTTCATCGGATTCTTAGACAATCCAAATACCATTTATTTCTCCTGATAGACTATCCCTTCTTCAAAGTGAATGATAGTTTTTAGCATGATATGAAAGTTTTGTTTTTCCTTCTTTATGTCATAAAATTTCTATTAATTACTCTTCTTAACTGTTTTGCTTAATATTTCATTAATTTGTATCTAAATTTTTCTCAATTCTTTAATATGTAAATTTAAAGAATGTAAAATAAGCTACCTTTATACAAGTAGTTTATAGTTTCTCATGTGTTTCTATTGAAATCTTCCAAAACATCTTTCTAAATTGCAGTTAATATGATATGTCACTAATTCAACTTTCCTTTAGTAAATTCCAAAACTGTTTATGAAGGAAATTGAGATGGAAAGACAGTGGCTTAATGGACTGCAGGTAAAATATCCTACTTTCACAAATTTTGTGAAAACGTAAGATCATATGAACATACACTTCTAGGTCTCCACCCAAGGCCTTAGGAAAGGCAATGCACAGAGGGGTCCTGAGCTTAAGCAAACCAGCTACTGCGACCAGCCCCAAGAGAGCTGCACCCAAGAAGTAATGTCCAGGAAACAAAGTCAGCAGTTTGCTAATTGTTGTACCATACTTTCATTTTGTTTTGTTTCGTGACCGCCTTCTGTCAAATTTCTCCTACTCATGTTATAATTGGGTGTAATGAAGAATTCTTTGTTTTTTCCTATCCTCTCCACCCCTTCCTCTTCTTGGCTGCATTTCTGCTCCTCTTGCATTCTGGGAGATTATGCTCTGGAGCCCTGCGGTTGCTGACAGATTTCATTAGCCTGATGGAAATGTTTCTCCGTCTCAGGCTCTCCTTTGGCTCCTGCCAAATTTCTCTCATCCTCCCAGGGTGCAGTCTCAGTTCAGGTCTACTGACCTGGAGCTGCTGTAGCCAATGTTGCCTGTGTGAGTGTGAGTGTGTCAGTGGGTAGCACTCAGTGGAAATCCAACCATGGACCCACCCACTTTAGTTCACCCAAAGAAAGAATATATTTTGACCAATAAAAATAATAATACAACTTTGAATGCCCCCAATTTGATCTCTATTCTTTGACAATGCTTTGCCCTTCCATATGTTTTTGATATCACATGAGTGAACTGAAGATTTGGGAACATGAGACTTTAAAATGAAACAACATCCAAACGGTCAGATGCATTACTAACATCTACTAATTACAGTTTTCAGCATATGTAAAATAGAATTACATTCTCAATGCCAGGAAGTAATCGTTTCAAAAAGCAGGCTGCTCCCATAACTCTTTTGTAAGCTTTGAGATGGAGTATGTTGAGTGGAGGCCCTGAGCAGTTTCTGCATGAACACACCGCTTTTACTAATGTGAGCTAACTCTAGAAAGTAATAGAATAGAAGCCATTAGCGTATGAGTGTATATTTTACATAACTGTCTTAAGAAGATAAGGTAGTCAAAAGACTTTGAGACCAGGAAGCAGACTCTGTGTAATTTGGGGGAAGACTTCCTGAGTCACATTGCCCTCAACTGTAAAAATTAGAGGATTGCTAAGGTCCCTCCAGCTCTAAAATTTGCTCTATTAATGTCCCCAGTGTTCATCTTTATCTCTTCATATTTCTTTCTCCTGAATATAGGTCTAGCCTGTCTCTTTCTGCTTTTACAAACCACAGTAGAAAAACATTTAAAGGCCAAATTCTATCAGGTCTATACGTAGCTCAAGAAAAACCCTTGGAGTAGGAATGGGGAATTCCAGCCCATGGTCATAGTCCTAGGATCGATTTTTCCAGAATCTTCAGGCAATAATTGTTCAATCTTCACTGTAGTCTAAACCAGGGATCCCCAAACATTTTTTTTCTTCTAAAGAACTAGATAGTAAGTATTTTAGACTCTATGGGCTGTACAGTTTCTGTTGCAGCTCTGCCATTTTATTGCTAAAGCAGCCATAGATAATACGTGAATTAATGAACATGACTCTGTTCCAATAAAACTTTATTTATACACATAGAAATTTAAGTTTTATGTAATTTTTATTCTACATGAAATATTGTTTTTAATAATTTTTCAAAAATTTTGAAACATAAAAATTATTCCAAGTTTATGAGGTATACAAAAACTAGTGGCACTGCAGGTTCAACACAACATCTACCTAAATTTCAGTTACTGATGTTGCAGAAATTGACAAGCTGTTCCTAATATCATGTGGAAATTTAAGGGCCTCAAAGTGTACAAAATAAACTTGAAAACAAAGTTAAAGGACTCACATTTTCCAATTTCAAAACTTACTAGAAAGTCACAGTAAACAAGACTATGTAATATCGGCATTAGGACAAACACAAAAAAAGAAAGCTAAAGATTACTATCTCTCATGAATATAGATGTAAGAAACCTTTAAGAATTTAACAAAGAGAATTATGCAGTATATAAAAAGAATTCGACACCATGACCAAGTGAGGCTTGTTCTAGGAGTGCAAGACTGGTTCAATATTTGAAAATCTATCAATGTAGATTTGTCATGTTAACCAGATCAAATGATGGTACCACCTGATACCAAAAAAAGTGACAAAATTAAGCACCTATTCATGATAAAAACTCCCAGAAAAATAAGAACAGAAGGGAACTTCCTCAATTTATAAAGAGCACCTACAAAATACCTACAGCTCACATATACTTAGTGGTAGAAGACTAAATGCTTTCTCCATGAAACAGGGAACAAGGCAAGGATGTCTACTCTCGGCACTCTCATTCCACATAGTGCTGGTTCTATCCAGTGCAATATAGGGCAAGAAAAGGAAATACAAGTCATATAGATAAAAAAGAAAGAAACAAAACTATCCATGATATATATTTCATAACTGTCTTTATAGAAAATCCCAAGGAATCTATAAAAATACTATTTGAATAAGTAAATACTTAGAAGTGGGGTTCCTGGTTCATGTGGCAAATGTATGCTTACCTATAACAAACTGCCAGACTGCTTTCCAAAGTGACTGAAGCATTTTGTATTTTCACCAACAATGTAGGAAAGTTCTAATTGCTCCACACCTTTGCCATTACTCACCATTAACAACAGTATTTTAAATTTTGGCCATCCTAATAGGTGCATAGTGGTATTCCATCATGGTTTTAATTTACATTTCCCTAAAGGCTAATGATATTGTACATCTTTCATATACTTGTTTACCATCTGCATATATTCTTTTTAGTGAAGTGTTCAAGTCTTCTGTGCATTTTTAGGTTGGATTGTTGGTTTTATTACTACTGAGTTTTGAAAATTCTTTATATATTCTGGATATAAATCCTTCATTGGATTGTTCCAACTCTATAGTTTGTCTTTGCATTCTCTTAGGAGTGCCTTTCACAAATTTTGGTAAAGTCTAATTTACTAGTTTTTTCCTCTAATCAGTTATGTTTTTTATTTCATGTGAAAGGATTCTTTACCTAACTCTAAATCACAAAGATTTGTTCCCTTCTCAGATTTTCAAAGTTCTGTGTTTTACATTTAGATCTATAATCCATTCTGAGTTAATTTTGTATAAGTTGGAGATTTAGGCTAAAATATGTCTTTGTTTTTATTTTGTTTTTTTGTGGGGGGTTTTTTGCATATAGATAGATGACCAATTGTCCTAATACCACTTGCCAAAATGACTACCTTTTCTCCATTGATTTGTCTTTGCACCTTTGTTGAAAATCAAATGACCATATCTGTGTGAGTCTGTTTATAGGCTTTCTTTTTTCTTTCATTGTTCTTTCTTGTATGTGGTTTTTCCAATGTCAGTTCCATTTTCAGTGTCTTTGCAATGCTATTTGAATCTGTTCCGTGTGTGCACCACCCAGAGGCCAATCTGAGACCCAAGTAGTATCTACCCCATAGTTCAATTCTTAGACTTTACAATATGCTGCTGTTTAGAGTCATATCCATACAGCTCAGAGGTGAGCCCAGGAGTTCATGAACTCTCCTGAGGTATTTCCTTTTTGCTATGTCCCCAGTATTTTCTCGTTTCCTGTGGTTCCTTTTTTCAGTTCTCCATCTAGAAAGCGGGGTTATTAGTTATCCCAGTTGGTTGCACTTCTCAAAACAGTGCCCATATTTATGACCAAAAGGTGGGAGGACAGACAAAAAAAAGCCTTGGGAAGTTGTTCCCTTCCCTGGGATCACAGCTCCTCTGATTGCAAAAAAAAGTCTCTCCTTCCCAGAGTTTTAGATACCTGCAGACTCCTGCTGCTGCTGCTAAGATGGGCGCCTAGGGGCCAGAGCTCAAGAAAATGGAGAAAAGGAGAAAAATAGAAAAAGAGAGCTCTCCCACCAAATTTGAACATTAAGAGTTTCCTTTCCAGTCACTCCAGCCAGAACTAGAGAGCTTTTCCAGGAGCTCTCTGTGTCCACGACTGGGGCCCACTTCCAAGTTTCAGGCAATGAGATATGGGGATACTAGAGGGGGCAAAAAAAGGAAATGCACTTCCGGTTTAATGGTAGTATAAATTCTGATCTTCTTTCCCAATCCATCTGCTTCCATTTTCTCTTCAAAGTCTTTAAATAACTACTCCATGCAGATTTCATGGCTGTATTCAGTGAGACAGACAGGGCAGAGTGTAGAATGTGCTTTCTCCATCTTACCTAGGTCTAGAATTCCTAAACACAAGGCATTTTTATATTGTTTTGATACATATTGAATTTTCCAGGAGAAAACCTAACATGTAACATCAGTAGGTACTTGTATTTGATTTTAGAACTATAGAAAAATAAATATGTTCCTCATCTTCAAAAATCAGCAAAGGCAACAGCACTCACTACTCAGGGGTTGGCATTTGGGTTTGCCAGCACAATACACTCATTCAAGCCTGAATTTGTAGTTTTGTACTCTCCAGTAACTCCACAGACATATACATTCTTTTTTTCTGCCTCTTAATTTGTGCTTTGCCTGAAACATTAAAATATTGAAATACATATTATTTTATTATTAGCTTTTATTTTTCTTTATATTATAGATAGGGCATCATAGTGATATTTTTGAAATGATGTGCTTTGCTAGATTAAAGGAGCCTTTAAATCTTTTGACATTCCTCATACCTGGAGGTACTTTGGGGGCTGGCCAGACATCTTTCTGTGTGTAATTTCAGATACTCTCCATGTGTTCTTTGAGCAGGGTGGTCTCAGGGTAGTTAAACTTCTTACATGGCAGCTCAGGGCTCCATAAATTTTCCCAGAGCCCCAGAGCTGCAAGAATTCTTATGATCTAGCATTGGAAGTCCCCAGAGGCCACATTCTATTGATCAAGCAAATCACAAAGGACCAGCCTGGATTCAGAGGAGACCAAAGCAGGAGCTACTCAGAACAAGCTGGTGCCAGGAATGATTTGTAGATAAGATAACAACCTGGAGGGCCAAGGCCCCTCAGACTCCAATTAATGAATAAACTGCTTGGCACTGAGTCTATAATTCATAGAACAAATAGAGAGTAACGTCCCTTTCATTAGGTGAATTTGTATGCAGTGTACATGGTATATTTCTAGTCCTGGAACACAGCTACCAAAGATGTCCTTTGAATGCCTGTATGCACAGAGCAAGTTTATATTTACTCAATATCACAGTGCCAAATATGTGGGTGATAAAGTAAATAAGTCTCTGCCCTTCAACGCTACTGTGTTTTTGTAAAAACAGGTATACAAATATTTATCAATCAGTATGCAAAAATAAAGAGGTTTGCCAAAGAGGTTTAACAAATTCAGAAAAGAGAATTATCTATTTTCATCTCTAACCGCCTATCTGCTGTTTCAACACTGGCTTCTTAGAATCACCTGGGGAAATTTTTAAAAATAATAATCCCTTCTCAGATTATGATTTAATTGTGGGTGTGACCCAGACTTCAGTATTTACAAAGAGTTCTCCATGTGATTCTAATGGGAAGCCAGAGTTGTGACCAGGGCCCGGTGTCTCCCTTCTTTCCTGGTGATCAGACTCCCCTGTGTTCCTTTGTGAAAAGCATTGCTTTCCCTGGGAGACAGGGCTTCATTCAGCTTGTCTGAGATCAAAATTTGTATTTCCAACAATTGCCCAGGTGAATCCTGTCATCAGGGAAATTTGGTTAACACTACTGTGTTCCAATTCCTTCCCAGTACTTAATACAAATTCCACCCTGAATCTCAACTCTATCTCAACTACAGAGGCTATCCCCACCTCAACACTCTTGGTGAAATCCTAACTCCGAAGCCAGCCCTAAAATGAATCCTAACCTAATGATTTACGTCAATTGTCACCCTATTGCCTACTTCAAATTGTAATTCCTCAACTCATTCACTACCGCCTATGAGGAAAAGGCCCCATTTTAAACCCTATTCCCATTCTTTTCTCCATCTTTATCATGATCAGCTTGTTTAACTGTAAATAGAAGTCATTTGGTACTTTAGCTTTAGCGACAGACAGACCTCTGTTTGAATCCCAGTTCCACTTTCAGCAAATTGTTCAATCTCTCTAAGACTCACCTTTTCTAATTTACAAAATGGGGATAATACACACCTTATAGGATTGTTTGGAAGAATTAAGAAAGTAATGTCTGGGGTTAATAAATGCAGTTAACATTCTTCGAACCTCTATGATGATTCTATCCCAGGCCTCAATCGCAGACATGTCAATCCAAACTCCTGTTTTAGATAACCTAAATAACATATATTTGGTAGTGTTGTGAAGGTCAAAGAAAAGTCTTACCTTATTCAAAAAGAATGAGAAAAATTATGAGACAATGGTTTGCTGAGATGTCTGGTTTTTTCTCTTCTACCTATCAATGACAATTCAGAAGGCAAATTAAAAAAATTTGGATTTATTTTGTTTGAAAATTTTTACTATATGCACTAAAGGCATATTAGCAACAGATGTTTCATATGCTTTCTTTTTTGACCGCATTTGTAAATCTACCACAGTTCACTGTTTGTTTTTTGAAATTGTTTTTTCTTTTAAATGGTAATTACCTTTTTTCTAGGTTTTAGGTTTCATTATAAATTTATATTTTTCTACTCTAAAAGAAGCAAAATCATGTATAGTAGTTCCAGCTTTGATAGTTTCAATATTCTAGAAAATAGAGAATGACAAATGACTTTTTTTTTTTACTACAACTTCCTTCTGTGTATTCCTCACCATGCATAAGCTCTCTTCTAGAAGTAGGACATAACCTAGTTTTATGTTAGTTATCAAGAAGGATCAAAAGAAAAGAAAAAATATTTTTAGCCTAACTTTAAAAATAGTTCCTTTTAAGGTAGAATGAAAATTAATGGAAATGGAGTTCCCAATAAAAATGGGAAAAGAAGAGAAAGATCACTTATAAAAGAAATACATTCACATTACATACACATACAGTCATATTCAGGATCAATGTTAAGGTAAAGAAAGTGTTTATCTATCTATCCTTAAACTTGGAGAATATGTGTGTATATAAATTCTCTAGGTTTAAGTTTTTAAACTATATTATTAATGGAAGCTATGATTGAAAATTCATTACTGATATATTTAACATTATTAGAAATTCTAATAAAATGAATGAGAGATGGGAACAATCTCATGTAAGTGGGGAAAAAAAGGTTATTCTTTTACTGAGAAAGCTCCATTTTTTTCGACTCCTTTTTGGTTGGACAAAAATAATAATCCTATTCTTCTCTCTGACTTTGTGTGTGTGTGTGTGTGTGTGTGTGTGTGTGTGTGTGTGTGTGTGTGTGTGTGTGATTTTCATTCTTGCTCTTTTTCTGTCTTTTGTGTGGCTTGTTCTTTCTTTCTCTTTGGTGTGGGTACCTGCTATAATAAGCATATGTCATTTTTAATTTCACAGAAATCCATAAACATGCAATTAAAATGAAATAGAAAATGCTTAGCTCAAAAGACATAAGCTCTTTTAGTCAATTACTTTCTATAACTTCTAGGTTAATGTAATGTCTCCTGTATGTAGTTGAGTGGTTCTATAAAGCAAAGTGAACAATGAAAGTATTGTTTCAGTTTTAAAAGAAGAAATGTTTCAAATCCTAATTAGGATGTAAGAGTATCATTTATATAAATTTTCCAATGTGACCACAGGTAGACTTACCAATATGTGTGCATCATTGTTATTCATTCTTAAATCTTAATCTTCAGTTTCAGATAACATAAAATGAATTAAAACTCTTTATGATCCATATGACAGGTTCACAGGGCAGCAAAATATGCTTCTTTCTATGAGAGATAATCTGAAGAAATGTTGAGAACATTTAAAATTTTTTAAGAGGATGAGCATTCAATGGAAAGAAGTCTCTGTGATGGGTTTATGATGACCGACCAAAGGAAAAGGAGAAAGACATTATTGTTTGAGATGGCACCTTAAATTGTGAGTCTGAAATGACAAGTAGATTAGGGATGAGGGGCTTGGCAGTAAAGCATGACAGACCCAACATGTGTCCATGACAGAGCTGCTTTCCCAGGAAATATCTGGAGTAGAACAGTCTAACTGAAACCAGGGGAGGAGATATTAGCCACAACATGTTTGTCATAACCTTCCTAATATCTCACAAAGCACAAGCATCTACCCAAATGGGAGTTTTTATTAGTTGCCATGGGCCAGGCACTATGTCGACAAAAACTTTCTTGGGACTGATTAAGGAATTCCAAAAGGCAGCGTCAGGACAAAGGAAAAGTTTGAGAGAGGTAAATTTCAGTCGAACCCAGACAAAAATATCCTAAAAACTGGAGTGCTTCACTGTAAGCTGCATTATCTTGGAAAGTCACCCCCACCTGCCCCAGCACCCAGACATTCCCCTTTAATGATTTCTGACTTTGAACAGGCTCAGCCCTCACTTCTCTCATAACCAAAACAAACTACAGCCTACATAGATATTAGTTACTCACCCCTGCAAACAGGTGGGCTAGGCCAGTCTTGGCATCCCTTGCAATGGTGTAAGTAGCTGGTGTTAAACAGTGGCAGATCTGTGTAAGCACCGCAGTTCAGGCCTTGCATCTTCCATGCGCATGGTCAGCCTGCTCTGCTGGACGTTTTGCCTGACTCCCCGACACTCATATTTTCAGCTAGCTTTCCTCAGAGGAGGAGGAGAAGCTGGAAGCCCTGCCCAGCTCATCTGCTTCCTTCCAACCCCTTTGCCTAAGTATTGATGCTGTGTTAAGTTTTCCCCACAAGGGAACATCCATATACTTCAGCCAGATGGCTGCAGGAAGGCTGGTATTTTCAAATCATTCCTGACAATCTCATCATTTGGGCTACTGGGGACTAATCATGGCCTGATGTTGTTCTTCTCACTGCTCATCTTCATGCCGATTTGACTCAGCTTTAACACATTTCCTCAGACTCGTCACCTCCATTGCTGCAGTACTTTTCCCCTGTTCACTGATACCCCTCTCCACTTTTGACACTACTGGATTCAAGAAGTAAATGTCCTGTTCTCTCCTTCAGTCAAAAGAGAGAGCAAATCTTAACTCTTTACCTTCCTACTGCAGCAGATGCTATCAGTGGCCTCCACCCCAACTCCCTGTGGATTCACTTCCAAAAGCTAAGGTTACTTGCAGCTGAGCCCTGAAAATCTCCACTCGAAGGTTTTTCCTGGCATTGGGAACACACTGTGCCCATGCAAGGGGAAACCAGAAATGCTGGACAGTTTATTTCCCTGAAAGCACCCTGAACCAATGGAGAATTGGTGGATAAATACCCCTAGTTTCCCCACCCCTTGGTTGGGTTAATTCTGGCATGGTTTTCAGAGCTCCTTACTGCGACTGAGCTCTCTTTGCCCACAGTAGTAACTTATTTGGTAATGAACGTTTTATCTTCCTTGCATCCCTTCTCTGTCTCCTATCGATTATGTCCAGGGTCTCCTGGTACCCTCTCTCAAATAAACTACTTGCACTTGAATCTTTATCTCAGAGTTTGCCAATGTTTGAGGCCTGGCACAATGTTAAAACACACAGTAGGCACTCAATAAATAAATCATCCTTGGCAGGTCATCTGTCAACTTTGTAGATGGGGCTCCTGCATTGGGAGAGAGGCTACACAATACGACCATGCAGGATTCTTCCAGGAACAATAATCTGCCTGTGTAGATATAAGTGTCTTTCCAACTAGGAGAACTGGAAAAAGAGCTGTGAGATGAAACTGTGAAAAAAACAGACTTTCTCCCTCTGTGCCAATGTGCTTTCAGATGTGAGGGGGGTGGGTGGCTAGGATCACAGGTTAGTTATGAAATCATTCAATTTCTCAGGCCAGCACATTGCCTTTTATGGACACTGCAGTCCAAGGTGCTGTGCAGGGAGTGATTTTCCATCACGGTCTATATAGTTCACAGCTTCTAGTCACAACAAGCAGAGCCAAAAATAATATAAGATATTCAAACCCAAAAGTATTGTATTATAAATACAGAAGGTCAAAACTATATATGAAATAAAGTTTTCATCATTCTATGACCAGAGTTCTTATAACACTCTTTTATGGTTGGTTGGCACAGCAGTACTATTTCTGTGTTACAAATGAGGAAATGAGTCACAAAAACTGTAAAAAGAACGTGCTGAAGACGCTACGGCTGCTGTCTGCAGAGAGCTGGAAGAAAATGTTCCTGATCACTCTCCTCCTATGCTCAGATGAACACGGGGCTTTCCTCTCAGTGTGAGACTCTCAAACCTTTCTGATGTATTTTTATAAGAGAATAAAACCTTATGGTTAATGAGCTATATAAAAGCCATTTGTGAGGGGGAGCTTGATAAAATTATATAGTTTTAGAGGTAAGATAAGAACGTCAGAATCAGATTCTCTCCCTCCACCTCATAATTAGTAAGAGCTTAATATGGTTGAGCAAAATCAGATTTTTTTTCATAACAACTAAGAGTTCAATATACTTGAGCACATGCAAAATGAAGTCCCACCTCCAAGGAACTGCCCTGCTAGGATGTCTCCGAATTCTACATTCTTTCTGTCAGACCAGAAGCTTAGGGATAGAGTGGACAGGACAGGAGAGCCCAGGAGGGGTCTGCACCTGGAGTCTGTGCATGCCCGCGGGGCAAAGACAGATGCGTGGAGGGAGGACGCACATGTAGGTAATGCATCACCTACTGAGAGGATCATGGCTGGCAACGGAATGAGCAGAAGTCCCGAAAGAAAGTAGTATGTGTGTGTTTGCAGACCACCAAAGCATGGCAGCAGGGAGGGGGTAATACGTGATGGTCCAAGCAGACAAGCAGTGATGTCTAACAGCCACAGGACTGCCTAAATTAACAGGCTACAAAAATAACCTCAGAAGTCAAGAGACACTGGAACTGAGTCCAGGTGGTGGGGCGGTGCTCAACCACTAGAATGAGCACCAAGGTTAAACACACACACACACACACACACACACACACACACACACACACACACACACAAAACCACCAGCATGCCGAACTTGGTCGAGACTTACTTGATCTATTGAACTAGGCTTTTGAAATTCCCTGCAGCTTAAAAATGCTTTTGGCCACAAAGAAGAGGGTAAAAGATTGAAGTTGTTCACTGAGCTTATGGGGATAGGGTGGGGGTAGCCCATTAGGAAGATAGGGGAAGGTACAGAAGTAGGAGATCTGGCAGGCCACACTTCACGTAATCTGCAAAAAGAAAAACTTTGATTTCTAAGATGTAAAAGAAGAGAGGTACTACTCTCTTTAAAATTGAGACCCATGATGAAAAGGCCACCAAGTTCCCCAGAGAAGAATGGGAGTAAAAGTAATTTAATTTTTAAAAATAGGGCCTTAGGAAAATGAAGAATTAAATGAAAAAAAAAAAAAGATTCTAAAGAGATGGTTTCTGGGATGTACCTCTGGCTTTCACCTATTTTATGTTTTTATCTATGTCTTGAAAAAGAGATAATATGCACAGTTATCAAGAATGATAAAATTCTGGGATGCTAGCAAAAGTCTGGATTATAAAATCAGGTTCAAAAAGAATCCTGATAAAAATTTTGGAAAAGAGCTATCTTAAATGACCCCGTGATCTGCTCCCCTTCCAACTCCAATCAACTCCAGGAGAACCTGGAGGGTAAAAGAAGGGCCTTGGTCTCTGTCACCATTCTCTTAGAGAGAATTGGCCTAGGATCTTTCTTCAACTGGATCAGAGAGGTGCTGTGGGCCAGTGGCTAAATATTGGCAAAAGATCAGAGAAGACTTTTTGGAGAAGGTTTGGCCTGTGGAGCTCTATGGACCTATATTAGTTATGGTTCTTCAGAGAAATGGAACCAATAAAGTGTGTGTGTGTGTGTGTGTGTGTGTGTGTGTGTGTGTGTGTGTGTGTAGAGAGAGACAGAGAGAGATGGAGAGAGACAGAGACAGAGAGAGACAGAGGCAGAAGATTGATTTTAAGAAAGTGGCTAATGTCATGGAGTTGGGGTGGAAGATGGCTGGCAAGTTCGATATCTGCAGGGCAGGCCAGAAATCTGGAGACCCTGGGGAGTTGATGTTGCAGTATTAGTGTGAGGGTAGTCTGGGAGCAGGATTCCCTCTTCCTTGGGGGATCTCGTGTCTTTTTCTCTTAAGACCTTCAACTGATTAGATGAGGCCCACCAATATTTTGAAGTATAATTTGCTTTATTAAACATTTACTCATTTAAATGTTAATTCCACCTAAAAAAATACCTTCAAAGCAAAACCTAGATTAGTGTTTAACCAAATACTGGAAACCATGGCCTAGCCAAGTTGACACAATTAACCATCTCAGACCCTCTAAGAAGAAGCGGGTAATTCTGGTCTTTTATTGTGTCTCAGGAAGAACCTACTGGTCTTCCTGGATTCCAAGAAGCTAAAGAAAGAGGGAAGGAGGTAAATTTATTTTTATTGCTGAGGCTGAGAATATATAAGCTCATGTACTGAGAACATGAGGGGTCAGGGAACATCTCTCAAAGTGTCAAAACAGAGAACTGATGACATGCCAACTGCCACACAACAGGCTCAGAGGAGCAGATTCTCTCTTGATTTTGTTATTCAAAAAATGGCTTCCATTTAAGTAATATGGTAGACAGAATAATACCCCTCCATAGTTGTCCACATCCTAATCCCTGGAACCTAGGAATATGTTACCTTACACGGCCAAATGGACTTGGAGATATACTTAAGTTATTCATCTTGAGATGGGAGATTATCCTAGATTATCTAGATGGTCCTTGTAAGAGATCCTTGTAAGAGGGAGGCAGGAGGGTCAGATTCAGAGAGGCAGAGGTTAGAGTGAGGACATCGAAAATGGCAGATTGAAGCCATGAGTCAAGAAATACAGGCAGCCCCTACAAGCTGGAGAAACATGAGAATGAATTCTTCTCTGGAACATCCAGAAGTTCTGCTGACATCTTAATTTTAGGACTTCTGACTTCCAGGACTATAAGATAATAAATTTGTGTCGTTTTAAACACTAAGTTTGTGGTAATTTATTACAGAGGCAATAGGAAACTAACACAAGTACCTTAAGGAGACATAGCAGCCACAGATAAATTACTGTTAAAATACTTATAATAATTAGGTTTTAGGGAAATAAAATTGTTGGAGGAGACTGACAAATATTTGAATTAAAATATAAAAAGAGTGCCGAAGAAGATTTAATGACAGCACACACATGCTTTCTAGAACTAAAAACACTTTTAACTAAATTATTAACAGATAAAGTAGTCACTGTTAGGACCCAACTTGGTGGCATGGAAAACAAATAGAAAAAAAAATCTTACAAAATATAAGATATATATAAAGCAATGGAAAGCATGGGAGGAAAAACCTCAAAAGACAAAAGTAGGAGGGAAAAAAAAACATTAAATAATAAGATTCCAGAAGGGTAAAAAGATATGGGTTTGCTAGAAAATAGAATCAAATGTGTGCACCGGGAGCACAAGCTCCTGGAAGCAGTGGGTCGGGCAATGGGGATGAAGCAGGGAAGGAAGGAGAGTGGGTACAAAGGAAAACATATGGAGCTAGTTACAACTTCATAAAAAGCACAGCTGAAAGCTCGAAATGTGTTCAGGCAGGTGGTATAAACTATTGCACTTCATTAAGTCTTCAGGGAGGAGTAGAATTTACTCTCCAGCTTCCACTGGTGCCCTGCTCTCTCACCGGTAAAGCGTGGGTACTCCAATGACACAAATGTTAGATCGTTAGTTATTGTCCCACAGGTTTCTGTGGCTCTATTCACTTCTTTTTCAGTCTATTTTCCCTTTCTTGCTATCTGACCTTTGAATTCATATCTTGTGGCTGATGCCCATTGTGCCTGTTATCAATTCATCATTTGATTATATAACGGTCTTTCTTTGTGCTTCAACATTTTAAAAGAATCAGTCACAAACAAAATATACAAATGGTCAAAATAGCCAATGTCTAAATAAATAAACCATTAGATTGAAAGTTAAAGCTGACCATTAGGAGGCTAGCAATAAAATATCCATCGCTAAAAATCAAATCTTTACTGATTTGATTAGTATAAACTCATTAAAATATTAACAAGAGGAATAGGGAACTTAAAAGTTACAGATTGAAGTATCAAACAAATGTTGGGGAAAAAATCTATTTTTCTCATCTTATTTTCTATGACATTTTCAAAAGAAGAGAAACAAGTTTGGTTAAACTATAATATAGAAAAAACCCCAAGAAACTGCATGGACTTCTTGCCAATGCTCAGTGTGATTGTATAAAGTCCAGCAATAACTTTCGGTTCTCCTGGCTCTCAAGTCAGAAGAGGCTCAAAGTGTAAACATGTGACACATTGGCTAGAGGAGGATAGAACTGCTACCTTCAACCCATTGCTTCCTTTATCTTCCTCCCAGCAGACAGATCTAATGCTGGAAAACAGAATGAAAGTAACTCTGAATTAGAGCCCCAGAAGAAGTCAAAGCTTTGGCAGCCAAAACTCAGGGATGCCCTTCCAGCCAATGTGAAAGGGTAGGTGGGGAAAGGAGGGAAAGGAAGAGATTATAGAGAGTTTAATAAGAGGAAAGAAATATTATTGTATTTACTTTATTTTTTGAGTGCTACTTGGCCCTTTGGTCTCATATCCAAAGCAGTGAGGGGTAAGGTAGAGAAAAAACAGCACTGTGAAGAATATGGAATTTGGGCAAGTAGAGTTAAACAAACTTAAGAATTCACTGGAAAAAATCTATGGAGAGAAGATAAAAATGCTAGGTGAGAAGGAACAAGTCTTGTTTGTCTTCCAGAAAACTGTCAACTCTAATTCTGATTAAGGGGTCAAGACCAGCGCATAATTTTCAAACCTCAGAGTATGTCAGGTGCTAATGGCTTCTGAGTACAGAGTATGGTGAAGCTATGATGAGCTAGTTGGTATTAGCTAAGGATCAGGTAAGTGACAACAGATAGAATATTATGAGGAGGCAATTCTAGGTAATTTCAACCAGATCCCTAGGTGGAAAGTCAAGAGAAGGAAGAAGATGAAGAAGATAGAGAATGGATGTAAAATAACATGTATATGCGTGTGCATGAATGTGTGTGTGTGTGTGTGTGTGTGTGTGTGTGTAGATACGTGAGAGTTTTGTGTGAATATAAAAATCAAAATGGAGTTTAGTTCACTGCAGATCATGAAAAATTAAGAATCATTTAGTAGTATCGGTCTAAGATTTTAAAAATCAGAGAAGAGGCCGCCAATGAGAAATAGGCTCTAAAATACAGTAGAAAGCAGATTCTATCACCCTCCAGATGCTGCAACATTGGCACATCTATTTGGGACTTCTAAGGAATGTTTAAAAATAGTTTTATCCCAGGAAATCCAGGATCTATGGTTGCTGCATCAGCAGGGTTTTTAGCCTCTGCACTATTCACATATTGGGCAGAATAATTCTTTGTTGTGGGAAGGGCTGTCCTGCGCATTGTAGGATGTTTAGCAGCATCTCCAGCCCCTACCCACTAGATGCCAGTAGCATCATCTTCCCAGTGGTGGGGAGCAAAATTGTTCTGGTTGAGAATAACTGTTGTATCTGTAATACACAAGGGCCCCATATCACTCCTAATCCTTCTTAACCTTTGCAACATTTAACATTATCTGACTGCACTATTATTTTGTAAACTCTTCCTTCTCCTGACTTCAGTGAGACTTTATTCCCCTGATTCTCCTCCCCTTTCAAAGTCTACACTTTCTCAGTCAGCGCCAAAGTATGTAGAATCCTAGAATCTCTCCATTTTTTCTCAGTAACTTAATCTGCTCTCAGTAACTGCTCCTTCAAAGTTCCTAACTCCCAGGCCCATGAGTGATATTCAAAAGGAGTTCTGTTATTCTGACTCAGAATTTCCCTCTGGACATCCCTTTAGTGTCTTAAGATAAAAATATCCAGGAATGACCTTACTCTGCTCTAGAATGTGATCCTTATCTTTGCTGATGGGATCATCAGGTTTCCTGTTCTGGAGGTCAAACAGCTCTTAAACACTTTTGTCTTCTCTCACTAAACAGGCACTTGGTCTTCAGGCTGGATCATTTGTCTATGGTGACTCCAATTGTTTCTGCTTCTGCAGTGTCTCTGTAAGAGTGCCTTCCTTTCCCTATTACCAATACTAGTCAGATTTTCTTTGTCTCTCACCTGGATGTCTTTCTCTCTACTCACCTCTATTTTCTCCCATCTACTTAAATGTTTTCTCAGTGCTAACATTTCAAAAAGAGAAAAATACACTTAAAATTGATGCTAAACTTTAGTATTAATTCTAGCAAGAATTAATATTCCCTGGATAATGAATTGGTTAAAGATATTCCCACCCACCTTAATAAGGATGCATTTTCAATATATGTTTTACAATATTTTCTCATAAAAAATTTCAAGCATATAAAAAAGTCAAAGTTTTGCAGTACATGTTCTTATATACACTGTCTAGATCCTAGAGTTATTTTCCTGAGCTGGCTGTATCACATATCTATCCATTTGCCCTTCCCTCTTTCCATCACTCCAGATAAGTTTCAAAGTAAATTGCAGGCATCAGTATATTTTAAATACTTCCATATGAAATACATAAGCATATGTACTATTAGTTAGAATTCAATATTTGAGGATAGTTATTTCTTTTTCTTTTGAAGTAAAATCAATATGCAGTGAAATGCTCAAATCTTAAGTGGACCACTCTGGATTTTAACAAATGCAAACAAGAATCCCTATCAAGACACAGAGCATCACCGTCACCCAGAAAGTTCCCTGATATCATTACAAAGTCATTCCCTGCCCCAAATCCACCCAGAGGCAACCACTGTTCTGATGTTCTCCGCCATATCTTAGTTTTGTTTATTTTAGAACTTCAGGGTTCAGCTATGTCGTTTCATGTATAAGCCATTTGTTCCTCTGTATCGCTGAGTAAGATTTCACTGTATGAATATACCACAGTTGTTGATGGATATTCAGTGTTTGGCAATGTTTTCAATAAAACTGTACATTAATTATTATTTATCAAACTTTGTAATATATTTTTATTTTAAATCTATTTCGGACTAAGAATAATTATCATACAAATTCAATACAAAATAAAATTTTATCACTTTTTTATCAATTTTATCACTTTTTAAAATCAATTTTATAGTTACAGAAAGTTAAATTTATATACACATTTTATTACAAAGTATCATGAAAGAGTAAGCAATAAAAAACTTTCAAGCATAAAAAATACATTATGATAAACCTCTATAGAAGAAGTGGAAAAAAAGGGAGTTTGAGGGGAAATGAGCAATGTGAAATGTCCAGCTGTTAAAGATGATCTATATTTTTTAAGTGAATGATGTGAATATTAAATTGGTATGGCATTTAGATTCCATTGGGTTTATTTGAGAGAGTGATGGACAGTTTAAGAATTAAACCTTCGATATTCATAATATTCTGCAAATGGCAAATTTATGATGAAAACGATTAGATGTCAGTGTAAATTTAGCCTAAGGTGTTCATTGTTTTTCCATATTATTTTCCAAAGCCCATTCAAAACATAGGTGTCTTTGCATTGGTTATTTTATTTTTTTCCTCAGAGAAAGTCTGTTTTTGCTAGAACTAACATACTACAGATCCTGTTACGGGAAGATTGATTACAGAATTTTACAGGTTCCCTGTATATTATATTTAGTTGTGTCCATGTACACAATGTGGAAAGAGCTCATTAATCTGTGAAAAATGTAGTAAAAGTGGTGGGAATTGCATAAGCAAAACCACTGACTGAATTTTTAATTTGAATATCCTGGAGCCTTACTGAAACCTAAAGGTCATATGTAGGCTTGACCATTCAGAAAAGTTTGCTCTTGTATGATGCTTTTACTTTTTTTTCCCAGAAAATGTTCACTTTTTATGCATCAGAATTTCAGAGTATTATGGACTGAATGAGTCCCCCAAAATTTATATGTTGAGGTTTAAATCCCCAATGTAATGGTATTGATGGAGATGAGGCCTTTGTGAGGTGATTAGATCATGAGGGTGGAACCTTTATTAATAAGATTAATGTTCTAACAAAGCAGCCTTGCTTTTTCTACCATGCGAGGTCTGTGAGAAGAGAGACGTCTATAAAACTTGATCTTGGGCTTTCCAGCCTCCAGATGGTGAGAAATAATTGTTTAAGTTACCCAGGCTATAGCATTTTTTGGTTACAGCAGCCTGAACAGACTAAGACATGGAGTGTAGCACATAATTATTCCTAATTATTTAATCTGTGTTTGTTCCTACCTCAATTAAGTTTAAATTTCTTGAAGGCAGGGATTATTTCATTCTTTTTGATTAGGTTCATAGCAGGTGCTTAATCTCGGGATAGTAGTCAACATTTTTGGCAGCTGATGAATTGGAAAGAATACTGGCTATAGCACTGGGGATTTTCCCAGCTGTGTCCATCATGTTAAGTTGCTGGTTTGTAGAGAAGTCCAGGGTTTCCAGGAAAGAGACCAAAGTAGCTATTTACCACTAAATACAGAACTATTTATGTTTTAACAATCTATATGTAACTATACCAGATAAGTATCAGCCCTGAAAAATAACACTTTCTGAAAAAAAAAAATATAAAAACATTATCGTTACCTCTTAACAGAAGAGTCAACTGAGGCCCAAATGTAAAGATATATTCTCAAAGTTACCCAAGTGAATAGAGGAGCTGGAAATCAGCATCCAGAGTCCAGCTTTCTGGACTCAAGATATCACTGACCAGATTATTTGATGTGTTGGATAATGCTGTTGCTCTGTCTCATTCCCTTGTATCCCTTTTTACCATTTTATTCTTCCTCTCTTTGGGGTGCTTTTGATTTGAATGAGCAACATGTGCTGCACTTTAATGAAGAACTACCTTCTAGTCACTGAATCTCATTTGCCTTCAGATAAAGTTACTCAGGGTGGTCTAGAACCTGTGACCGATGGGGTGCCTGAGGCAGGAACCCTAGCTGCTTTCCTTGGGTGAGCCCACCTCAAGGCATCACTTACACTCCAGAGTTCCCCTCAGAGTCAGGGGGAGTCACCATCTGTGGAACTGGGCAGACCACCTTTGTGTCCCCTTCACAGTGTGCTGTCCGCACCCCTCCCTTAATGGTTTCACCATGAGCACTTGCATAACAAGTCACTCCCACGCTGACCTGACTCTGGGAAACCCATCTGTGTTCGTTTCCTGCAACAAGTACCACAAACTAGGTGGGTTAAAACAACAGAAATATATTCTCTCACAGTTCTGGAGGCCAATGATCTGAAACCAAGGTGTCAGGTAGGATATGCTTCCTCTGAAGGCTCTAGGGGAGAATCTGTTCTAGGCTTTTCTGGTGTTGTTGGCAATCCTTGCCTTGTAAACACATCACTCCAGTTTCGACCTTAGTCTTCAAATAGGGGTTTTCCTGTGTCTGTGTCTGTGTCTCTTTTTCTTAAAGGATAGCAATCATATTGGATTAGGGCCTATGCCCTAGGAAGCATGGCCTCAAGTTAACTTGATTATATCTGCAAAGGCCCTGTTCCCAAATGAAACAGGCAAGGGAGATGGGTATGTGCTAGGAAGATCTGTTCCAGGCCTATCTCTTGGCTTGTAAATGGCCACCTTCTTCCTCTGCTTTCATATCATCTACCCTTTGTGCACATCTGTCTCTGTGTCCTAATTTTTAGAAGGACACCAGTCAAACTGGATTAGGGCCCACCCTAAAGAACTCATTTTAATTTGACTACCTCTATAAAGACCCTTTCTATAAATACTGTTACATTCAGCGGTAAAAGGAATTAGTGCTTCAAATTATGAATTGGGAAAGAACACAATTCAACTCATAACAGAAGATGAGGACTTCAACATATCTTTTGGGGGACACAATTTAAACCTGACACGAAAATGAAAAAAAAAACATTTTATTTATTACTTTATTTATTACTTTAAGATTTCATGAAGTTCAAGAATATCAAGCAAAAATAATGTCAACTATATGTATAACATAGTAATCGACCATTTCCCAATTGTTATTTCAATGTATTAAATGCTGTATTTTTACCTTTCTGAATTGTTGACCATAAAATCAGAAACAGTATTAGGACTTTATTTACAAGACTTATGAATGTACAATATTCATGTTTTTATTTCCTGTGTTTAAGGTTAGATTCTTTTTCTGATAAGTACTTGTTTTGAACTAGAAATTATGTACTCTTAAGCATTGTTTGTATGAATTAAATGAATCATTACATTTGCATCATCTCTATAATTTACTAGTTGTGTGACCTTAGGTGAGTCAATTAATCTCTCTGAGCTTTCATTCCCTCAGCCATAATGAGATGAGAATAATACTGTTATTCTAAAGCACTTTACACAGTGTTTGCACATAGTAAACACTCTATAAGTGCTAGTTATTATTTTGTCTGAATATTAGTTTATATATAATAATTCTAAAAATGTAAATACATTATAGAAGTAAATTTTTTTACCTCTTTAGGCAAAACCTCACACTTTTCAATGAAAGAATATAATTAGTCATTTCTCTTTGTCTTTTCAATTTAACTATATGTCACCAAAATGAAATTATTGTTCTAACTCCTTTCATGAAAAAATTTTAATTATATCTAATAAATTTAAAAAATAGGCAATTCTTGACTATGGTACAAAATCAAACATCACAACACAAAATTTAGTAAAAAGTAAGTCTCCTTTCCTTTACTTTAAGTTCTCAGGTCACCTTTCCAGAGACAACCACTATTATCAGTTTTTTGTACTTTCTTCCAAAAATAGCCTATGTATATGTAAGAAATATATGTATATTTCCCCACCCATATTTTAAAACATAATAGCATATTATATATACTCTTCCACATCTTGCTTTTTACAATTTAATAAAATATCTAGGAAATTTTCTCTTATCAATACTAAGTAGTTTTAGTTTATTCTTTTTCACCATTGTGTAGTATTCCACTCTACAGATATATCAAAACATACTTAACCAGCTCTCTACCAGTCTTCTTTTGATACTTATCTTTCCTTATCCATGGTTTCGCTTTCCACAGTCTCAGTGACTTTGCAGTCAACCACGGTTCAAAAATATTAAATGAAAAATTCTAGAACAAAACAATTTTTAAATTTTAAATTGCATGTCATCTGTGTAGCATGATAAAATCTCACGCCATCTCTCTTTGTTCAGCCCAGGAAATGAATCATCCCTTTTTGTCCAGCATATCTATGCTGTATATGCTACCCGCTCATTAGTCACTTCATAGCTATCTCAATCATCAGATCAACTGGCAGGATATCACAGGGCTTGAGTTCAAGTAACCTTTATTGTCAGAAGGTCAACAGTAGCCTAACACAATGTCACAATGCCTATGTCATTACTTTATCTCATCTCATAGGCTTTGTATCTTCTCACGTCATCATAATAAGAGGGTCAGAACAGTATAATAAGATATTTTGAGAGGGAGAGAGACAGAGAGACTACATTCATGTAACTTTTATTACAGTGTATTGTTATAATTGTTCTATTTTATTAGTTGTTGTTGTAAATCTCTTACTGTGCCTAATTCATAAATTAAACTTTATTATAGGTATGTATGTATAGAAAAAAACCACAGCATATATAGGGTTCGGTACTATCCATGATTTTAGGCATCTACTGGGGGTCTTGGAACCTATTTCCCATGGGTAAGGGGAGACTACTGTTTATCTGTAAAATAAATTTCTAGATGTAGAATTGTCAAGGCTAAAAGTATTTGCACTTGAAAATCTGATAGTACTTTTTAAATTTCTTCCAGAGAGGATAAATCAATTTGCCCTCTTACCAACATAAAGGCTTATTAAATTTTTAAAAAATTTTCCAATATTATAAGTGTCAACAGCATCTCATTATATTTTGAATTTGTATTTCTCTTCTTAGAATGACATTGAACATCTTATAATTTGTTTATAAATAATTTATATTTTCTTTATTATAAACTGTTTAAATAATTTACCTGTTTTTCTATTTAAATACTTATTATTTAAATAACAATCTGTATTAGCTGTTTATATATTGAGGATTCTAAACTTGGTTGTGTGTGTGTGTGTGTGTGTGTGTGTGTGTGTGTGTGTGTATTTTTCCTGCTTAGTCATTTATTTTGTTATGACTTTTTTTTGTATTGCAGAAAATTAAAAAAATTTTTTTGGTTAAATATATCAGTAAGGTTGGAGGGACTATTGCAATTCTCCAGGTAGGTGCCATGGGCTAGAGTGATGCTAGTGGATGTGGTGATAAGATGTAGGCTTGAAGACATAGATATTATGAAGCTAGAGCTTGGCTGATGTATTAAATAAGGCAATGGAGCATGAGGTGGGTAAGGTGAGGGAAAAGATGTTGACTTTGAGGCTTTTGGCCTGAGTAACCAGGTGGTAGACGGTGTTGCCACTAACTGAGATGGGCAAAATTTTAGGAGGTTTTAAAGTCTCTAACCTGTTTTGGAAACATGCTTCCACATGCCTAGTTTCACAATGTTCCTTCATTGTCTACTGGGGTTCTTTCTATCAAAGTGAAATGCTGAGTCAAATTATATATTTAGCATGTTTGAAACAGTCATTTCTATGTTGCCTATAGTCATAGGTAATAACTTAGAAACCAAGAGAGCTAACATAATACCTGCAGTGTCATCGTCTTGCCCTATTTCTGCTTGTGACCTTTTCTAGGGACTTCAGCATACGCTATGCTATAAATATAGAAACACTGATGTCCCTCTGCATCTGGGATTGATTTGAATAAGTTTGACTAGTTTGCCATAAATTCACAGATATTTAACTGACGAGTTGAGTCAGTTTAACAACTTGGCCTGAGAACCCAATAACAAAAAATTTTAGACCAGTTTGAACATGTCCAGTTGTTAAGGGTGCGGAAGAGAGTTGATTTTTAAAGCGATTTTGAAAACATAAAATTTCACATGGATGATTAATACTTTTATGCAACCTAATGGGTGTTGGCACATAATGGGAAGAAAATCTTATTGAAAGAAAAAAAATGTTATAGAATGATCTTCTCTGGGAATTTAAGCCAATCTCAAGGAACTTTGAATGTATTTTAATCTCTGTCTTTTTTCACATGTACCTTTGACAGTAAAATTAGTGTACAGCATCATTAGTGTACAGTGCCAAAGAGGCACTGCCAACTAACAATTTAGTTCAACTACTGAGATGAATTATTAACTCTTTTGTTATAATTTTACCCAGTCCCTCATTGTTCTCATAAAGCCTATTTTACTTCGATATGCTGTAATATTTGAATGAGATTGAGTCTAGGAATAGGCATGTGACTAAACAGTGATGAACAGAAGCAGTCAAGCCTACCTTAGGTAGACAGAGCATGTGGTCTCCTGCAGGTTGCAATATGGGGACGATGGAAGAGTAGTGAAGACCACATTGAGCAAGAAAGCCCCTGGCCTCAGGAAGCCTGCAGTTAGGATCTTGCTTAAGAGGGAAATTAGAAATTAAGAGTCATGCAGATGAAGGAAACCAAAAGGTAACCAGAGGTAAAGAATGTAGAAATAGGTCATCAAGAACCTAAGAAAATGAAGCTCAAGAAGACAGATTGTAGAGGGCAAGGGTCATCTAAAACTTAACTTTCTATTATTCTTCCCACAAAATATCAAGGACCTTTGGCATGGACCAAATATGTCTATGGACATTCTGGATAGGACCAAATGTCTGCTAATCAGATAGATAGATAGATAGATAGATAGATAGATAGATAGATAGATAGATAGATAGATAGATAGATATAGATAGATAGATATAAAGGTAGATAGATACATCAATTGGTTGATTTTAAGATATTGGCTCACACGACTGTGAGGGTTAGCTAGTTCAAAGTCTTGAGGAGATAGTCTGGCAGGTTAAAGACTCAGGGAAGAATTTGAGTCTGAAGGCCATCTACTGGCAGAATTCTTCTTGCTCAGAGGAGGGTCAGTCTTTTTTTCTTAAGCCTTCAACTGATTGAATGATGCCCACTCATATTATGGAGAGCAGTCTGCTTTACTTAAAGTTTACTAATTTCAATGTTAATCTCATCCAAAAAACACTTTCATAGAAACGTCCAGAATAACGTTTAACCATTATTTATATTGTTTAATTGTCATGTAGCTATTTCTATATAAATAATGTACTTACTTTCCATTTGTTTGGCTATTTTATGTATAACTCTTAATAATTCACTAATTTCTAATGTAGAAGTTTCAAATTAAGAAAAGTATCTTTATTTTACTGGGTACTATGGCCCAGCCAAATTGACACATAAAATTAACCATGACACTTCCCCACACTTACAGGTGGTACATACCTGAGTGCCAAGTATACATTTTCAGGGCAAAAAGCAAGAAGTACAGGGAGTAGCTGAGACTGGGTGCTGCCAGTTTACATACACAGGAAGCTAGGTTCTGCCACGTGGCTGCAGAGGTCATAGTGGGGCTGAGATGTGAAGCTGTGCTCATGAGGTCTCCAATATAACCATTTTCTTTTTCAACACTGAAGGAAAAAAAAATGTTTGAGCCAAAGCAAATAGCTCTATTTGCCTACATTTACATTTGGAAATAAAAGGGAGCCTGTATACAATTGTTACATAAAACTAGGAAAAAACTATACATTTTTTAATGACGTTTTCAAATCAAACTAAATTCATTAATTTTTTGCAAAACTAGACTACTTCTAAAACAATACTGAAATTTTTAACAAGTTAACTTTAGCCATTTGATTTGACGTATTAAAAAAAAAAGTGTGCTCCTCATAGCAAATAGTCTTCTGTATGTAATGGGAGAAAACAAAATCGAAAACTTTCACTTGAACAATAAAAAGTATAAACTTTTTTCTTAAAAATAGTTTTTTAGTGCTCGATTCTATTTATATGAAGTATCTAGAATAGTCAAATTTATAAAGACAAAGTTAAATGGTGGTTGTATAATGAACTTATACATTACATCGTTTAATGGGTACAGAGTTTGAAATTACGAAAATGTTCTAGAGAAATGATGGTGATGGTTGCACAATATGAATGTACTTAACACCACTGAATAATACACTTAAAATAGTTAAAATATTAGGCTTTATCTTGTAATTATTTTATCACAATAAAAAAAATTACTGCAGAAAGTTAGCTATAATAAATGATTCAGGGGTGACACCCCGTCCTTGGCAATGACCAGACAATAAGCTTGATGGTTAGGTCTGACTGACTATAAATATCAACAGCTTCAAGGAGTATTGCTGTGGTTTTTATTATAAAATGTAAGTCCGTTTTCTGACTTGCTGACAGAACAAGGAAGAATGTGACTAAAAGAATGCTCTTAAGGATAAGAGGTCAAAAATTAGGCCTGTGCCCTACGTTAGCAATGGGAGGCATGGAGGGCAGGAAAAGAATTCTTCTCACAGAGCAGGAATTTTCTACAATTTCTCTTTAAGGACCACTTTCAAAAAATAGTAGATAATCATGACCTAATGAGAAAAAAATCTGCTTTTTGTTGTTGTCATGGACACAATCTACGAGCAATCCATTCTCTGATTTTAGTAATTTTTATCCCCCCATGTGTTATCATTTTAACTAACATGCACTAATATTTTGACTACCAAAGTACTTTAAACCAAAGCCTTTTTAATTAAAAAAAATATAAAATTCCTAAACATCATTCTGCCTAAATAGGAAAATTAATATTTTACTTATTCTGATACTTTACTTAATTTTCAAGCTTATACCTTACAAATTAATGAATTGTTAAGAATTGTACATGAAATAGCCAAGCAAACTAAATATAATTTATATATTAATATCCACATGACAATTATATAATGCATAAAAAGTTCTAAAGATAGAATCTAGCATGTAATAAGTGCTCAATGCAAGTTGATTTTTATTGACAATATTTATGTCTTTAATTTCTTTATTTTAAGTCTATGAATATGTAACAAATAGTGTATTTTTACTAGGTAAAAGTCATCTTGCTAGGCTGTATGAGGGAACAAAAGTTGAAGGACATATATAAACCATTGAGAGAAACATCAGTTCTTCTAGGGATGGGGAGAAAACGAGTATATAAATAACAAAGTACTTGACATAAAAGATGGTACCCAAGAGTTATGAAGATTCAGATAGATCAGGAGAAATTTCTCAGAGAAAGAGGCATTTATCCTGGACCTTAAAGAATAGATAGAATTTCTACTGGCAAACATGGCAGTGGGAGGTGAGGAACATTCTAGGCAGGGGGAGGTGAGGAGAGCACAAATGCAGAAAATGAGGAGTTAGGACAGGGACCAGTTTATCAGGTTTATTTGGAACATAAGTTGGTTCTTGGCGGTCAGCCTGGGAAGGCTGGTTGGGTCATGGAAAGCTCAGATTCAGAGAATCTCTCAGATTCTGAGATGAGGAAACCCCTTGAAAGTGTTTATAAATGAAAGAACATGACTAGAAGCAGTTTTAGAAAGAGTGATCTAGAAGCATTCTGCTTCTGCTGCATTGACATAAAGAGGAAAATTTCTTTTGTATAGGAGAATGGTTAGTTCTCATTTCACAGATGTGACCACTGGCTAGCCTTAGGCCAAAACTAACCCTTGGTTTTCAGGCTTGAAGTTCAGTGTTTTTTTTTTTTTTTTTTTTTTTCCTGTTTTGGTAGTACTTCTAAAGTTCTCACCACTACTACTGTATCTGTATCGATCTGTAGTCCAGGTGTCCCCAGCGGCTCAGGGGCAGGCTCCCTGTGCTGAGAAGCAATTAGTAGGATTCCTGTCCTTTTGATGCCAATAGCCCTGGCTGCTCCTCACCTAATCCCAATCTTCTTGAGCTCTGCAGCACACCTCAGTATTATAGATGGAGTGAGAAAGAAGTGGGCCTCTTTTGCAGTGTCCCACACAACTGGGGAGCCAAGAACTCCCTCACATGTGCTCACTTTCCTCAGGAAGAACTGCCAGCCAGGAGGGTCGTTCTTGGCACTCAACCATGCCTGTTCGTGGAAGGAGTGATGTGGTAAAATGAAACTCTCTCTTCAGTGCATCAAGTCTCCCAGTCTTTTCCGCAACAATATGCTGGAACTTCTCTGATGGACTCCTGCACTTTCAAAAAGGTACTCTCCTCCCTGAGCAACTGCCAAAATTGGGGGAGGATAATGTCAAGAAAAGTTTGCTGCCACCAATCTAATGTCAACAGGCGTTCCCCAATCTAGGGTGCAAAAAGAAGAGAAACTGTAGTCACATAAATATTTTCCAGCCTGTGGTGAAAATCAAAAGTGCACTCTGTAGACACAAAAGGGAGGCCACTTTCTATAGAAAAAGTTCCTACCCTGATCCTTGATTGGCCCATTTTTTATGCAAATAAGGAATTCAAATTTGCACAGACTGATTAATCTAAATAGCACTGTCCTGACTGGTGGAAATCGCAGTTCTGATTGGTTATTATGGAGTTGCTCTGATCGGTCAGTAAAGGTGCAAATGAGGGCAGTTCCAATTGGACAGGCAGGTCTCAGCCCATTGGTTGAAATACAACTCCAGAAACTCCTTTATAAGGTTGGGCTCACCTGGCAGGAGCACAGTGCAGGAGCCTGGCTGCTCAGTCTGTGGCTTTTTCCGGAAATTCAGTATGTCTGAGAGGCCTGCATTAGCAATGGCTGCTATAGTCTCTGTATAATTTTGGGGCCAATTAACTATGAGGAGTCCTTCTTGACAGGTATTTTTCTCGAGTCAACAGTAAAAAAATTCCTATTTAGCCATTTTGATACTGCCACTCTGCAAGTCACCTATTATAGAATGAGACTATATGGGAAGATTAATTGATCTTTTTTCATTCATATCTTGCAGAGAATTATTTTATTTATACTTTCTAACTGTGTAAAATTTGAGCAACTCAGGGTATTTTCATTAGAATCAAATATCAAATTGAAGGGTATCAATAATACATATTATTCAAACGACGGATAGGTTCAATCCTTTTAGGATTGGCTTAAACCAATAAAGAAATGAGATTCTGTGCTTTTTCAGAAGAAAATTCCAAGAGTGTTTGTCCACAGAACACTTTTGGAAACAAACAGCTCTACTCGAATTAAATATATGACCTCTGACAGAACCTGATTTGAAGGTCAGTCCTATTTTGGTTTTTCTCAAATTGAATAAATTTGCTTTAAAAACAGTTTCATTCTTTGATGAAATGTTTGTAGGCTGCTAGTGCCCATCAATATCAAGCTTTCTTCTCTTTCCTGGTCACAGCCAAACTGCATCTGCTGTCTGGTGATAGTCATAAACTAGTCTCGGCCAGGGAAATGTTGAAAGAAGTGGTATGTGGTATTTCCAGATGTAGCCCCTAATCCTTCCTTGGGTTCTCTATGTGTCCCTCTTGCCTTGTCTGTTTGCTGGATACAGAGGATCTTCTAATGACTCTAGGGCTCTATAGAATGGAAAGGCCACTAGATGAATGAAGCCTGAATAACTATGTGGAACAGAGCTTCCTGTCCACTCCCCTAATCCATATTGCATTGTCACTCATTTTTTGGTTAAGCCAATTAGATTTGGTTAGTGTAGGTTATGTCAGTGAGCCTCTCCTGAGTAATATATATCATTCCTTTTAGATTCTGATAAAATTTCTAAGACTCTATAGGTGACACCTACCTGTGCACAACGGCTGCTCTTGAATTTGTCTGAAATTGATGTTGCACTTTATTGGTTTCCCAGGCAAGTTCTTCCTCTTGATTCAGATTTTGTTTTACTGTTACTCAGTCCAATGATCTTAGCAGAAAATTTCCATGATGGCATGCAGCTCTGTTGCTGATAACAGGCTTTGACTGTCTAGGATTCTCCACTTTACAGTTTGTCGCCCTCATTGTCACCAACCTCTATTAACAGGCCTTAGAATTTCACCTCCCTCACACCCCTACAAAATGCCTGGAATCTTTTCCACATTTTCTTGAATGTGTGCTTTGAGATTGTGAACTATCAGTACACAGTGCTAGAACTTTCAATAATACAACCAGTCCACTGAGTTTCCAGAGACTTAGAAATTTATTTTAGCATCAGCTTCAAGTTCTCTCTTTGTGTCCTCAGGGAGAGATATGCACAATTCATTCTATTTGTGTTGTGGAATGAGTCAGAGTACAAACCAGTAATTTGACACAAGTGACCAAATTATCACAAATTAAGCTCAAAGATCCTCCATAGACCTAGTAAATAAATGACTTTCTCTGGCTGCTCAAATTTGCCAACTGTATATTTTTATAGACTTAACTATATAGATTTAATAGCTTACCAATAATGTAATGTGGATAGAGGTCTGGATATTGTCATCCGTATGTCTCCTGGAGGGGCCCAGAAGTAAGGATCATGTCAGCTAGATAACTCTGTGTGTAAATGTGGTCTGTAATTCTAGCAGTTAGGAGTTAGCTGCTGACAGTTGTGGTGAATAAGACTATTTCATACTATTTTGCTTCCAGCAAAAATATTTATGGTTGTATAAAAATCAAAGTAGCTCGTGGTCATGTATTTTGGCTAAAAATACATACTTGAGAACCACTAGTCTAAGTAGCCCTGGATTTTTTTAGATTAAAATTCAAATACCTTTATACATACATTAATTTGAATTGTTTGTCACTTTTTCAGCACTATATTCCTTTTACATGAACTAAGTGACAGTTAGTATTGCCCAAAATCATCTAAGAGAAGTTATAGTTCAATTGGGAATAAAATTAAGGACTCTGGGTAAGAGACCTCCACAGGAGGAACATGATTGCCTGTATAAACTATGAAACACTGCATTAAATAAAGATTATCATTGCTTGTTTCACTACACGTGTTTATTGTGCATCTATAATATCGTAAGCCAGTGACTGTTCTCAGTCATTTAAATGCATCAGCAAACAGTGCAAAGTCCATAAATTATAACATATATTCTAGTTCTAGGCAATATATATAACAGATTTTTAATAGAAAGTGAAGGTGACTGATGATGCTTTGATATAAACTAAAGCAAAGGGAATGTTACAGAGAGTTACAGGTGCTGCTATTCCAGATACCATGATCAGGAAAGGCCACTCTGAGGGGGTAACATTTGATGGGAGCCCTGCGAGATGGGATGGAGTGAAGGAAGGAGGTAAAGATATGACCATGTAGTATTCAGTATACAAAATGTTATTCATAGCCATGGACTTGGATGGGAGAGAATGTTGAGAGACTCTAGACAGACAAGAGAAGAGAAGGGCATTCTTATATCACTCCATTAATTAGAGGATTCAGAGAGGAACAAGAGTCAGCAACTGAAACCAAGAGGAAGCAACGAATCAGATGGGAGGAAAACCTGGAGTGTGTGATGTCCCTGAAGCCAACTGAGGAAAGGGCCGTTAGAAAGGGGCTTGAGCAAGCGGTTATCTATACAGAAACATTATAATTAAATCCCCACCTTACCTAACATACAAAAACAGGTTCCATTTTGTCTAAAGACCTAAATAAGAAAAGCAAAACTTTAAAACTTTGTGAAGAAAGTATACACAAATATTTTTACATCCTCAGTCAATTGAAGTATGTCTTTCAAAAGACATAAATAGCACATACCCGAATGAAAAAAAAACTAATACGTTTTAAATTTCTATTAATTAAAGAACAGTATTAAAAAATAAAATAACAAAGCACAAACTGGGAGAAGATATTTGCAGCACATATAATCACAAGAAGCTTTTTAATAATTCAGAATTTATAAAGAACTCCTATAAATTGCTAAGACAAATACATATAACCTAAAAAAAAAAAATGACATAAACAGGCATTTCTCGCTAGAGGAAGCCTGAATGGTCAATAAGGAAAAGATATTCAACCTCATTAGCAATTTGGAAAAATGGAAATTTAAATTTGTAAAAGGTATTTTATACCCACCAGATTGGCATAAATTTAAAAACCTAACAATATCAAACATTAACAAGGTTATAGAGCATGAGAAATATTATTTACTGCTGGTGGGAGTATAAACTGATATAACCATTTTGGGGCAATTTGGGTGTTATTTAATAAATTTGAAGATGTACATACCCTGTGACCCAGCAGTCACACTCCAGAGAAACTCTTGCTCACATGCACCATGAATGATTATAGAAACACTGTTTATAATAACAAAAGAAAAAAAAGTAATATCTATGTCATTAACAGAAGAATAGGTAAATAAATTATGACATAGTCACTGTGGTAGCCAGCCTCCAAAGTGGCTACTGATGTCAATTTTTAGTATTCCTGTGCTTTGTGTAGTCCCCTCCTACACTAAATAGAGTTGAACTGTGTAGCCAATAGGATATTTTAGAAATGATGGTAGGTGATTCCAAGGCTAGGTCACTGTGACTTCTGCCTGACTCTCTTGGATCACTCTGTAAGAATCCAGCTGCCATATTGTAAATATGTTCAAACAGCCCTATGGGGATATCCACAAGGCAAGGAACTGAGGCCTCTCCAACAACCAGCACCAACTCTCTGTCTTATGAATAAGCCATCTTGGAAATGAATTCTCCAGCTCCAGTCAAGCCTTCAGATGACTGCATAGGTAGCCAATATCATGACTGCAAACTCATGGGAGACCTTGAGCTAGAACAACTCAGCTAAGACTCCCATAAATTTCTGACCTGTAGAAACTCTTTATGGTTGTTTCAAGCTGCTAAATTTTTATGGCTGTGCAATATTCTGTTACATACCTGCATTCATAAATATATATTTATAATATTTATGAATACAGGTATGTAACAGAATATTGCACAGCCATAAAAACAAGCTATGATTACAATAGCATCATGGATAAATCTCTTAAAAATAATATTGATAGAATTATCACAAAGTTACAAATTATAAAGATATGTTCAGTAAGTTACCATTTATATAAAGTTCATAAAAGGAAAACTAAATAATAAACTGTTAGAGAGATACACATACATAGTGGAACAATACAGGATAACAAAGGAATAGTAAGCACAAAATTCAAGTGTATAGTTACATCCAGGAGGTAGGAAGGGACAAGCAGTCAGATAAAGACACACAAGGTTCTTGTGGTTTTACTTTTAAAGCTAACTGATGGGTACACTGGTATTTATTATATTAATCTTTATATCTTATGAATGTATAAAAAATGTCATTTTAATTTTTTTAAAAGAAGGTTGGAATGACTGACCAAAGGTGCTAAAGGTTAATTATGCTACAAACAAGGACTGACTATTGGATCTTGCCAGGCAGAGGTCATCAGTTTTCCTAAGGAGCACGATTTCAGTGAGACATAGGTGAACAGTGTGCTTGGAACGGATAGGAGAGAGAATTAGGGGATGAAGAAAGTGACACAGCAAGTACCAAAAACTCTCTGAGATCCTTTGTAAAGGGCAAGAGAAAAATAATATAAAAGCAGGAGGGGAATAAAAAAGATATGTATTTTGAACAGGATATATTTTAAGAATCTAATAAGAAGTGAAAACAGTTTTTCTGGGAGAGATAAGTAAGAATTGCATTTATTCTTAAATAGTTGAGAGATGATGAGATATAGTTCAAAAGCGAAGGAGTTGGCCTTAGATAAGAGTTGTATATTGATATTATTTATAGAATAGTGGCAGCACTGAGGCAGGGTGGGCAGCAGTCTTCGTGAGGGAGAATAGAGCACACATGGAAATTCTAATTTGGAATCTCTAGGTCTCCCCTCCCTCTAACGTTGTGTGACTTCATGAATTTGAACCCCTTAGGACAAGTTAGTGGATAACTTCTCAATTTAAATCAAACTGGAAGACAGGTATGAATATTATACTTTAAGTGATAAAGTATAAGATATGGTCATGAGAAGCCACCCTTCTTTTATTGTGTATGTGTAGTTATATGGGTATGCCAGGTATGTCATGTGGTCAAGATATTGTACAGTTGGACCAGTGCTAGAGTTGGAGCCAACCGTCTCTATACTCAGGAACCACACATAAGAATAGTAGGTAAGGAAGAAATGTGAATTCTTTTATGATGTCAAATACTTAGGAGAAAGGTAAATCTTTCAGGCTAGAAACTAGAATTGGAAGGCAGATTCTAGCTGACAAAAAGAGGCCTTTTCTTTTGGGTTTAATTACAGAGAGGTCAAGGTGTCCAGGAGGATGTGGTGGGAAAACAGCTGGGAATATCTAGGGAGACAGGAGTACTCTTCTTTTGGAATCCCATGTGCAAAGGGAATGGACCATGAGCCATGAAGACAAAAGGGAAGCTATGGTGGCACTGGAGTTTATTTCCAAGACAGACTATATTTATATTCCTCAAATTCCCCAAGTTTACTTACCCATTTACCTCCACCAGCATCCAGTACAGTCTTGCCAGGTCCAGCCCATCACAACAATAACAGTAACTAACATTACTGAGCACATACTATGTGCCAGACACTGTTTAAAGTCACCTGACCATGTGAAAGTCTGCCCCATGGGATGGAGGACACTCAAAGGACATTCTCCAAACTAGTTTGGGGGCACTATAAACATTTCGCTGGTTTCATGGGTATTTTAAAAGTATTGTCTTATTATATAGTTCTTGCAATTGGATCTTTCATCCTTGCTGCTTCACATTCATTCCAGTGTCCTATAACAAAACAGGGTCAGTCCATGTGAAATTTTGGTTCTAAACATTTCAGAGTTTCTATTCTCGTTCTGTCAGTGGGGGTTTGAAATGTGGGGACCTGTGGGATTTTTTTTTTTTTGGTCATGTCATAGATTAGAAACTGTAGCATTTTTCTGCCTCTAAGCCAGAGAGAAGAAAGAAAAATATGACATGAGTTTTGCCCCAGCTGCCTTCATTGAGGGGCAGGGTCACTTGTTGGCCCCAAAGTGAATCTGGTGTGTTCCTTTAAACTGTCCTATAGTTGTGTCTTGTTTGAAATTGAGAGTAGACAACACATTGACAGGGGTGAAGGTGATAATGATGTTTACAGAGCAGAGAGGGGTGTGGGAGCAGAATTCCAGCAGAAAACTTGGACTGGACACTTTCACTGAATCTGGTTCGCAGCAGGGTAAAAGCACTCCTATGTGAATTCAGGTTAATTGCTGCTAAAATTATACTAGGTTTTCTTTTGTCTCTATTGTCATAGAAAAAAATCTAGGAAATTCTGCAATTAATTTCTTAATGAATAAAAATACGATGTGTCAAAAAGGAAGACTTTAGCACTTGTCCTCAGCAAGTGCTTTAACACAAGTCCTATGTCAGGAGTTTTCTCTACCAACAGACTCAGGCCGGCCCAGTTTCCAAGCCAATATTTATGAAGGCAGCAGCACATCAGTATATCTTTCCTCACTTCCAACAACATCACTACCAGGCTGGGTCAAGAATCTGTTGCTCTGTTAAAGGCCTGGTATCTCCTGAGTGGTAAATGGGCCCTGTTATAAGCTGAATTTTGTCCCCTCAAAATTCATGTGCTGAAGTGCTAAACTCCAGTAGCTCAGAATGTGACTGTGTTTTGAGATAGCACTTTTAAAGAGGTAATTAAGGTTAAATAATGTCGTTACAGTAGGCTCTAAATCCCAATAAGCTTTGTGTCTTTATAAGATGAGGTGGTCGAGACATAGACATACTCAGGGGGAAGAGCACATAAAGGCCAAGAGAGAAGACAACCATCTACAAACCAGGGAGCAGGGCCGCAGAAGAAACCAACCTTGCCAACACCTTGATCATGGACTTCTATCCTCCAGAATTATGAGGAAATAAATTTCTTCTGTTTTATGCCACTTAGTTTGTGGTACTTCATTATGGCAACCCTACCACACTAATACAAGCCCCAAACATTCATTCCCACCAAATAACAGCATTCCCTTCTTTCCTCATTCAGCAAGCCAATATGAATGGGCTTCTGCTAGCGGTTACTCTTTGCCCTGAACCCATCCTTTAAACTAGGTGTCAGCAAACTTTTTCTGTAGAGGGCCAGGTAGTAAATATTGTAGGCCTTGAATGTCAGTAGGCAAAAGAGAATATGTGTAATTACTTATAAAACCATTTAAAATGCAACCACTTTTACTGATATACCAGTGTTCTTAGCAGTATTATTCACAGTAGCCAAAAGGTGAAAATTACACAAGTGTTCATTAACAGACGAATGGATAACAAAATCATAGAGTGGAATATTATTCATCCTTAAAGAGGAAGGAAATTCTGACATGTGCCACAACATAGATAAACTTTGAAAATATTATGATAAGTAGTAAAAGCCAAACACAAAAAGACAAATATTGTGTGATTCCAATTGTATGAGGTACTTAAAATAGGCAAATTGTAGAGACAGAAAGTAGAATGGTGATTGCCGGGGGCTGGAAGGAAGGAGACATGGAGAGTTATTGTTTAATGGGTACAGAGTTTCTTTTGGGGAATCATGAAAAAGTTGTGAAAATGCATAGTGGTGATTGTTGTACAGCATTGTGAATGTATTTAATGCCACTGAATTATACACATATAAATAGTTAAAATGGTAAAATTTGTATTATGTATTGTTTAGTACCACAACAAAAAAGTCTATTCCCCCTGCTCCAAATGTAAACACTTTAAAATATTAAATACAAGACTGGTAGGAGGAGAAGAAGATTAATTTATAGGCCATAGTGTGCCAACTCCTGCCCTAAATTATTTGGTTAGGGTCCTGCATCTATCCCATATTCCCTTAACAATAAGCAAGAGATATGCTTTAAACAGACAGGTCAGCTGTAACTGTCAACATCCAGATGGTTCCCCAATGTCAGGTGCTCTGGGTGCCTGTTTTGTCTCTTTCTCCATCAGCCTGTACTGTTGACATTTCTGTATGCTTTGGAGCCTAATCCTTTGAGGCTACAGATGGAGATCTTTGAAGGTTTTGCTTAGGGAATGAATCCTCTGTGGAGGATACAAACAAGTTAAGGAATATGATTCTGGTTTGATTATAACAGGACTACACTTAATATCTGAAATAAGAAAACAAAGTTGAATGTATTGCTTACTGTAGTATGGGGAAGCTATGCTAGTTAGGCGCAGTCTCTCTGAGCAGAATAAAGTGTAATTTATGAAAGGTTTTGGAGCAGTTAGTTCAGGGATTGAAAGACTTTCAGAGGCATAAGTGAGTTAACATCATCTATAAAAGTGTGGTTGCTGGCTGAGCTATTGTTGATTGGTTGGCACTCAGAAGTGTGTTTATTAAAGTCAGTCAGTCTCTTGCTGATTTTCATAAGCTAGAGGTCAGACTGATTGGTTAGCTTGTAAAAGCTGATGCAAGTTGTTGTAGATCAATTTAACAGATGTAGAACAGGTTCTGGTAGCTACTTGTTACCATGGCTACAAAACAACCCATTTTTTCCCTAGGTGAGTGGGAAATTTTAAATTCTCATGTATCATATGTGTAGTTCTCTCTCCAGCCATTAAAAATCTGCCTTATTCTACATGGCAAAGACCCCATTGCCCAGCGAATATTTATTCTCTCCCCGTCTTCTTTACTAACAGGAACCTGTTTTTGTTAAGGCAAGAAATATATTCAACAACTGCATTTCCCACACAGCTTTACATATCGGGTTGACCATGTGACACAATCCTAACCAATGAGATATGGGCAGAATCACTGGACACTGCTGACTCTGGGAGAGAGATGCAATGTTAGTGGACACTCTTCTCCTTGCTGCCTGGAAGGAAGTCACAATGCTGGGGGACAGGAGCTATATTGGATCCATGGGAACTAAAGCCATACCGTAATGATAGCAGAGAGAGAGAGAGAGAGAGAGAGAGAGAGAGAGAGATCCTGAATATGGTGGAGCTATCATATCAGCTCTAGACTGCTTGACTCCTGAGCTAGATGAGAAAAAAATAGACCTTCCTCTATTTGATAGAGCTACTGTGAGTTGAGTTTTTCTGTTATGTGTAGCCAAATCTATTTTCAGTGGATAAGCCTGTCTTTCTGTTTTCCTTATCTCATCACCTTACAATCATCAGTGGCTCCCATGTGTCCTAACTGCATAGCAGTGTGCTCAACACACCACACAACACAGTCAATATATACTTGTCGAGTGTGTAATTTCCAGATGAGTTTTTATGTGCCTCTCAATATGAGGCAGTAAGAAGTACAAACGTCATCTACAAAGTAATCTTGCCAAAATTATTTAACCTGAATCCAATTATGAAGAAACTATCAGACAAATTTGGCATGGGAGACAGTCTAAAACAAGTTAACCTGGACTCTTCCCAAAAGTTCCATGTGACAAAAAAAAAATTAAAAAGAAAGTGAGAGGGGGAATTATTCTAGATTAAAAGAGACTAAACAAACCTAACAACCAAATGCAATATGTGAACCTCAAATGAATCCTGGATCAAACAACAAAAGATATCTGCATCACCCAGTATACTCATGCTTACCTGCCAGAAATTCTAAAGTCATCCACAATAGACTGTGTGGTATAGAAAAGGTGTAGATTTCCCTACTCAGAACCCCACACAGATCACTCAGATCAATAGAGAAACTGGGAGAGTTGTTTACCCCAAAAACATTCATGTAGTTCCTATACCATTCAAAGGATAGATACTGCCAGAGAGGCTTAGGAAAACTCGTAAATCGATCAAAGATGCTCCTGCAGAGAGTGACAGGCTGTTGTAACCAATACGTGTTAATCCTGCCACAAGCGTTGGAAGCCACCGGGGACGCTCCTGGGAGGTGAGAATCTAGGGAGCCTCACTAGATGTGAAGAAAAACTCAGCCACTGCTACCACTTGCTGTAACGTAGCAGTGTGGTGCTAGGGCTAAAAAGAGGGGGGCATGCTGCAGAACTCTAGGCTGCACTTGAAGCATAAAATAACGACTGTGAAATGACATCTTATTGAGTGACAGACGCTGGGGCTTCTGAGTCAGTGAGACTATGCAATACTAGAAGATCCACTAGGGGGCGGTGGAATACAGAGGTTAAGGGCTGGGGCTCAGCATCAAAGAGCTCAGATCAATCCTTGCTTCTTCACTTAGTGGATAGTTGACCTAAGGCGACTGACAATCCCTCTAGGCTTTAGTTTTCTCATCTGTATAATGGAGATGAGAACAGTATCTACAACAGAGGACTGCTGTGATAATAAATGTGCCTGGTATATTATAAACACTGAATTATTATTAGCTATTACGATCATCCATGGAAATAACAAATTATTCACAGAAAAACTAGAGGAGAAGGCTGCATCTACACATACACATACATCTTGGCAGGGGGTGTGGGGTAGGGCGTGCAGCAAAGTGAACGAGAACACAAGCACAATGGAACTTATGAAGCAAAGCCTGGAAAATGCTGCTCATGAAGATGAGCTGAGGAATGAATTACTATAGGAAGATGGTCACCTGTGATACATCAGGCTAGGGTTCGCCCACCCATACCCTTTAGCTGTAAGCTTTGTTTAGGTCCTTTTTGAAATATTTAAATTGTGGTAAAATACACATGATATATAATTCATCATTTTAACCATTTTTAAGTGTATAGTGCAGTGGCATTAAGCGTATTCACACTGCTGTGCAATCATCACCACCATTCATCTACAGAACATTTTTCATTTTGTAAAACAAATTGTGCACCTGTTAAACAACGACTCTCCATTTTCCCCTTCTCCAGCCCCTGGTAACCACCATTCTACTTTCTATCTGTATAAATTTGACTGCTCTAGGTCTTTCATATAAGTGGAATTGTATAATATTTGTCTTTTTGTGACTGGCTTATCTTACTTAGCATAAAGTCCCCAGGGTTCATCTATGTTGTAGTATGTGTGTCATAATTTCCTTCCTTTTTAAGACTGAACGATATTTTTTTATACATATATACATACCACATTGTGTTTATCTATTCACTCTTCAATGGACACTTGTAACCCTTGTTTAGTTCCTTTTGAAGCAGATGGTCCAGCATTTTCTGGAGGACGTTAAGCAACCAGGGGAACCAGTGGCTGACCCCTGGAATGAGGTGAAACCTCAAATATGGCAAGGACCTCAGAGAACAAGAAATGATTTGCAGACAAGTGAGGAAAGAAATTCAGCCAACATAGAGACCCATATGTGTATATAGCTCCTAAATGTCACTTGTACATCTGAGGGCTTTGTGTAGTCCTCATGACAGTCACTGCCTCTTAACTCCAAACTCATGCTTCTCTGCTTGGCTTCACGATGCTGGGCTGAGACCTTGTAAACCTCACACTGGGCTCTATCAATTAGGGGTGCTGCAGGAAGGCTGCAAGCCTGGAGGAAGAAGGAGGGACTTGTGACCACCTTTCTGCTTGTGGTTCTTCTGAGCAACACCCCAGCATTGCCTTTTTACCCAGGAGGAGTAGTGCCTTCCTGTAGCAGCAGCTGAATCCAGTTTTCAGTTATTCCCACGCTTGCAGAGCTTCCTTGCTCTCTGACCATCACCAGTCAGCCAGAACCGCCTCCTCAAGTTCTGGGTCACTGGGCCATGGGACCACTCCTCTAAGTTGTAGGTTTCAGCAATTTCAGGCACTTGCTTTGTTTGCCCTGCCTGAGAGGTGGTAGCTGCTTCCTTTGTGATATCTTGAAGTTCTCTTTTAGCTTTCATGTAGTTAACAGTTCTTTTATATTTAGTTCTATCTTTTCAAATTGTTGTTGGGGCTTTTGTTTCTTGACTGGGTTCTAACTGATACCCCTCCCAACTACTCTGTCAAATCTTTAATGTCCTCCCAGCCTTTGTGTTTAAATCCAGACCCCTTGCTCCAGTAAGGATGACCTGGCCTCCTGTTTCATCCAGAAAATTAAAGCCATTATAGGTGACTTCAAATGTGCCTCCCCCAACCACCCAATTTATAAAAATTTCTTTAGCTAATTCCCTTTTCTTCAGTCTCATAGGATAAAGCATTTTCTTTCTGTTGAATTCCAAATCTTCCACAGGTGCTTTTGAGCCCACCTCCAACCCCCACCATGTCCCCTGGGACCCTGCTCTGTCTCTCATACATATCTTCTCCTAATTCTTAACGTGCTCTTTTCTATAGTCTCCAGGGAGCAGAGTAAGGATGGATAAAGGGATCATAGGTTCTTCTCTTTCTCTCTCCTGTTAATCACATCCATATTCCACCCCTAGCATGTCTACCCCCAAATCTGAAATCCTGGATGAGGTCTGCATTCCCAGCATCCAACACAGTGCTTGGCAGGGAGGAGGCAAGAAAGTGACACTCAATGGGTGTGACTACTAAATAGGTAAGATAGACAGAGGAACCACGCTTTACCTGCTTACTGAAGGAATCAGTGCATGGGTGGAATTCTGTAATGAGCAGAGCTCACGGCACAGCCTAGAGCCACATTTCTCCCAGTCCTCTCCTTGCATTGGACCGCCAGCACAAGAGTCAGCTTGGGAGTTTGTTAAAGTGCTGGCTCAAAACCCACATCGATGGGGCTATGTCAAAGGGACACAAGAGCGAATTGAAAGAGCCCTCAGTGGCCAAAGCTGAAACAATTTGAACAAGAAAATAAATGAAGTGGTATATGTTGGGTTATAACACAAAGTATAAAATAAATACATAAATCCATAATGATATAAATGAATGGTTGAATAAATAAATGAGGGAGAAGAGCCAGATTTCCTGTGTAGAAGAATTCCAAATAATTTATATAGATACTCTGTCCTCAAAGAAGTGGAGCATAACTCTCCCCTCAAGTGTGGGGTGCACGTAGTGACTTCCTTTCAAAGAGGACAATATGGGGGGAGGGCAAAAATTTTACAGTACCTCAAACACTACCTCAGCCAGGTGAGCAAAGTCAACATAAGCAATGATGAATGAGGTTGATAGTATGCACACTTGATATGCTGTGATGATAATGTCATTTAATCTCTTTGGTATTCTTCCCAACAATCTATAAACTCAATCATATAATAAAAAAAATCAAAGAAGTTCCATTAAAGGAACACCCTACAGACTACCTAACCAATATTCTTCAAAACTATCAAGGTCATTGAAAATAAGGAAAGTCTAAAAATCTGTTATAGCCAAGAAGAGCCTAAAGGTAATGTGGCATCCTGGATGGGATCCTGGAACAGAAAAATAAAATAACCAAGGAAATTTGAATAAAGTATAGACTTTAGTTCACAATGATGTATCAATATTGGTTTACTAATTGTGAGAAATACGCTGTAGTAAAGTAAAACATTAATAAAGGAAAAAAACGGGAGTTGGGTTTATAGGAACTCTGTACTATCTTCTCAATTTTTCTGTAAATTGAAAACTTTTCTAAAAAATAAAATTTACTAAAAATGTTTGTTTTTTTAAGAATGCAAGTTCCTAGGTTCCTCTCAGATTCTTAAGTATTGAACCTCGGGAGTCTGCATTTTAAACAAGCATCTCAGTGGTTCTGTGTGCCCTAAAGTCTGACAAACAGTGTCTTAGAGAAACTCTGCTCAGAGAGGAGACTCCTTGCTTTCTTTGGTTTGGACCCATGCCACTGTGTTGAACAACTGCAAGGTCACTATTGAGTCTGTTCAATTTACAATGTTAATGGCACCCTTTGAAGCTGTGGAATAGGCATTGTGCACACTCGTCTGTGGTCAGCCTTCCTGCGTGTTATTTTGATTGGTCTGCATATATGAACAGGAGCCAATGTCTAACAGTTGGGAAATTCTTCATTAAAGTCCAAAGTTCTAGGCTGAATTTCTATAGCCCCCATTCCCTCTCGGCATTCTGGGTATTCTGCGTAGTGCTTAAGAGTGGCTCAGTTCTTCAGGTGGGATGTGTGCTGATCAGTTCAACACTCTCTCTACTATTCCCTATTGTCTCTAACACTTAGGAGCTGTTATTATGCCTGTACTGTTGACTTTTTTTTTAAAGTTCTTTTTATCTGGGTCACTATCAAAAGAGAAATCAAATGAGCCTGTGTTTTTAAAAACTGGGAAGGAACACATCTATTTGTGTAAACGGGAGGATTACTAGTGATTAACATGCCAGCTAATTGTGCCTGTTGATTGCTAATGCCCAGCCTGCTTCCTTCGGTGATGGTCTATGTGTACATTTGGCAGTGCCTCAGGTCGGCAAGAGAAGCTGTAGCAATAAACAGACCAAAGGTAGATACTGCAAGGAAGAGGAGGAGGCAGAATGAATCTTCTCTCTCCTCTGTTTTAGTACACCCTGGGGAAACCTCAGAGGCAGTAGGTGAACCTCTTGTGCATCAGAGTCTGGTGGAGCCTGCATTCCTGGGTCCTTTGTCAAACGATCTCTTGGTTCTCTATTTCTAACTACTGCTTTGGGAACGAACAGTCTCATGAGTGTTCTGGCACAAATAGATTTGATTTTGAGAACTGCTTTAGTCTCCTTGCCAGTGTTCAGAGTATAGTTACTAAAACAATGAATCATAATGATAGCAGGAACTTACTACAAGTAAGACCAATTCTTAGTGGGTTTTTAAAAAATGTGTTAACTTATTTAATGCTCAGAAGACCCCAGGCTCTGAGCACTTCACCACCACCCTACACTACCCTGTCTCTCCCAAGAAGTTGAACAGATGCCAAAAGTTGTTCAACTCAAAATATTTCAAGGTGCCTTAAAAATAACAGAAGATATAAATATTTATTTATATATTATGTGTATAATACATTTGTGTTCACATTTTAAGAAATAAGAACATACAATATGTGGTAACAGTCCACAAATCTTTTCTTTTGAATAGAATTGTTAGTAAAGGCCCTGACCTTTTCATATTTATCATGATGGGTTGTAAACTAGAATTTATGTAAATTATGGAGGGGAGGGGTTGTTCTGCTATGAATTTGTTTGGAAGAATTTTTTAAATGATACTTTTTATCTTAAATATCCAAATGGATTGTTTTCCTTATCAATCCAACTGTTCGGTTTATTGGCAGATTGTGTTAGTGTCTCTTTTCATTTGGGAAGTTTAGAGTAAGAGAATAGACTGTATCATTATCATCACAAATGTATCATGACCAGTGATACCCAATGCCTCTATTTTATGTGTAGAGTCTAATACATCATTTAAACTTTGCTATGTAAAGATAATATGAAAAATTGGAGAGGATTCTAAAAGAGAATAAAAATGATCAAAGGGTTGAAAAGTTACAGAAATATTTAATCTGGGAAGAGTAGGCTGAAGGTTTTTGATAAATTCCCTTGAAAGAAAATAATGAATTAGGAGGATATTGAATATATGTTCTAGTCACCTGGTGGCTGGGAGAGCAGTTTTGGTTAAAGATATTACAAGCAACCATATGGGAATAAAATACAGGCATGAGCACCAGAGATCAGGGTTATAACCAACAAAGGGCATATTTTTGTTGGCAGAATGGTAGGAGTACAAAGGCGGTGGTATATTAAAGGATACTCAGCCAGGTGGACATATGGTCTCAGAGCCTGTCCAAGGTCAGTGTTAGGATCCCATTACTACTGTGGGCATTCCTTCCTCCTTAGAGTCTGGCTCCCTCATGCAGGGTCCACCTGAGTCCCAGTCTGTTGGGGTTTATGATCTTATTATACACATAGCACATGAAATCAAACATATTGTCATCTTTGGAATAACAGAGTTGTCATAAAGAGCATGGTGAGCTGTAGCCCTTGATTGCTGGACAGAAGTAAAAGCTTAGCATAGCTTTTACCCAGTAGAAATGAAGAAAGAGGTAAGGGGAAACAGATGAATAGCATATGTAATAAAAAATTAAAAAATATGAATTAAAGAGAAAAGGTACACAAATTGAGTGGCTTAAAACAACAAATATTTAAATATTTAATGGCTCACAGTTCTGGAGGCTAGCAGTCCAAAATCAATGTGTCAGCAGGGACACACTCCCTCTAAAACCTCCTTCCTTGCCTCTTTCAGCATCTGGTGTTTTGCTGGCAATCTTTAATGTTTCTTGGCTAGCAGTTGTAGTACCTCACACTCTGTTTCCATTGTCACATGGTGTTGTCTCTGTGTCTGTATGGGTCTCTTCTTCTAAGGACATTAGTCATGCTGGACTTAGGTTCCACCTTACTTTATTATGATCTCATCTTAACTACATCTATTTGCAAATAAAATTACATTCCGAGGTGCTAGGGGTCAGGGCTTCAGTATATCTTTCTCCAGTACCCAGTTCAACTCGTGACTCTGAGAGAATTAAAGACGTAGGAAAAAGAGAGTTCTGGGCTTAATTTTCCATAAAAAATAAAAAATCTAAAATCAATAAGCAACATTGACATATGATAGTCAGCCAGTTTTTAGTACTTTACTTTGTATTTCCAGCCTATTTTCTGAAATTTAGGAAACATTTTTTTGTGGTTTGTTTTAATTTGCTGTGGTAATGACACTTTTCCTGTGTATTTCAATTATATTTCAATGGTTTTACAATAATAAATGTTGTCAGTAACTGAAATAAGAGTAATAAGGCATTTTCTACACAATGTTTTTATAATTATCTCATAAGGAGAAGAAACGATTAAATGAATGTTAATAGATGATGATCATTTCACAAAGTATACAAATATTATATTGTTATGTTGTACATTTGAAACTTGTATGTCAATTATACTTCAAAAAAGATCAAATGGACATATTATGCTTTAGAATATTATGTTCACTACATGAATTCAAATAATGTATTAGTGGTCAGCATGACCTGGCTACAAAGAAGCACAAGCAAGATTAAGCATTTGAGCCGATAACGACCTTTACATTTCTGAGTAGGTCTTAAAAGTCGGCCAGTGAAAGATAAGCTCCCACTTCTGTTGAAACAACCTTGGAGGAAGTGGATCTGTAGGTGGCTGGGAAGTTCCATAAGAGGACATATCTTGGTCGGGATAAAATTACAAAGTTTGGCATACCTTTGCTGTAATGATCATGCCCCGAAATCCAGCTTTCACCTCCACAAGGATCCAGGGTAGCTATGTCATGGTCCAAGAGAAGTCATTTATAATCATGTAGTATCAGTTGCTAGCCGCATCCATTAAGAGGAGGAAAGTGCTGGCCCCACAAAAATGTCCTGCCCTGGGGCCAGGGGTAAGAGGATAGAAGGAACTGGCAATTTGGCCTCACTTCCTTCTCTCCACTTTTAGCAGATGCTGCTACTGTCCCAACCATACTGTCCCAATCATTTTTGCCAACCCTGCAGTTTACCTAGCTCTTTGGCGTACAATTCCTCATACAACCACCTGTCTCTTTCCACCCAAGAGCTTTCTCTGGATGCAGGATGTTTGGCCCAAACAGGGACCAGTATAGGGGGGTTATAAGCCCCAGGAGCTTCCCTCATTGAATGAGGAAAGGAAGTCGGTGGCCAAATAGCCCAGCTTTCTTGACCATTGGTGAGATAGTTTTGAGGTGTGTTCTGCTCAGTCTTTTGAGGGGCTCTAGTAGGATTTAATTCAGGTGCCTGCAGCTGTAACCTGCTTATTATAGACTGCCCTCTTCCCTATCTCATTTCCCTGGTTCCTCATCATTCTTCCTGGGATCATGTCTTAAATGGAGAGGTGAGATTTGCTCCCAAATCCTTGTTTCAAGATTGGCTTTGGAAGAACATGGACTAAATGAATTATATCCAATATTTCCTTTCATGAGGCATATTCAATTCATTTAAATAATCTGGATGGGCTAGGAAATGAGGAATGTGGTATTGACAACACCACAATGAAAGGCTAGGAATCTATTCCACTTTTATTACTGCAGTGTACTGTGAGAAAGATACTATTCATTTGATCAAATTATCCTTGGAGGAAAAAAAATAGATAAGGGATAGAATAATTCTATTTGTGAACAATTATAAATATTTAAACCAATGGTAGTCTTATGAAATATATATAGACGTATTAAGACAATTAAGTCATACACCTAAAAGCAAGGGATAAGAAAATGTCTTTATTTTATACATCTGATATGTAATTTTGAAGATTAGCTAAGATTGCATTTTTTTTCACATTAGGCTATTCAGAACCCAACTACAATTTGTCAAATGTATACATGGCATAAATGGTACATATCTAGTCTAATGGTTCTCAGTCTTAGGAGACCCTTTTATAACAAATATTCTGTAATTTTACCTTTACTATCCTAAATGCAACTCAAGGAAAATATACTATACATAATTTAAATAATCAATACAACACCCTTACTTTTATATAAATAAACGAAGGAAAGAACTTTATCATAAAATAATTTATACTTTGATCTGTCTGTGTTTGGATGTGACCACATTAGGAGACACAATGCTTGTATCCACCTATAAACATATTAGTTTGTATATAAGAGAAGTAAGAAGGTCAGAAGTGACACCATAGGATGTATAGAAAAATGACAGAGCAGAGAAACTATGCAAGCAGAATAAAACCTGGTCTAGGTTGAGAGAGTATATGTGTAGTACCAACAAACCAGATATGTTTGTGACATGAGAAAGAGAAGTAGCCTTAACTTAGCCTCCGAGAAAGAGCACATGGTCAGAGAAGATAAGGAAGTGTGATTGTTTCACAAATGTGACAGGTTCTACAGGACTGTCTTAAAAATACTTTCCTACATTTTGAAGGGGTAGTGATGAAATTTGACAAAAAACTGATCTCCTGTTCTAAAATCCCACCACATGTCAGGGCATATGTTCCATCTGTAGAATGTAGACCCTGGAGTTCACATCCTTTGATATGTAATGGGAAACAGAGATAAATCAGAAAAAAAAATGCTCTAGAGAAATGATGCAGTGGACTTTTAAGGTGGGTACTAGAGGAAAACTAAAAAAAAACAAAAAAAGACCAAAAAAACCCCAACATCATCACTTTCTTAAAAAAAAAAAAACAAGCCTACACCATAATTTCCATATGTAATTTTCTCAGCATAGCTTTCCTGTTGTGCTATGAAACCCATAGACAGGATGGTGTAGGTGACACTGTCAGCTCTGAGCTTGCCTTTCCACCAGAACCTCTGCCCACTCACATGGTGGGCTATAAGTGATGAGAAATTATACTGCTTGGGTGAACACCTCAGTGACTGATGGGAGTCAGTAGATAAGTGTACCAGCTGCCTTGCCCTTTGGTGGGATGTCTCTGGGGCACTGGCTCCAGTTTGCCCACAGTGATAATTTGTTTGATAATTCTCCTCTACTGTCTTCCATCTTCCCTTTCCCTGTCTCACTTCTCCATTCTCACACTCGTCTTTCTTAGGACCACTCCCAGACAAACTTGAAACCCGCAACTTAGTCTCAGAGTCTGCTTTTGGGGAGACTCAAACTAAAACAGATGGTGATAATCTGAAATATTTTTAAAAACTTGATTAATGAAATTTAATGAGGTTCTAATTCTGTTAAAAAATTCTCAAATGTTCTGTTACATTTTGTTGCTCTTGCAGGAATTGTTCCACTGTACTGAAATCCTTTCCCACCTAAACATGCATTTGGAAATACTATAACACATAATGTAACACCCATGTTAAACAAGGATGAATGAAAGTCTTAGCTGAATCCAGAACTTTTTGTAATTAGATTAAATGATACTTTTTAATCTCCTAAACCATGTTCTATCTCAATTAACATTTTCTGCAAACATTGGCTAATATATTGCATCATTTTCCAGTGGATTAATCATCTAATCTGATATTATGATCCACATTGATCTTCAGATCTAATTATTATGTTTTTAAATAGCATCATAATTAGCAATATAATTCAGAACCAGTATCTTAGACCTAGTTTTATCTGCTACAGATAAAGGAACTATGACAATTCTAATCAAGAAAGCTCTTTAAATAATATAAATTGTTGAAAAATCTTATGATAATCCTTCCTCTTTAATAATAAATCAATCTCATTTGCTTACAATTTAACGACTTTGTTTAACATTTCTGATACATCTAAAATATATGTCAAATCATAATACTTTGATATCACCATTTAATTTTTTATTGATTAAAACAAAAATTGCATGTTAATATTAAAGAATAAATTAAATATTTTACAACCTTTTTCTTAGGAACATCATCTTACTGCCATACATAGCATAAGGCAAATTCCTTTTTACAGTCCTGCAAAGATTACAACATAATCTTTTTATTCAAGGCATAAATTTAATTTTATTAGTAGCACTGATAGCATTCATTGATTTGTGGGCCTTTCATTAAGATTTTTGGTGACTGAGTGTGTCAGTGAGTACTTCAATCACTTGCTGACATGGCTGTTATAACTTTTCAGTTGTTTGTAAAACCATAGTACTAGCTGACTTTGGCTGCTGCTCCACTCCTTACACAATGATATTGGAAAAGGAAAAAGTTTTCCTGTGAAATAATTTTTAATAAGTTCAGATTTTCACAACTCAGTATCCATTGTCAGTGCATATAGAAATAAATTTTCTGCTCAATGTTTTTATTACCACAAATTTTACATACGTGGTCAGCAAAGCTTGATTATCATACAGGTTACTTGCATTCACTTGCAACAAACATTCTTCTGACTGTAGATCATAGCTATTTTCTACCTCTTTGGATTTGTCATAGAATATTATTGCTCAACAGAATAAAAGAAATTATTTAAATCTGTTATTCTCATAGTGGTAATCTTTTATACAGCTGGTAAAATTAGTTTTTCTCTCATATTGCTTGGATCACCACACATTGCTATCATTTGTGCTATTCTATAAAAAATGATACCTTATATCCTTCACATCAGATTTAAAAGAAATATTTCAGAGACAGTGCTATGATTTTCAAACTTTCCTTAAATCTCTGAGGTTTCTATCTTTGCCAACTCTGTGTCTTTCTTTATAAAATATTCACTTAATCTTGATGAGTTCATCTAGCTGAATTAGAAAAAAACTATGTTGTCAGTATGGACACTTTCAAATATTTAACTGAATATTTTCAACATCTTTTTTTAATATTTAATATTACATACAATATTTTAAAAACAAGGGCTAAATTAGTGCCTCTTTGTGAAAAATATAGGATAACTAAGAATGCAACCAGCCATAAATGTAAACTGGTGGCAAATGCAGTGAGTCAATGTAGGTGGTGTAGTTTTTTGAATTTGTGAACAGCTCTTGATTAAGTTTCAAATAACAACCAAAGAAACATAATAGTTGTATTTTTGTAAAATTCAGCATGAATTAAAACTCTACAAAACACATGTTTACATGTAATATAGAATCGGTTCTAGATTCAAATAAATACAGGCTTTTACGTACATAAGAAACATAAAATGAGAGACTCAAAAGTTGATTAGGAAAGAGAATAATTCTTTTTTTTGTAAAAGAATTGTGTCTGGCATCACTGGATCCCATGTAGTACTCCCCAATCATTGTGATAACCAAAACTATCCTTATGAATTTCCAAAATGCTTGCTGCTCAGTAAATATCCACTATGAATGTGACTGAAACTTTAAAAAGGTGTAACTACTCTTTAAAAAACTTCCAGACCTATTTTCTCACTAATATTAGTTTCATAGACATTATATGCTGAAAGTGCATTTGAATGAAGTAGTATTAAGGCTATTTTATCCAAAGATTGACCATCAGCCCTGGTCATTATCTTCTGATTCCTGTAAAAGGTTGCTGATAGAATTCCTGGGAATTTGAAAAGGACCTCCTCAGTCAGAATATGGGAAAGAATATGGCCTATAAGCTTAAGGCACAGTAGCTTTCATCTGTTCAGAACTCAATACTTTGGAAGTTTTTATTTATTTTGTTGTTGATTTTGAATGCTCTACTACTTAGTAATGTTTAGAAAACATTCCACCTCAATTATTGAAGGAAACACTACTAAAGGAAGTGTAAACTATACACTGTTTGGTCAGCAACCTTCTCTTAAGACTCACTTAAAGATTTTCCTTCTGGTGGCAAAACCTTAGAGATTCTGTGTTTTATTTTATTAAAGGAAGACAATGCCTTCACACCAAGAGACTTAATATGTGTTAGGATACAACATTTTGTAAGACACATTCCCTTCCCGCTAATGGTTTACCCTTTTAAGCTCTGTTATTACCCCAATGTGGAAAGCACATTCAATAGGACACAGCAAGTCAAATAATGATCAAAAAGAATTGACAGAATTAGTTCTCCATAATACAAGCTAGAGAAGAGACAAAGTGTAAAAATATAGGCAAGGACAATAGAAGTGATGCACACTAAAAGCTCTGGGACTACATGATAAAGGTTGGATGAATTATACAACTGTAGGTTTTCTCAACTTCAGCACTATTGACATTTGGGGCCAGAGAATTTTTTTAAAAAAATAAATTATAGTAATATATTTCTCATAGTTCTGGAAGCTGGAAGTCCAAGATCAGGGTGCTAGCACAGTCAGATGAAGGCCCTCTTCCCGGTCACAGACTTCTTGTCTCCCCACATGGTGGAAGTGGTGGGCAGAATTCTTTATTGTGGGAGGCTGCCCTGCAAATTGTAGAATGTCTAGCACCATCCCTGGCCTATGTCCATCAGATGCCAGTAGCAGCCCTCTCTCCAATTGTAGCACCAAAAATGTCTTCAAATATTGACCAGTGTTCCCTGGAGGCCCCAGATCACTCCCCGTTGAGAATCACTGTACTAACGCATCTCAGACTTTAATGTGCATACAGTCAGCTGGGGAAGCTTGTTAAATGCTGTTTTACTAGGCCTAGGGTAGTTCAAACAAAATCCCAGGTAAAGCCAACAGTGCACAGCACTGTGGGACAATGCTTGGGATCTGCAAAACCTAATCTCGCTACTTGAAAAGCTCGCTAGTCAATGGACATGACACAATGATAATCTGATCTGTCTCCTCAAATGACTGACTCCATATTTCGTCTCAGACTGAAAAGCTCTTTAGGAAATCATTTCCTTATGCTAACTTTTTAAAAATGAAGCTTTTGGACTAAATACACATTTTCTATTTTTTAAAATTGCACGAGCACAGTATTTATCTCATCAAGAATTATGATAAACCCCTGAATGTTTCATATTTTTCACAATTTATCTAGAACAAATTAAAAGTAACTTTCCATAGTACGGATCGCCCGAGGGAAAAAAAAAAAAGCTCAACACTTGCTTCTCAGGAGACAAACCTACAGCTTTGTTCTGTACATATTGTACAGAACCTCAGAGTACAGAGTAGAGGTATATTCCAGGTGTAAATCACTGAAACTATTTTCAAGCAAGCTCTGCATACCACATTAAGTTATCATGCTGAGATGGGATATCCCTTGTAAAATTTTTAAATTTTAGCAGGAAATGAAATGGGACATCTCTTGCAGAGTTAATCTTTTTAGTAAACCTAGTTAAGTTTTTTTCCCTCCTTTCTTTGGGAAAAAGAGCCCTCTTCTTCAAATCCTGATAATTGCCCCCAAACTGGCAACTCAGATCCTCTGGCTATTGATAAGAGTCATCAGCCTATTGTTAGCAGAAATGATGTTAGGCCAGACAGGGCCTTTAGAGTCTGAGAGGGGAGGGGACTTTAGGACAAAGATCTTTTTAACTCTTTAAGAAATATATTAACCCAGCCTATTTCCCTTTACTCACTTAATAGGCAAATCAATAATAGAAATTAATAGATATGTGATTTAAGTTCTTATGTTCTTTTCCCTGCCTAGGAACCGAGGTGGCACTTCAGCAGGAAACTCAAGATCCAACCCTGACTGAGGCAGGAAGAGAAAGAGCTCCATTAAACTCCTGTAGGCAAGGACTACAGCCATCCTCAGCAGGAAGCAGATAAGAAGAGACCTCCCATCCCTCAACCCCCTAATTATGAGGGGGTTCATGACTCTTAGAAAAGAGTTAGGCAGGAAAGTTAATTAGGGAGCTTCAGGTCTGCCTGTAAAGACACTGAGGTCATCCTGTCCTAGAAGGGGGTTCACCTTAATCCGCACACAATTAAGCAAAGCAGAAGGCATTTTTTTTTTAACTCATACAAAGAAACAAGTAGGCAGAGAATTAGGTACCAGTTTCAGCCAGTCAATCGCACCTGCACAGGCTCATTCCCAGAATTCAGTGTGTTATAATGATATTAATGCACTTCTGGGCATATGCGTCATATTATAATGATTGTATAATAAGGCTCAGGTAAATTGAAGATCATTGGGGTCTTTATTGCACAAGTGCAAGTGACTGGCTGAAACTAGTACCAAATTTCCTGCTCACTTGTTTCTATGAGTTACTTTTAACCTAAAAATGCCCTCTGGCTTGCTTAATTGTGGGAGGACCCCTTCTAGAATAGGATGACCTCAGTGTCTTTGCAGGCAGACCTGAAATCCACTAACTTTTCTGCTTACCTCTTTTCTAAGAGCCACGAACCCCCACTTATTATTAGTATGAATGTTGAGGGACGGGAAGTCTCTTATGTGTTTCCTGCTGAGGAGGCTCATAGTCCTTGCCTATTGGGGTTTCATGGAACTCTTTCCCTTCCGCCTTAGGGCAGGATGTTGGGTTTCTTGCTGAAGTGCTGCCTCAGTCCCTAAACAAGGAAAAGGTATCAACTTGTTATTTAAATCATACATCTATTAATTTCTATTATTGATTTGCCTATCAAGTAAAGGGAAACAGGCTTGGTTAATATATTTATTAAAGAATAAAAAAGACCTTTGGCCTAAAGTCTCCTCCTTTCTTGGACTCTTAAGAACCTTGCCGGCCTAACACTATTTTTGCTAACACGGAGCCAATAGCCCTTATCAATAGCCAGACAACCTGAGTCACCAGTTTCAGGGCAATTACCAGGCAATTGCCAGGCAATTGCCAATAACAGGGATTTGCAGGAGAGGGCCTTTTTACTTAAAGGAGAGAAAACTTAACTAGGTTTACTAAAAAGATTAGGAACTCTGCAATTTCCTGTTTCATTTCCTGCTAAAAAATTAAGCATTTTAATTAGTTATGTCCCGTATCAAAACCTTTTGGTTTGCGTAAGCTTTTAACGCTCTTAACTCAGGACTGCCAAGAGCTTTGGGGCCCGAAGACTGAGCATGCGTGGAAAGCACTCTCCGTCCCATCCATGGCAGGTTAGAGGTTGCCAGGAATGTTCCGCGCTCGCACTCTCTGCGGCTATCTCGGCTCCAGGGCCTGCAGGCTTCGCTGAGCACTAAAGAGCCACTCCCAGGAGTTACATCTTCGCTCTTCCCAAGCTATCCCATTTCTCTTCCAAAGGGTGAGGGCGGCTGTCTGAAACCCCCGGAAAGCCGAACTCCCTCCCCGACGGACGCACTTCCCTTCCCAAGCAGGAAGGGAGGGGCGGGCGAAGCCGCGCGCCCCACAGGCCGCGCATGCGCCGTTCGCTGGCGGCCCCGGAGTGGATTCGTGTTGCCGGACTCACTGCCCCGCCCGAGTGCGCCTGCGCAGTCACCGGGTTCCTTCACCTTTGCTTTCCCTCCCCCTGTAGCCCCGTGGGGGCTCCGGGTCGGGTGGAACCATGTTCACCAGCACTGGCTCCAGTGGGCTTTGTGAGTACCGGCTGCCGCCATCCTGGTTTCCCCCTACACGCTACCCTGCGTACCTTGAGGAGGAGGCTGGAGGCAGCGGGGGCCCTTGGGGTTGCAGGTTTGCGGGCCGATCACCCTGGCGCCCGCACCTTTTGGTGGTTCTGGCTCGTCGGGGGCAGCGGGCACCGCCCCCACCTCAGCCTGGGGGGCGGGGGTGGCGAATGGGGACTGAGTCCCCGCGACAGCCTAGGCTCCCATCTATGAGCCCCAGGTGCGATGTTCAGGTGTTTCAGGAACTGCTGCAGATCGGCTCGGCAGTTAGGGTCAGGCTGGGTGCACTGTTGGTCTCCTGGCCTGGCCCCTTATCCTCAGCAGTGTGTGTGCCAGGCTGAAAGAAGAGGCTGTCCTGGTGGAGGCAACGCTGGAAGCCTGCCCTCTTTCTAGTCACCTTCCTCCATTCATTTAAACTAAAGAGGGACTGCCCCCCCCCAATGCAGATTACAACCTCTGGTTCTGGAGGCGATCTCTGAGTTTTACTTAGATTTCTGTCTTAGTCTCTCATAAAAATTTTTAGACAAAAACTGATTAATTAAAGTACTTTAAAGCAAGCTAGGAAGTCGTGTGGCAGGAAAGCGCGGACCTTATAGCTGGAGTTGCCTACGGTATTTTACTTGAGTGTCAGCAGTGGTCAGCAGATAGAGAGCAAACAACTATATATAGCCTTTTAACAACTTTTTTCTTACTGAAATTGTGTAACTGACTTTAGGTAAGGTGGACTGTATGTTAACAGTACTGAGATTAGGCACTGATGCAGTAACAATGAACTGTTTGAACATCTATAATTTTGTAATTTCATGTCACTGTTAGTACATCATATCTTTATACATGTGCAGTTAATCTTTCCAGAGTACAGACGCAGTTGACATTTCTGTTAAGGGTCTGTTGTGAATGTTAGGAATCTTTTTTTAGAGACTACATGTTTTAGTGTGAGAGTATCAGAGCCACAGGCATAATTTTAAATTTTCCTAATTTTTCAACTTCTCAGGTTTTTAAATAGGCTTAATATTTATGATTTCCTTTGTTTCACAATTAATTTGATTTACGGCATTTTTCAAGCATTAGCTTCAGAATACATTACAACTAAGTACTAGCTAATTAATTTTTACAAACTTCCTTTGACTAAAGAACATTCTGACTGCTGATGAAACTGACAGTCAAGCAGGTAATGTGATTTTCCGGGATCACATAGTGAGCAGGTGGGTATGAAATTAATGTTACAATTCTTCAGTTTTAGTTGTTCTTTCAGCATTTTGATCTATCCTTCCTTGATCAAAATACAGAGAAAAATTAAAAAGGCAAGCATAATCTGTTATTGATTACTATAATGTTTTAACGATTATATTGGCAAAGTATATGAAAATGTGATGCATGGTGACTTGGGGAAAAGTAATAATTATCTGTGGCACAGGGTAGATGAGTATTGAATTCTAGGAACCAAACTGCTGCCCACAGAGAGGCTTAGGGCAAAGGCTCCTCCTTAGCTATCTTGCCCTATTCCTAAAATACGTGTGTCATAGTTTAAGAGTTGACGGGATGGCCATTCCTCAGAAGACCATGTCTTGTGTGCTCATTTAAAAAACATTCTAGACATCTGCTGTGGGCTGAAAACTCGCTAGTTGCTGGGAACCCAATGTTGAGCAAGTCTGGGTGCCAGTGTTTATAGTGCTTACGTACAGTGGGGTATAGTTTTTTCAGGTCTGATCTTTTGGCAGGTCTAGGTATGAGCAGTTACCCTGCTTTAAAATTTTTTCTTTGCAAGACTACCTACTGAGAGGGAAGTGGTTTATTTTAGGTAAGAAGTATTGCTGTTTGGTAAGTCAAAGTTCTGATCCTGGTTAAGTATTCTGAGGAAGAATAATCTGCCTATCCCTGACGTCATGGGCAGTGAATAACATTCTCTTTTTAAGGGAAAAATCTCTGCCATTTCCTACCACCTGCATATTTCCCACATTTTGTGACTGGTAGATAAGGATATTTTAGTGTTACACTTGTTACACTTTCCTCCACCCCATTCATTTATTCATTCAAGTGTCTGTTGAGTACCGATGTAAGCCATATACTATTCATGTACAGAGGTTAAAGTGGTAAGCAGGATAAAGGAGACCAGCATCAAATAGGTTAACAAATAATTAATGTGATTTCATATAGTGATAAGTGTCATGACTAAAGTAAGAAGGAAATGGTAGGGACTGAGATTATGGTGGACTACTGCTTTAGCATTTGTGGTCAGGGAAGATAACTGGGAAGGTGACATTCAAGCTGAGACCTCAGTGGTGAGAAGGAGCCAGTCATGTCAGAGTCTGTTGGAAAACATGCATTTTGCAGAAAGGGAACTGCAAGCACAGACTCAAACAAGCATAGCAGGGCATTTTCAAGGTATGAAAGAAATCAAGGGCCACCAGGGCAATAAGTCAAGAGAAGGGCATTTGTACCCATGTCTTTGAAACTGTGTTGTATCACTATCTGCCCAGTCATACAATTATGAGTGGTTAAAACTGCATAATAATAATGTTCATGACATTTTAAATTTCCTTGTTTATAGACCAATGCTACCACTCAACTATGTGTTGAGTAATAAATGTATCATTTATTACATTTATTAATAAGCATTCCCATTATTCACTTCACGGTATATTCACTATGTAGCAGTGGACTCAACCAACATTAATTGCACCTCTAACGTATTCTACATATAGGTCCCACCCCCAAAGAGTTCAGTGTCTAGTGGGGAAAAGTTTTTAAAAGAAATGAAACAACTTCTGTACTTGGGTTTATTGCAGGGGGTGGGTTAGTGGAGGGGAGGAGGCACAGTTGTTAAAGAAGACTTCTTAATGTAGGCAATATTTGAGTTGATTTTTGAGGGATGAGGGAGAGTTTGTCAGATATACAAGTGGGCAGAGGGCCTCCATGAGGGACAGAGCCGGGGCAGGGCCTGGTAAAGAGGTAATGAATTTGAAGATTTTTTATTATGGCTAGAATGACCTGTTCCTAAGAGATGAGTGATGAAATCATTCAGAGGGCAGGTGAGAGGAGAACTAGGGACAGAACTTGAAAAGGGAGGAACCTGAGGAGAAGGCTGAGGAATGGTCAAGGCTCCTCCTTGTCAGTAGTACAGATGGGACTAAAAGATGAAGCAAAATCAAGGAGAAGCAGGTTACTATGTAGAGCACAAGTTGGGAATGTTTCGTATTGTCATGTGAGGGAAGACAGGATATTATTGTTGATGATGGGAGCAGTGTTTTCCATAAACTATCTGTGCCTGGTGTACAAAAAGCAACCATGAGTGTCTATATTCCTGAGTTCCAGCTCTAGGAGATCACATTTAGAAGGGCTAGTGTAGGCATCAGAAATGAATTTTTAAAGCATCCCCGGGAGGTTCTAATGGACATACAGATTTAGGTCAAGGCAAGAGCGTGGCCAACAGGAGAACAGTTAGCGGGAGATGCTGAAAGCAGCAATTAAGGTAGTAACAATAAGAATGGACAGAAGCAGGATTCTAAAGATGTGTAAGTGAGTAAGTTGTGTCAATAAAGCTTATTGGATTGTGGGAGCAAAAGGAGTTGAAAGTGACTCTGGGTAGACAGATATGTTAACATTCACTAAGATAGGGAATGCGGAAGGAAGAGCTCATTTCGGGCGAAGATGAGTTCAATTTTGGACATGTTTAATGTCAAGGGGTCTGTAAAGAGATACTCAGGAGACTTTTGGAGAGAAGGAGCTAGACTGGACATGAGTAGTTAGGTGAAGTTTTGCCGTGGATGTGAATAAGGACACCAGAAGAGGTGCATAGAGTTAGAAGGCTGAGGACAGAACTTTAGGCAAGTCTAATATTTAAGGGATGGTAAGAAAGAAGAGACAGCAAAGTAGGCAGAAATAGGAGTTTCTTTAGGAGAAATGTGTCTTCTTTCCTCAATCCAATTTGATTTGCTCTTTTGTTTAAACAAACTTCTCCAGCTTCTTCACTGTCTTTCGCCACTATGACTGATCTTAACTCTTGATCCCCTCATTGTCTCCAGTTTACAGCCCATTTCTGGCATCTTTTATAGCCAGTCTAGAACCCATAGTTAATTCCCAAGTTGTGTTCTCATTGACTCTCAGAGAACTGGTGCTCCTGTCACCTGGGCACTGTCTCTCCCTGACTTGTTTATACCCACACTTTAACAATTGTTAAAGAAGACTTACCCATTTTGGTGATACTTGATCTGATTTTTCAGAGGTGAGTGAGAGTTTGTCAGGCATACCAACTTTGTTCCTTTATCCCAGTCTAAAAGAACAAAGCACTCTTCTCCTGAGGCTCACCCCCAACCTATTCTTGACTCATTATTCTCTGCCTTTTCTAGTGTCACTCCTTCATTCTCTCTTTTAAGAGAATGAACGTGACAAGTGGGTAAAGCTAATGCTTTCTCCTGTGGGTGCTTTAGTGGGATCTTAAGAAACTCCCAGAGCACCGCAGATCTCTTATCTATGGAAAGAAGGCAAATATTATCTATTTTGGGGGGTTGTTGTGAAAATTAAAAGAATATGTGTGAAGTTCCTAATTAGGGTTAAAATTTTTATAATTGGATTCTTCTGAGTCTTAAAAATGCAAAAGCATAATGCTTCCATTGATCCTATCCTAAACCTTCCCAACTGCTGACCACTGTTTCTTCTTCCCAACCAAGCTTTTTGAAAGATGATTTTCACTTTTTTCCCTTTCTCACTCTTCTTCACTCTTCAGCTCTCTTCAATCAGTGAGCTACTCTTTGATGGTCACCCACTGTGGCATGACTCTGTTCTTGGCTCACTTTTCAAGTTTTTTATTTAAGAGCTGTTTAATGAGCACGTCTGTGAACTAGCCATTCTCTGGGTGCCTGGGATACAGTAGTAAATAAAAGGCAAAAGATATATTCAAGTGCTTGTATTCTTAGGTAATAGAAGTCACAAAATATAGGCTCAATTTAAATATCAAAGGTATTCAGTTCAGTATTTTAATTAACATTTCAGTCTTCACTCAAAGGTAAGACTTTTTCTCCCTCTTTGTCCCAGTTAAGACTTGTAGTTGGCAACCAACTGCTGTGAGAGAAAGGGGTATGACTGGCTTCTGTACTTTTCATGTTCCCCTCTGTCCTTTAGATTTCCTGTTTCTGACCTTACTGGTTTCTAAATTGGATGGAGTGGGAGGAGGAAGGAATAGTGAAGAACTCAGATAGTTCTTATGTAGCTCTCTGAGCCTGGCACATGATTAAAGCTGACTGTCTTGTGGGCTCTTGACAAACTCCTGTGCCTGCCACTCCCATGACTGGGAGGGATGCATCTTAATGCTTGTGCACTTTATTTGGTGACTCTTCTTAGCTCCTAGGAGCTTAGGTCACCTACAGTTTTCTCGAGTCCTTTCGGCCAGCTTGGCACTGTTGGACTGAACCAAAGGTGACCCCTCTGTTGGCTTTTGCATGTGGGCCACCTGTGCTCTGCTGGAATTGCTGATTCTTTGCCTTGATCGTGCATTTTGATTTTAATGATCAACATGGCTTTGTTTTCTTATGCTCTCTATATTTCCTAGGGTGGGAATCCATTGAACTCCAACCTCAGAGGTCACTTTCTTAGCTCACTGAATAGGCCCATTGAGCTTGCCACTCAGCTTGATGTGAGGGCATGGTTGTACTTACAGCACTTGGGTAGTTTGTGCCACAAATCCTCTTCATAATGTTCTCTCTTTACAAGAGAACTGTCACTATTTGATTCACTCTTTATGTTTGTAATCTGAGTGAGAGGAGTCTGAGTCATCTGATTGCTTTTGATTCATTTTTGTAAATTCTGCATTTTAGCATGGAGCCTCCCTTTGGTATACAATAATCCTTGGTACCTTAGTGAAAACTACAATTTTATCATTATGTTTTAGCTGGGTTCCTGTTTTTTGGCCCCCAAATTATTTGGCCTCTTTAAAAGTGACTTTAGAATTTATCTATTTCTGCTCTAATTTCATTGTTTGTTGCATTAAAGGATTAACTTGTCAGGCCTGGGTTGCCCAAGCCCAGCACAGTACCTTTAATGTTTGATTCTTGGGGATAAGCTATTTCCCACATATTTGAAGTTTTTTGCGGGGGGGGGGGGGTGGTGGTAGTGGTGGTATAGCCTTGAAACTCTCAAGGAAATGCTATTTATTCAAGAAATAAACCCAAATACATATGGTCAATTAATTTATGAAAAGGAGCCAAGAATATACAATGGGGAGAGGATAAATGGTGTTGGGAAAACTGGACTGCCACATGCAAAAGAATGAAAATGGTCCACTATCTTACACTATATACTAAAATTAACTTAAAATGGATTAAAGACTTGAACATAAACTTGAAACCATAAAACTCTAGAAGAAAATATAGGTGGTAAGCTTCCTGACATGGGTCTTGGTGATGATTTTTTTTTTAATCTGACACCAAATGCAAAAGCAACAAAAGCAAAAATATATCAGACCAAAAACTTCTGCACACCAATGGCAACCATCAACAAAATGAAAAGGCAGCCTTTTCATTTTTCAAAATATTTGCAAATCATGTATCTATCTGATAAGGGGTTAATATCCAAAATATATAAAGAACTTAATAGCAAAATAACAAACTATTCAATTAAAAAATGGGCAGAAGATCTGAATAGACCTTTTTCCAAAGAAGACATACAGATGGCTGACAGGTACATGAAAAAATGCTCTACATCACTGATCATCGGGGAAATACAAATCAAAACCACAATGAGATATATCATCTCTTACCTGTTAGAATGGCTATTATCAAAAAGATAAATAATGAGTGGTATTGAGAATGTGCAGAAACGAGAACATTTGTACACTGTTGGTGAGACTGTCAACTGGTGCAGCCACTATGGAAATCATTATGGAGGTTCCTGAAAAAATTAAAAATAGAACTACCATGTGATCAGTATTCTCACTTCTTATATTTATCTGAATAAAATGAAAACGTTAACTTGACAAGATATATGCACCCTCATGTTCACTGCAGTATTATTTACTTCCAAGATATGGAAATAGCCTAAGTGTTCATTGACAACATAAATAGACCTCAAGGACACTATGCTAAGTGAAATAAGTCAGACAGAGAAAGACAAAACACTGATTCCACTGTGTGGAATTAAAACAAACCAAAAAACCAAGCTCATGGATAGAGAGAACATATTGGTGGTTACCAGAGGTGAGGTTGATGGGGAGGGAGAAATGGGTGAAAGGGGTCAAAAGATACAGACTTCCAGTTATAAAATAAGTCATAGAGATTTAATGTACAGCATGGTAACTATAGTGAATAATACTGTATGATATTTGAAAATTGTGAAGAGTAGATTTTTAAAATTATCACAAGGAAAAAAATTTGTAACTATGTAAGGTGATAGCTGTTAACTAGACTAATAGTGGTGATCATTTCACAGTCTATATAAATACTGAGTCATTAATGTTGTACACCTGAAACTAATGTTATATGTCAATTATACTTTATTTTAAAAATTAAAAATAAAAAGGATTTCAGCTGAGAAAGAAGACAGGTATTGACTAGGATAAGCTTGAGGAAGAATGCTTTTAAAAACAATATGTTTTTTCAGTTTAAAAGTAAGATTAACCATATAGAAAGTTTGGAAGATAGAGGAAAATACTTAGCATTTCAGTTAATTTTCTTCATCCTTTTTTCCCCTATACATTTATGTTCTTGTTGTTAATGAACTGATTTTCTTACTGTAAAATGAGTTCCTGTTCAAAGAAAATCTGAAATACAGAAAAGTAGTAGAAAGAGATCAAAATAACATTTATTGACATCTTGGTGTTTATCTTCACACTTTTCCAGTGCAAACATGAATATCCAAATAAATAATTAAAAATAAATTTATCGCGCTTGAATTCTATTTGTAACTTTTATATTACATAACAGACTTTTAAAATGAATTTATAATGCTACGTGTACTCTGCTTTTTTCTTCTTTGTCATGGGCATTTCCTTAGTATGTTATTCTTGAAGAATTAGGTTGATGCTCCCCAGTTTGCAGATGAGGAAGCTGAGGCATAGGCATTTAGGTAACTTTCCCAGGATCCCATAATTACTGAGGAGCAGGACTTGTCTGGCTTCATATTCTGTGTTCTGAACTACTGCTTTTCTGACTTCAAACTTTTAAGTTCACTTACATTTATCTTTCTTGACCACTGGAATAGTCATAGTCTAATGATTAATATAATAGTTCAGGTTAGCAGTGGAGCTTATTTCCCGATCATTGAAAAGTATAGTATGTTGCTTTTCGTCCGTCCCCTTGTGACTGCTGCAGCTGTTTACTCACATGCTCCACCACTTTCCTTCTGTCGCTTTCAACCATCAGTCTCCCTTTTCTCCCTAAAGCAGAGCCAGCATACAGTTTTGCTTTCAGTATAAATGTTTTATGTTGCAGTTAGGATATTTTTGTAGCAACTAATGTGCTATATACATATTTTTAATTTTCATATTCTTCTGTTTCCCCTACTCTTCCCTCATTGGTCAAGTTATTATCTTCAACTTTTTCCAGCTTGTCTCAATATCAGTTTTAGTAATGAAGGTGTAACCTGCCTTCATTACATCAAGCTACTTTAAAAATGCATTTCTATGGAATTTTAATAGGTATAACCTGATAAAGAATGTCTTGTAAATAACCTCAGCAGCATTTTTGAAGAGTTTTTTGAGGAACACTGGTACTGTGAGGTTTTCCCTAAGTTTTTTTTTTTAATTAAAAAATGGTTTTAATGTTTATTTTTAAACCAGCATTTGTATTGTTCAGTTTATTTTTTCCAGCATTATTAAGGTATAATTGGCAAATAAATATTGTATATATGTACAGCATACAATGTGATGTCTTGATATACATAGACATTGTGACATAATTACTACAATCAAGCTAATTGACATATCTATCATCTCAGTTATTTTTTGGTGTGTGTGGTGCAGACATTTAAGATCTACTCTGAGCAAATTTCAAGTATACAATATGGTATTATTACCTATAATTACCATGCTGTATGTCACCTAAATTAATTTAAATTATGATTATAATTTTTAAAAAATTATGATTATAAATGAGGATTATAATTTAACCTTCATTTAAATCATGGTTCTGTTTCTCATTTTTCTTAAGACTTTATAAGTTGTACTGCCATTGTTCTCAGCCATTTTCCAGTGCTTATATCACGTTAGTCCCTTGAATGTGGTATGATATAGTGGAAAGAGCACACGGTATAGTAGTTCTCCCAAATTCTTGGGGGATACATTCCAGTACCTGCAGTGGATGACTTATGAGCCCTGTATATACTGTTTTTTTCTTATACATTGATACCTGTGATAAAGTTTAATTTTTAAATTATGCAGTTTCACAGAAGATATGTTCTTAAAATAGACCATAATGACTTCAGCATACAGTCTCTTCTTAAGTTGAGAACTTTCACCTTTTTACTTAAAGAAAGCACTTAACGCTTTTCTTTGGCATATCCGAATTGCTGGCATTACTGCTCTCTTACTTTTGGGCCATTATTAAGTTAAATGAAGATTACTTGAACACAGGCACTGCAGTACAGCCATAGTTAGTCTGGTAACCAAGATGGTGACTAATGGCCTGGGAGTATATACAGCCAGCGTGGAGACACTGGACAAAGGAAGGAGCCACATCCCAGGCAGGACGGAGCAGGATATGGGATTTCATCATGCTACTCAGAATGGCATATAATTTAAAAATTACAAGTTGTTTATTTCTGGAATTTTTTATTTAATATTTTTGGATCACAGTTGAATGCAGGTAACTGAAATTGCAGATAACATACTGTATTAATATTTAGAAAGAGTTCTGTGGCTAACAAAGTATGTCCCTAATGCCAGCCATACTGATTTTTAAAAATTGGCAATGCAAATTAGCACTTCTAAGACCCTTAGCTACTCTGAAACAAAGAATTCTAACTTTATGAACTTTTTCTAAGACTCATTGGGATGGTTTGCATTGTAGAAAATTTGAGAAATAAAATAAAAGGAAAAAATAGAAAATTTTTCACTGTACTGCCCAGACTCCATCCCTGTTAACATATTGGTGTTGCGAATTATTTCACCTGTATATATTGATGTATATAAATTTTTTAAAGCAAAATTTGGCCTATATACAGTTTTATATTCTACTTTTTTCATTTAACTTTCTTAAATGAATTTTCACTTTGTAATTAATAAATGTTCAAAGTTGACTTTTAACATTGTTTTTGTTTTGCCTTGTTACAAAACTGAAACATGCTTGCTGCCAAAAAAGTTAATAAATTTCGTAAATACATAATGTAGAAAGGAAACAGTTCCATATAATTACTCCACCTAAATAACCATCGCTGATAGTTTAGTGCCTTTTCTTTTAGACTTTCTATGCAAGTGCTTACTTATGCTTTTTCTCAGACACACAAAGACATATATATACACATCTGTGTATGTGATTTTACACAGAAATGGCATTCAAATATACATTTTGTTGTGCTCCTCAGCATTATCTTAGATACAGAATCATGACTTTGGAAGATAATTATACATTATACTAAAATGCTTTTTTCCAGTATTTCCCATATAAACAGTGTTGTAAACACTTTTATAACTAAGTTATTGATTACATCTTTGACTAAATTCTGAAGAGATGATCACAAATGTGGAATTACAGGTCAAAGAATAGGAACATTTTAAGGTTCTTGATTAGTATTGTCAAATTCTTCCAGGAAAGATGTTTACACTTTTCAGCAGTTCAAGAACCTATCTTTCTCACTAAACTCCTGTAACAATTGAGTGTGATAATTAAAATAATTTTTGTCACTGAGACATCAAAAAAATGATATTGCATTGTTGTCTTAATCTGCATTTCTTTAAATGTTGGGGAAAGTGAATTTTTTCCCCTCTTTCATATTTATTGGCTATTTTAATATATCTAACTGATTTAACTATGTCCTTTGCCATTTTTTTTTTCTATTGGAAGTAATAGTGGTTTTTAAAAAATTATTTTGTAAAGGTCTTTTAAGGACATAGCTTTTGTCATTGTGTAAATTATATTTTAGCCACTTGTCAGTTTTTAATTTTATTTAGGAAGTTTTTTCGTGTAAACTTTCATTCATAAATAAGTCATTAAAGGTATTTAGCTCTTAAATTTTATTTGATCATTTTTATTCTTTATCAAGTCCTAGGCCTCTTGAGACTTGTTAAATATTTATCTAACAATTTTTACATATTTTTTCTAATTATGAATATAACATATACTGCTAGTACAAATTCAAACAACCCTGAAGAACGGAAAGTGAAATGTGAAATTCTCTCTCATCACAGCAAGAGTTTGGAAGATATTCTTTTAGATTGTTTTTCCCTGTGAATCTCTATGTGCGTGTGATTAATATAAGAGTAATATATGCATATGGTAAAAAAAACATTTTAAGCACATAATATGATTTCTCACTAGGACTGACCATTTTTAAGTACTTTTTCTTTGCTCCTTCTACTATTATAGCATTAAATGATGTATTTATGCCTCTGTTGAACCACAGGTTCTATTTATAGGATCCCCAAGATGAAAGATGAGGACTTTGCATACCTCCAGCCTCTTCATCTTTTAATTTTGGTTTGGTTACCTCTTGTACTGGTTACCTTTATAGTTTTAAATAATAGACAAAACCCCCCTTTTTTTTAATTTATCCATTTTTGGCACAATCGGTAGACTCCATTATGAAAATGAGAAATTAGCCCAAGAACATATGTACACTAATTCCTAACTTATGTGTTATATATATGCTGTGTGTGTTTACAATCTGTTCTATAATGATAAGCCTTCCATGTTTTGTCTATAGGTTGATTTTATATAGAAAAGCAAAACAATAGCTATATTTACATAATTATGATTATATATTTATTGTAGAACCAAAGTATGTAACTGGAGTCCTAGAAGGAAATAGAGCCATAGGTCAGAAAACCTGTGCTGTTTCAAGGAGTCTCTTAATTTCTTTTCATATATCTTCACTAATTTAAGTTCACACTCAACTACTGCTGTTTCTTGAATCTTACATTGCTTTCTTCTTGGACCCGCCGCATCTCCCTGGAGTTTTTATGTAGAGGACTCTGGTGGTGAGCTTGCTGGCTTGCTTGGCCATTCTTGTACATAGTGAAAGACTGGATTCTTAAGTAGCTGGTATGGGTTTCCTCTTTATTTGTGGGTAGGTCTTTCTCCCTAAGAGGCCCAGACCTTAAAAGGCAGGGCTGACTTTTGGTTCTGTTCAAGTTTACAAAGCATGTAAACAGGCTGATTTTCATATAAGGTACAGAGGTGTAAAGTAGGTGGGCAAAGGACAGTGAAAATCCCCTGCCATGGGCAGAGGTAAGTGGGCTTGGCTCTTTTTGTGAATTTTACCCCTGAGTAAAGCTGCTGTTTTTACCATCACCCCAACCCATTCTGTGTTACCCAGGCTGTCATTTCCTATAGAAGTTTAAAGGTGCCCCAAGCTCTTTTCTACTGTTTCTCAGACCTCCAACATTCCCCATATTTTTCCTCAGTAGATTACACCTTCTCTTTGGAGAGCATCTCTTGGATTTTATTTTGGGGACCAAGCCTTTTTTCTGGCTGTGGTGGTTGAATGAATGACTGTGAGAAATGTGAGAGCTTATGTCTGGGGGTGGGTATTTGGGGGAAAGGCTGACTGGCCCAGCTGTCACATGAGCACATGTGGCGCTTGCACTACTGGGGATGGTTTGAACAGGATGTGGGCCCACATTAAGTGGAATTGAAACAAAAGTAAAATAATGACCCACCCTCTTTTCAGTTCTTTTCATCCTGATTTTATTAAAAATTAAATCTCAATTTGATGTTAGTCTGAAACACCTCTTTAACAGCACCTAGTTTCCTATTGTAACAGAGAACAGGAGCCCGGCCCAGAAACAATATTAGTTAGAATTTAATAAACTATGTTTATTTTTTTTTTTGTTACTACCTACCAATGACAAAGTAACACTCATTTTCCATTTACAGTAGTGATATAAATTATTCTTTAAAATGCTTCTTTAACTAAATCATATTAAGGTGATTTAAATAAAAATATTAAAAAGTAGTATAGGTAATCCTGGAATATAGCAAAAATTGTGGTGCTATTTTAGTCAGTGGGAATAACTGAAGTTTGACACATACTCTAAATTATTCTGATGAATAATTGTATCTGCTCATGTTCCTCCCAGGTCTTGGTATTTATTGATTAGTTCCCTGGACTCATTTGAAAGGAGACCTTTTTTTTTGGTGTTTTGAGGGTTTTTTTTATTTCATTATGACTTTGGAAGGGAGGAAAAGTGGACAGGGGCATGAGTGTATGGCCTTGAACTGAGATTTTATTTAGCTATCTTTTTGTTTCATTGCTTTTCTATCATTCTTTAATTCTTTTAGAATTATTTTTAGCCTTTAGAGTTTAAGTGAGGCTTTTTTGGTCTCCATCCACTAGGCAATCTCAGCACCAGGGGTTAGAGATGTTTAGTAGCATCTCTACTTCTGAACAGATTAGGTGCTGAAAGGCCTTGTGAGTGTCCAAACCTAACAGGATTTTAAGCTTTGTTCTTTTATGCTTTTCCAGCAGACAGGAGTGAAAGGTGTTCCTAGATAATCAAAGCTTTAAAAATCAGACTAAGGTTTCTCCATCTTGAAGACATATATTCTATTTGCATCTTTTCCCAAAATAAACCAGTTTAGTGTACATTAAACATCTGCCGAGCAGATAACTCCTGTTTATCTTCTCAGATGTTCTAGTGGATGTCTTTGTAGATATAATGTCCTTGCTTGTTAACCTATCTGAGTTGATACAAGATATTTTGGGTCTTTGAACATATAGAACCATCCATGGCTTCTCATGAAGCTGTTACTGACAGCACTTTCACCACATTGGCCTTTACAGCTCTTAGCCCTCTCTTCAATTAGCATTGCTCTGATAGACATTTACCTCAGTAAAGATGATTCTTTAGGCCAGACTTTGAACACCAGCAGGCCACACAGATGTGTTTTGTTTGATCTGTGTGTTGCTGGTCAGGGCAGGAGAACTGGGAGAAGAGTTTCTTTCCACGATTTTAAAATTGGAGTATTTCAGACAGAAATCTAGATTTTTCTTATCTCTTTAGGTAGCCATCTGGCAAAAACAAAAAAATCTACTGATCATGCACTTTTTGCCATTCACTTCCCTGTTTCACTGACATCTACCTGGCTTCTTAGGCCACTGAATTTACAACACATTTTCTTGCCAATTACCATACATTTTCTCATTTTGAAATTACTTTTTTTTTCCTCCTACAGTTTATCATAGTGGTACAAGCTTTCTGATTCACTTTTTCAGAGTTGTTTCTACTCTTGAATAATTTATATTTATGTGTAGTGTTCATAATTTTCTTATTTTGGATTTTAAAATTATTTCATTTATAATGGTATTTCATGTCTAATTAGCACTTTTAACAAGTACTGCTTTTTACACTTAATGAAAAACTTAATGTTTGTATAAACTCTTTCTAAGAAGGATAAACTCTAGTAGTGCCGGCATAGCAGAAGGACCAAAATAAAAATATAGATGCCTAATGCATTGTTGATTACTTGCAGATTTTCTCTGGCATGCAAACCTTTGTGTTAGACTCTTGTTTTAGAACTTCTTTTTTCAATTTTAAATTGCTCATTCTTCCCCCCTCCTAAATTCACACTATGTAAATATTTGAGATGTTGAATACATTTTGTATCTAGAGGGCAATTACTGTCCTCCTCCTTACCTTTTTTTGTGTGTTCTTTTCTAGAAACTTCTTAGCCTTTCCTTTTGGTCATTTTCCTGAAACATTTTACAAGCATAGGTCTAGTAACAAGTGTTCGTTGGCTGCCCTCACGAGGCAGGCATTCTGCCCAACGCGACCCGTGTGAGGAGCTGTCAATGTTGCAGGCGCCCAATGTCGATCGAATTCTCTCCGATGCATTAGGAGTAGGAGCAGATTAATGGATGGCTTACAACATTGAACTTCTAAGGACATTGTAGGGAAATGAGTGTAATGAAAATAAACTTGGGAACTTTTGACTCCTGGACAGTTTTATGGAAGTCTTTGTTGAGATGGTCACCAGTAGGTACTCGCTCCTCCTTACCTGGTCACCGAGGATCCATTTCATTGTTTTCTTTTAGGAAGATCATAGGGCTGAAGAATAAATCGTGGTAGAAGCAGAAAGTATCCCTTGCAAGGCATGGATTTACTGCACTTTTATGGACTTCCACACTTATTTTTGGTTTAGCTCATTTCTGATGAAAAACTTTAAGGAAGTTGCTTCATAAAATACCAGATTACCCCATTTTTGTGAGAACCCTGAGAAATTCATTAAATAGTTAAGTAGTCACAAATAGGAAGACCAATATGATAGGATACGGTGGCCCCCCCCCTCTCAGTGGTGTGAACCACAATGGGGTTTTGATGGGTGTATTTTTTACATGGCTAACTTGTGGGGATGGGCAGAGTTGCTAGGTTTGCTGCCTTTTTCTTTCCCCCATCCCCACCCCCTGCATTTGTCTTCAGCTGCAATGATTCTGTAACAGCCCACAAGGCAAGCTTTGCACGACCTGTGTTTAGTGTCTTAATTATGTAAAAGATGAATATTTTTATTCAGGTAAAATTCAAGTATTATAAAATTCACCATTTTAACCATTTTAAAGTATATAATTATTGACTTTTAGTACATTCACATTGTTGTGCAAATAGCACTAACCACTGTCTAATTCCAGAACATTTTTATCACCCCCAAAAGAAACCTAGTATCATTAAGCTGTTACAAGGCATTCTCTCCTCCCTGCCAACCACTAATCTGCTTTGTGTATGGATTTTTAAATTCTGGACATTTCATATAAATGTAATCATGCAACATGTGGCTTTTTGTGTCTTGTTTCTTTCACTTAGCATAGCTTTCAAGGTTCAAATTAATTATAGTATGTATCAGTATTCCTTTTATGGCTGAATAATATTCTGTTGTAAAGATATACTACATTTTGTTTATCCATCATCTGTTGATGGATATTTGGGTGGTTTCTACTTTTTGGTATTATGATAATGCTGCTATGAATATTCAGGTTTCTGTTTGAACATCTGTTTTTCAGTTGTCTTGGGTATATAACTAAGAGTGGATTTGCTGGGTCACATGTTAATTCTATGTTTAACTGAGGAACCAAAATGATACATTTCAAGTACTAAAAACTCAACAGTGAAAATCTCTTGGACCATGATATAAAGATGCCATATTTCCCTGTTATATATTAGAAAAACTTTTTCTTTAGAGTTAGGCAGAACTGGGTTCATATCTTGGCCTGTAACTTGGACAAATTATTTAACCTTTCTTAGCCTATTTTCTACCTAGAGCATGCAGATAACTAATTGCTGCCTCAGAGTTACTGTAAGCATTCACTAAGATGGTATTACACAGAAAGTGCTTTTTTTAGCACAGTGTCTGGCATAAAGTAACCAACAAATACTGTAATAATTATTTTAGGATAATACACAATCACCAAAGCCTGATTGCTATTTATTGCCACAGAGATGGCTGTGTATTTGGGTTATATCAAAGAGTTGGTGAATGATCCAAAAGTAAACATCTTAAATTTTAGTATTTTATGTTCTCCTTAGCATAAATGTTTGGATTTTTACTTTTAGATTAATACATCACTGTTATTGTCAAAATTTGTAACATCCCTATTTTCTAAGGTGGAAGGACCTGTTGCAGAGAAATTTTTTCTAACCTTCTATTTGACCACTGCTTGGGTTCTTCATGTATGAACCACTTCCTGGCTCCACTTACAGGCCAAAAGATTGCTGGTGATTTGCCTTAACTTATGTCAGTGCATAAAGATTTAATAAAACCTTTTATAGAGTTATTAACTAGTCAAACACAAATTATATTTTCTAATTCTTAAAATAGATTTTATTAAAAAGTTAAAATCTCCCATGAACAGATCAGAGATACTAGTTAATATTTTAATAGATACTTTAAAGAAACCCAGGTATTATGTTCTATGTTTTAGAAGTATTATGTTATTTATTTATTTACTAGAATATTTAATTATATATTAGAAATATTTTGCACTTACTTTTTAGGACCATCTTTTCAAGGAATGAAATATGTTTACAACCTACTTCATAAATTAAATATTTTATTTTATAAATAGAACATAATTTACCCTACCCATTCTCCTACCCATTTTTCTATTGGACATTCATGTTGTTTTTAGTCTTTTTACTATTATAAACACTGCTGTGATGAGCATTTTTGTAGCAAAATTTTTGTGCACATCCATGATTATTACTTTGGGTTAAATTCCTAGATGTAGAATTTTTTTTTTTTGATCAGAGGATTTAAAAAGCTTCTGATCAATTCAGCATTTAATAAATACCTACCAGTCTGTGTTGCACCCTCCCAACACTGCAGTCTTTTTATATTTCCATTCACAACTGCATTTATTTTTGTTACTCGGGGCACCACTTTGATGCCTATCATTGCTGTTTGTGACTGTATATTTCTTTCTTTTACTTACAACCCACCATTCAGGTGAAAATCCCTTTGGACCATGCAGTTCTATGTCAGTGCAGCATAGGAAGCCATTTTATTTGTGGTCAGATTTTCGGGGTTTGAATTTGGTTCTGCCATTCCCTAGCCATTATTTCAGACACCTGTTCTTGCACAGCATTTCGGTATGCTCAGCCTTACCTCTTATTCTTTTTCTGCAGTCTCTTGTTTTAAACTCCTCTAGTTTGGTAAAGCTTATTTCTCTATTCCTCCCATTGAGCTTCTTTTTTTCTATGGCCATTCTTGATTATTGGGGGATGATGGATAACAGTCCTTTTCTGTTTCTTCCCTGGATAATAATTCTAAGATACATTCATAAGTCTTCTTAGAAAATCCCATAGGACCAAGCACTCATTAGAAATATCTGTTGCTCCTAGTGGTGGCTGAATGATAATGAATCTTTGTATTGACTCTCCCTCCCTGTTTCACAGCATGTATCCTTCACTTCTGCTCCCTGGAATCACATTCCAAAATAAACTCCCCATCTGTAAGCCTTTGTCTTACCTTTTACTTTCAGTGGAACCCAGGCTACTACATTTTGTGATTATGGACAGGTAACTTAACTCTTTAAGTTGCAGTTTTCTCATAGGTATAAATTTGGAGAGAGCGGTGTCCACTTCATGTAGTTCATTCATTCACCAATACTTACTAAAACACTAATATGTGCCAGGTGCTGTTCTAGGTATGGGAATATAGCAGTGAGCAAGACAAACAGCGACTCTTCATAGAGTTTACATTTTGATGAGGGAGACAAGTAAACAGAAGAATTTTAAATAGTGAAAAATGCTATGAAATAAACAGGATGATGTGCTCCAGAGCAATAAAATCATGAGTGAAAGCCATTCTGAGATGCTGTTTGAAATGAGGACTGAATTATCAGGATAAGCTGAATGTGAGAAGAACATTTTGGGTAGAGGAAGTAGTAGGTGTAAAAGCCCTAAGGTGTAAGTGTCAGGATCAAGGTAATACACATAATGGGCTGTGTATGGTACTTTGCACTTGGTAAGTGTTCAGTAAATGTTGGATAGTATTAGTAGTAAGATTAGATCAAAGAGGTAGCCTGTCATTAACTACACAGCATTAAGTAGCAAGTTTTTCCTAATGAATCAACAATAACTGACTTCATAGAATAAGCAGATGATTGTGCAGGATCCAAATTGAATTATATGGTAAATTTTTCTTTGCTCTGATGATATGATGAATTACATTGATTTGCTTTGCATTCCTGGTACATAATTCCCTTGGTCATGATGTATTATCCTTTTTATGTCTAATTCAATTCAATTTACTAATATTTTGTTGAGAGTTTTGCATCTACGTTACTAAGAGATATTGGTCTGTTTTCTTTTAACGTCTTCGTCTGATTTTAGTATCAGTGTAATGTTGGCCTCACAAACTGAGTTGGGAAGTGTTCTCTCCTTTTCTACATGGTGGAAGGAGTTTGTATAGACTTGGTATTCTTTTTCCCTTAAATGCTTGGTAGAATTCTCCAGTGAAGCAATCAGGCCTGTAGTTTTCTTTGTTGAAAGACTTTTAACTCTGAATTCAATTTCTTCATTTCTGTAGGACTGTTCAAGTTATCTGTTTCCTTTGGAGTTAGCTTTGGTAGATTGTATCTTTCAAGGAATTTGTGTGTTTCACCTAAGTTGTCAAATTTATGGGCAAAATATATTTTTAATATTCTGTTATCCTTTTAAAAATTATTTGTGCTAAAAAGTACACACATAAAAGTAACCATTGAAACCATTTTTAAATGTACAGTCCAGTAGCATTAAGTACATTTCACAATGTTGTGCCAAACTTTATTATTCTGTTAATGTCAACAAATTTTATTCATGTTGTAGCATGTGTTATAACTTCCTTTTTAAGAGTGAATAAATATTCCTCTTTAACCCAGATATTATTAGAAATATGTTTAATTTTCAAGTATTTAGGGAATTTTCCATCCATCTTCTGTTGATTTCTAGTTTAATTCTGTTATAGTCAGGGATATAACTTGGTATGATTTAATTTATTTAAATTTATTGAGGTTTGTTTTACAGCTCAGACTGTGGTCTGCCTTTGGGGAATATTTCATACGCACTTGAAAAAAATGTGTAAATTGCCACTGTTGAGTAGACTGTTCTATAAATGTCAATCAAGTCAAATTGATTGATATTATTTTTCAAGTCTTCTATATTCTTACTGATTGCCATAACAACATACCACAGACTGAATTGCTTAATCAATAGAAACTTATTTTCTCTTAGGTCTGGAGGCTGGAAGTTCAAAATCAGGGTATCGGCAAGTTTTTTTTTTCTGAGGCCTCTCTGCTTGGGTTGTGGATAGCTCTTTTCTGCATAGTCACATGGTCTTTCCTGTGTGTGTGTGTGTGTGTGTGTGTGTACACGTACGTGCGCGCGCATGCCTGGAGTCTCTCTTCTTACAAGGCAGATTTGATTAGGGTCTCACCTATGACCTCATTTAACCTTAAATACCTTTTTAAAAGCCCTATCTCCAAATCACTCACATTGGGACTTCATATAAGTGTACTCATACAGTATTTATCTGTTTGTGTCTGGTTTATTTTATTCAACGTAATGTCCACAAATTTTATTCATGTTGTAGCATGTGTTATAACTTCCTTCCTTTTTAAGAGTGAATAAATATTCCTCTGTGTGTATATATTGCATTTTGTTTATTCACTTACCCATTGATGGACACTTGGGTTTCTTCCACCACTATTTTTTTTGAGCACCTCTTATACATCAATCACTTTCATTAAATAAACCCTTATTGACTTCCTTTATAATAGGCTGTATCCAGCTATAGGCATGGGGAATACTGTAGCAATAAACATACTAGACAAAGTTGCTGCCTTCAAAAAGTTTATATTCTAGTGGGGACTGAGAATGGGAAGATACACAAGGAAACATTTCTTGATTCTAAATTGCATTTCCCCTAGAGTTTCTAAAATTGGGGTGTACCTTATAGTTGATGATGTCTTAGAATTATATTTGTCAGTGTTTCTTTTTTAGTGACACCTAAAATAATAGTATATCTTACAATCAGTTTGAATCATAGATTTTATGAATCACTATTTAATAAGTCAATTGTTGATAAGTGCTGTGAAAAAAAATAAACCAGAACAAAAGGAGTAGAGTCTTACATGGGGTATTCACAAATAAGGTGACATTTGAGCAGAGCACATGTTCAGTTCAGATGATATTTTTCCATAGCAGGATTTCCTCCATAAAGGATACAGTGTGTTGGTTCACATTCTAGCACAAACTCCTTACCCTGCTGTGGACTGGTAGCAGCTTGTGGACTGGTTACTTTGAATAGCACTGGTGTAGAGGGCAGGGTCCTGGCATGGGTAAGGATAAGAGTTGGGGGTTTGGGATGGGCTCAGATCTTATAGGCATGATAAGGGCAGGGGTGACAGAATTTTGCATCTTAGTAATTGGCAATAGTTCTTCCAGTTGCTCAAAACCAAAATTTTAGAGTCATCCTTGACTTCTCCATTTGCCCATATTCTATACCCAATCATTCAGCAAATCCTGCTCACTGTACCTTCAAAACATCTCCCAACTCTGACCACTCTCACCACCCCCACCCAAACCACCCTGGCCCAGGGCATCATCACCTCTTGCTTGGATTATCATGATAGCTTCTTTACTTGTCTCCCTTCTTCTACACTTGCCTTCATGTGATATTTCTTCTCAATTTAACAACCAAACCAATCCTTTGAAAACATACCTGATCATGTGATACCCCTATTGAAACCTCTCAAAAGTATCCCATCACTCTCAGAGGAAAGGTTAAAGTCCTTATAGTGGCCTATGGGGCTCTACACTCTTTGCTCCCATACCTCTTTGACCTCATGTTTTACCTGTCTGCCTTGAGCTTATTCTGCTTTTAGCTGCCTTGGCAACCTTACTGTTTCTTAATCATGTTGAGCGTGATTAAGTACAAAGCTTTTGTACTTACTCTTTCCTCTGTTAGGAATACTGTTCCCTCAGATATCTGCAAGACCCACTTCCTCAGGTCTTTGCTTAAATCTCACTTTATCAGAAGGGCCTTCTAACCACCCTATGTAAAATGGCACCCCTCTTTCCCTGCTATCAGTGTTTTCCACCAAACCAGGATAAGCTAAGTTATGCTGCAGTAGCAAACAACTCCAAAATATCAGGGGCCTAAAATGAGGTTTGTTTCTCACTGACGGTATCCCTCCATTGCAGGTCACCTGGGAAGTCTATTCCACATTGTCTTTCACTCCAGGATTTCCCTGAGAGCACAGCCAACACCTTGAGTATTGGTAGAGGGAAAGCCCATTGACAGACTCTTCACGTATCTGCCTGGAGATAGCGTCTAACACATTGACATGGCCAAAGCAAGTCATGTTGCTCTTCCTAAGTCCAGTTACAGATGGGAATGGGTGGTGGCAGTTCTATCATGTATCTTGGAAGAGACCAGGAAATCCATGGTGGATGACAGGGCCACACTCTTTACCCTGCTCAGTTTTTCTATAGCATTTATTTGCACCTGACATAATACATATTTACCTTGCTTTGTATATTTTATTTTCTCTCCTTTAGACTGTAAATACCACAAAAGGAGGGACTTTGTCAGTCATTTACTACTGTACCCCAGGGCCTACAATAATAGATGGTCAATACTAGGTGCTTATTACTTTAAGAGAATGATTGAGAATACTAAAGCAAGTCATTCGTTTATTCATTTGGTGACATGTAAGCCAAGTTGGGAGAGTGGAGCAAGGTGGTTTGAGGTGAGAGTAGCAAGACGATGGTATCAAATAAGAAGGTGGAGAGCAGACTTACAGAGAAAAGCAGTAGAATTGCTGGTCAGTGGAGAGTGTCAGTTTGAGATTTGAGACCATGAACCTACAGTGAAATCTTACAGCTCAGTTGTGTGATTGTCTCTAGTAATGTTGAGCTGCCCTGGAAGAGACAGGATTGATGGGACTCATTTTACAAAAATAGGTAGAAGCCCAGATTAAAGAAGGAAACATGATCCTAGCTGCCCCTTCAAGGTGTACCTGCACGCCCCCTGCTCCATCTTTGGTCCTGTCAGAATAATAAAGGAGCTTGCCTTTAACCAAGAACCCCATTCTCCTGAGTGGTGTGATTGCAGGGATAGGAGTAGTTTTCCCTATATTTATTCTTTACTTCATTTACTTCTCATAACACATTTAAGGTAGCTTTTCTTATCTTCATTTTACAGGTGAGGAAAACTGAAGGTTTAATTGCTCAAGATAGAATTTAGGTGGTTAAGCTCACAGCCACGGTGCTCTGCTAGACTTTTGAGGTATTCTCAGTATATCTCCTGTACTTATTGAGGCAATAGGGAGCTTTCTTATCTGGAGGATGGGGAGCTCTGTTAGCTTTTAGATTCCCTGGAGCCTTGATTGTCTCTCAGTCATGAAGACACTGTGCAACCACTTTACTGTTGGTTCCAATTTAGATGTTGCAAGAATAGAGAGGAAACAGTTGGTCTATTTTTATATACTTAAACAAGTGCAATAACCACATTACCAACTGTGACTAGTAAATTCACTACCTGGGAATTTCTTATGAATATGATTAAAGTGTACCTCACACAATCTGAGAATATTCTCATCAGTGATACTTTTCTGTGGTCTTGTCTGTTGATGATCTGAATGTTTCATAGATGCAGGGGGCTGTGCTAGGCTTTATTGCCAATATAGAGCATAGAAGACAGGTGGCCTCCCTTTAGGAATTTTTAATGTAGTCAGGATGGCAAAATAGGTACAAAATCCTGGATATTAAAGTTGCGCCTGGAAACAAGAGTGCAGACGCGGGGAAAGACTCCTCAGGCTAAAGTGCTTCATTAATATGGTCAGTAATACTATAATAACTGTGCATGGTGCCAGGTGGATACTAGACTTATGGGGGGAGTCACTTTGTAAGTTATAAATGCCTAGCCACTGTGCTGTACACCTGAAACTAATGTAATATTGCATGTCAATGTAATTGAAAAATAAGGGTAAAAGGGATCAAATATATGGTAATGAAAGAAGATTTGATTTTGAGTGGTGAACACACAGTACAATATACAGATGATGATTATTGAATTGTACACTTGGAACCTATATAATTTTATTAACCAATGTCACCCCATTAAATTGAATAAAAATATTTTTAAAAATAAATAAATGCTTCACTGAGACACATGGAGAGAAATGGAAATTGAGCTGTAATTTGATGGTTGCATAAGATTTAGACAAGGCTCTAAATGGAAAACAGACTTGGGCTCCAGACATACTCATGGTAGAAAATCTCAGTAGACCACTGCACTCCACAATATTAGCACTTTTAGCCATATTTTAATTTTTTTGAATCCCTTGCATGCTCAGGAACTGGTTGATTTGATAGAAAATATACTCTTCTATTTTGTTACACTTTAGTGACTATTTTCTGAAAAGTATTCTATGGAAGTTAATCGCTGTAAACTTTGTTTGGTTTCATATAAGAGCCAACTGACAGTGAAGCCTCTGCCAGTGAATTCCACTTGTTTTCCAATGCTCATTGGTAACTTACCTCTGCAGGTATATATTTTGAAATATATGTTAATGAGGATTAAATTTTAGAGTTTGTGAAGTTAGTTTCCATTCTAATTTTTAAAAGTAAATTCACTTGCTTTTTAGATCTTATGAGCAATCATTCTGAAAGTGGTTTTCTTTCTCCTTCCAGACAAAGCACCTCTGTCTAAAAGTCTTTTACTGGTCCCCAGTGTCCTGTCTCTTTTGCTGGCCCTCCTCCTGCCACACTGTCAGAGATTCTTCGTGTATGACCTCCAAGCAGTCAAGGATGACTTCCAGGTGAGCTCTGCTTCTTTGGTCTTTGAGAGAAAGAAGAAAGATTTTTTTTTTCTTGATTTGCTTTTTTTTTCTGCTATTCTTAGTCCCTCAAAGCCTCTAAATTTGTAAGATATACTGTTTATCATTAACATTTCATTTACAAGTAAGTTTCTAATTTTATTGCTATTTTCAGCAAAGCCGGTTATAATAAAGCAATTGCCGTACTAGGCATATCTCTTCAGTTTTACTAATTTTACTCATGGAAATGCAGTTTATAATTTTAAGAGAATTAAAAACGTTAAATCTTTTTTAATGATTATTGTATGTTTTTTAATATTTTCTAAAACCTGTGTCCGTTTGAAAACTGGGTGATCTAAGCTTTTTTTAGCTCTAACCGAATCTATGAATTGCTTTTATAGTGGTGGCTAAACCAAGTAGGAAATTTCTCTTGGGTTTTTTGCTGCTGGGAAGAGCAAAACTCTGATTTTCAAGATTGATGGGCTTATTCATTAAAAATGCTTATGCTGGGTCTTGTCTGTGGATTTTGGAGTGTTAGCACAAATTATGGTGTACAACCTGCCTCCTTTTCTTTGCTAAATGCTTGATTAGCCAATTTAAGCACAATAATTCACTTCTTGAATACTGACAGCTTTGCTTCATAATGATGTAATTAATATCATTGTTCACACTGGCTTTACAAAGTTCTTGTGAAGGTCTTTCAGTTATTTATTCATACTACCACTTTCTGTCAGAATATAGTATAACTTCTGTATTATTTCTGTTGCTATAATGCAATGGTTCTCAACATGGCTGCACATTAGAATCACCTGGATAAACTTTAAAATATATATATATTTTTTTTCAGAGTACATATATGTATATGTGTATATTATTTAACTATTAAAAGTAATAAAGTTCTAATACATACTTAAACATGGACCTTGAAGACATTATGCAAATGAAATAAGCCAGATGCAAAAGGAAATACATTGTATGATTCTACTTATATGAGGTACCTAGAATAGTCAAATTATTAGAGACATAAAGGAGGATAGTAGAGGCTGAGGGGAGGGGAGAATGAAGAGTTTTTATTTAATGGATATAGAATTTCTGCTTGGGATTGTAAAAAAGATCTGGAAATAGTGGTGATGGGAGTACAACATTGTGAATGTTCTTAATGCCACTGAATTATATATTTAAAAATAATTAAAATGATAAATTTTATTTTATGTATGTTTTACCAATATAAAAACAACACACAAAAAAGAGATAAGGTTAATATTTGCTTTACCTATCTTATAAGGTAATTATAAGGGGGAAATATTATCAAAATGTTTTTCAAATGTTATTGGAATTATCTTAAAAAATCTAGAAAATTTTAAGAAGACTCAAAATAGGCCTCTGAGTAGCTTGCTCTTCTGTGTATATTTCCTCATATGTTTCTCACCCAACCAGAAATTGATTTAAATAAAGTTAAATTATTTAAAAAATTTGAACCTAGTAATATTTAACAACAGTGACCATAAATTGCCTTGTACAAGTTGTTATGAAGTGATTTGATCATTAAATTAAGCTCAGGAATGTATATTACTGATTTTATTCCTAAATTGCTTTTCAGTTACAATTTTGATTTAGTAGCATAAAAATGAACGTCTGTTAGGCTTTCATTCCAGCTCATGTATATAATTTTTTTTATCATATTGAACATAGCTCTAAATGTTTACAGGAAATTTTTTGTTGTCTTAGAGTACGTTTTCTTATAATAACAAGCAAAAAAATTTTAAGTACCCTTTGTGCTGTTACATGGAAGGAATTTTTAATATGAGAGAGTTGAGCTCATTTCTTAGAGAAAACGCATATGTAGTTTTTCTTTTCTGTGTGCATCATTATTTTGCTTGAATTAGAGTTTAAAAAAAATAAGTAGTATAAAGTAAACATAATAAACTTGCTAAGAAAGCTACCTGAACAAATCTTACTCTTATGTATTGTTCTTTTTAAAATCCCTATCTAGATTTGGAGGCTGATATGTGGAAGAATAATTTGCCTTGATTTGAAAGATACTTTCTGCAGTAGTCTGCTTATTTATAATTTTAGGATATTTGAAAGAAGATATGGAAGCAGAAAATTTGCAGTAAGTTTTTATGTATTTCCCTTTGCTATTAAGTTATAGAAAAACATTTTTTTTGGTTTTTCTTATATTTAAATAGTTTTATTTTGTTATTAACAATTATCTCTTAATTACATGGTCCTCTGTCTGAATTGGAACATGAAAGTTAACCAAAGAAAAATTTAAAGTTTAAGCCACTAGCATAATAAAATAATGATAATAAATAATATCAGGTCTGAATAGGTAATAACATTTTTAATTAGGATTTTGACTTTAATGAAATTTTAGTCACTTTTTTTGGTTAATTGGTGTTTTTGTTACTTGTTAAACAAATCATGCTAAAATATCTTTTCTTCAACATTCTTAGAAATTATGGAAGTTAATGAATTTGACCAATAAAGTATAGTTTTACTCCCTCATTTTGAACAGTTTATTCTAATAAAAACAAACTTAAAATATATATATATATATATATATATATATATATATATATATGAGCTTGTTCTAACTAAATAAATGTTTATTTTTAGAAGACTCGTCTATATAATATACTTCCTGTTTAATTTTAGTCCTTTTTGCTGGGTTCCTGGGTTTTGTCAGCCTTGGTTGACTGCATCCTCGTTGAAGCTGTATGGTATTCCTTTGGTATCACTGCATCCAGGAATTTACCTTCTGGATTGTAAGTAGCTCTCAAAGATTAGCTTAATTTACAACTACTTTAATTTAAAGCATTATTGTACATGAAAGTCAGAAAAAGAATATTTTAACCTTTTAGATGTAGCAAAATTGATTTTATGTATAAGAAAATCCAATGTATACTTACATTTTCATTATGTTCTTGAAACAATTTATTTTATATTCACTTCTTTTGTTTACCTTTGAAATCCTATATTTTAGATAATTTTTAATGAATTTCCCGTTCCGTTCCTGAAGAGTAGAATTAATGTTGTGTGTTTTTATAGTGAAATTTCATCTTTGAAATTTTGTTAACTAAACACAAAAATACAAAATTTAGATTAGATTAGGAAACAAAAATGTGAAGTTTCTGAAGAATTTTTTTTAGCATTTTAATTTATTAGTTCAAGTATATGATACATTAGACATTTATATAGTTTATGAAACAATGTCCAATTTCTCTGTCACTACTCTGGTTCTACACATAGCCATTACTGCTGACTGCATTCCCTATGCCATTCTCCCCATCCCCATAACCATCTGTTAACTACTAATTGGCATGAAAAATGATGTTTTTTAAAATTGATATTGTTTGTATACTTCCACCAAACATAAAGTCAGTATGTAGATTATAATTTAGCTAACCTGCAGTGGTGAACCTAATTCAGATTATATATGCTTTCATATTGTGTTAATCTTTAAAAACAAAATAAAAAAACATGTATTAGTCTATGAAATATCTAGTATCTAGGAGCAGAGTTAGTACATATAAGTGAACTAAAAGCATCTCTGAATTAAATATCTGAGACTGTATTTGTGAGACACTTTGAATAAAGAAACGAGATATTTAAACTTCTGTGTGTATTAACTTCAACCTTATTTTAATTTTGAATTTGTGTTTTTGAGACAATTATATGTATCCTGATTCAAATTCACTTTGGTTTTCTATTTTAAAAATATGGTTAGTGATCTAATAGCTTTCATACTTACATTGTTAATATTTACAGTATAGCTTCCCTTTATGGGATTTACTGAATTATGGTTGCAATGAGTGTTGACCTTTAAGTGTTTTGATAAAGTATGAGTCTGAATAATATTTGAATGGAGACATAAAATTCTTTGTCATAATTATAATGCAGATTTTGTTAAGTTCCACAGGTTGTAATTGTATTGAGATTGAGAAGTTTAGTTGATCATTTTACTATTGGAAAATAGTGTAGTCATCAGGAATGATTCTTTGTTGATTCAGAAAAGCAGCAGCATTACTAAATCATTAGTTTTTCCCAAATATTTCTCATTCAGGTCAATTCTTTTTGGTTTATAAGGCCTACTGAGTTATGGAAGGGTATTTATGTGTAATGTGTGTTTGTCTTAGAATAAATTTTGGGGATGGGTAGTAACAGCTTTTAACTCTTGTTTACATTGTCCCTTTGTCTGATGACCTTTTTTTTTTTATTGTGCATTGAGTTGAATGACGGTTATTTCTTTACATGAGTGACATTTATGTTTTTATGAAATCCTGTTAACTGGTACATATAAAGAAAAGTGATACAGTTTTGAGTTGGTAGGAATATTTTTACTCATTCTTAAGGCAATAAAGCATTTACCTATTTAAATCTTAGCTTGTAGCAAATGTTGAAAACTTGAGTAAATTAAAAAGTTATAGACAATATAAATATTAATTCAGCCATCACCTGAATATTTGTCTTTTCTTTTCAAATCATGAAACATTACTGTACGACTTCTTAGCATCTTGAAACTTTCTCAAACACAGACTACTTAGAACATAAACCTTTACTTCAATAAAGAAACTTTGCATTTTGTAAATATATCTTTTATTTGATGGTAGCAAAGCTTCAAAATTCCTCCCTTTTTTAAGTCAACATGCTTTATAACTTGCAGTATTTTTCACCTGACATCTTGTTACCTTTTTTCTTACCCATCAATGCCAAATTCATCTGCTCTCTAATCCTTCACTTCTTATTTAATTCTCTTCGTTCCTTTTTTTTTTTTTTTAATTTCATCACTTTTAAAACTTCTCTTGTAAAGGTCACCATTATCCAACTAATTTCTAAAGCCAGTGGCTTATTTTCAGTTTATTTCACCTTTCAATAGTATATTAAAAGCTTTTGATCTTGCACTGTTCATGAAATAACCTCCCTTGAGTTCCAGCACACTACCCTCTCCTGGTCCTTTTTGACTGTTTACTGTCTGCAGCTCCTTTCTGAGCTTATTTCAAGTGCTTTCTCTGGGTTATCTTGTTCACTCCCATGACTTCAGCTACAGTAAGTATCTGTTGTTTGTTTCCCAACTCTATATTTCCAATTTGTGTTACTTTCCTGATCTTTGTAAAGTCATATTTCCTAATGACTTATAAGTCTCAAAAAAAATTATCATATTTAGAAACTGTCATTTCTTCTGATCTCTCTTTCTGTGCTCTTATCTTCTCTTCCTTCTGTACTCCTTATTTTAGTTAATGGCATTTTTATCTACTCAGTCTTCCAAGCTGGAAATCTTTCCCTTTTCTTATCATTGCATTAGGGCACCAAATCTTAATAATTCGAAGTTCTGTATAAATCATTTGTTTATCCCATCTTCTCTGCTTCTGCCATTATCTCAATCTAAACTCTAATCTTCTTTTGCCTAGATTTTTGCTGTAATTCTCTAACTAGTCTTCCTATAAATTTAAAGCATTCCATGCAATGTTATCAGAAGTTACCTTTCTAAAATACAAGTTTAATCATGCCAATCTTTCTTTTAAAAACATTTGAATCCTCATTTTTTTCAGAATCAAAATCAAATTCTCCCAAGATGACATTAAGGCAGTCTAGAATAGTGGGAATGGTTTTGCCATCAGATAGACCAGAATTGAGATTCCAACTCTGCCACATATTACGAGTTTGTAATCTTGAAAAAGTTACTTCTCCTAAGTTCCATTTCCTGAGCTCAGTTTATAGATGACCCTCATATGTAAATTGAGAATCAAACTTTATACTTCACCGGGCAGTGGAGAGAATTAAATGTATGTGAATATCCTAGAAATAGCAACCTCCCACCCCCATTTTGTTGGTTTTCTTTTTTCCCTTCAAAGCCCTCAAATCTGATCCCAATCCAGTGTTTCAAGCCACTCCCCCATCAGTCATTCAGCTTTCTTAACATGCTGTGTATTTGTATTATTATACCTCTTTGGTTTTCTTTTTGTACCTTGTCACCCTTTGGTAGTGTTAATTGTCCTTTTATGTGTTTTCCAACAAATTTATTAAGATCCCTATTAGTATTTATTAGATTGCATTATCATTATCATTATCTGGGGCTTCTATACCACCCTATCAGCTCTTTTGAGAACTAGTTTTACTTAATGTACTCATTACCTTATATTCAATCATGATGCAGGGATAGCCTTGTTACAGTATAGCCCCATAAGACTGTAAGCTAAGGTCTTTGAACCATAGACCTGTTCATCTCTTTTTCTAGTGCTTTGCATAGAAATTATACCTGGCATCTGATAGATTCTGATGACTGTTATTTGAAATTTAGAAAATGTAGTTATTAGGTTTTAAAAATAAAAATAGCTCCATTATTAAAAGCTTTATGTATTAAGTACTTCTAGTAACCCATGCCTGTCACACATTTGTCTTTATATACCTGTTATTTTTTTATTTTACATGTCAATGTTACATTGTTTTCCAGAATCAAACCCCTCCAGAAAAGTGGAATTTTGAGTTTTTACATAGCACATTTAAATGTATCTGATTGTAACATGGAACAAAATTATTTTAAATTAACTGTTTAGATTATCTATAGTTTTATTGTGAAAACCACGACATACATTTTTACTTTGTCAACATTGTGTTAACAAAGCCTTTTGTTGTGTTTTGTGCTCTCAAATTAAACTCTTCTCATCAAGAAAAGCCATTTCAGAGAACTTGTCATTTAATAAATTGCATAAGAACAGATTAATCAGTGTAGTTTAAGAGTAGGCAATGACTGTAATATGTAACCCTACATATCATTTACAGAAGTTATTTCCATTGTTTTAGAAATAGTTATTCATTTAAAGAGGTTTATGAAAGTATCTCGCTCACTTGACTATCCAAACTAAAAACTTCAAGTTGTTTTCTCATTGTTAAGAAACTTCATCTCTCTACCACCTTGACTCCTTTATCTTATGTAGCTATGAGAATATTTACATTCTGTAGGCTTGTTTGCTTTTTATTATTTTTTTAAAAATGGTGATTGAAATAGAAAGAGAACTGAATTTGGTTTCTAATCCTGGTTCTTTAGCTGAGCAAGTCACATAAGCTCTGAACTTTAGGTTCTTTTATATTTAAAATAAAGATTAGACCAGAAGATCATCAAAGGGATCTCCTAGTACTAAAATGCTGTTTTATGGTTAGGCTTCTCTGTTTTTTTAAGAATATGAATTTACTTATGCTAATTACATAAACCCATTTATAACCAGTGCATTGATTTGATTATAAATCCCTTTAGAGAGTGATTGTATATAGTTCACTTTTTTGTTAGTAAGTTACTTGGTTTGTTAGTTTATTAGAGGAAATTAAATAGCAAGATCCCTGACTAGGGCTGTTTATGGGAAAAATCAATCTTTTTTGTAAGGAGATGTTTGATCACTGAGAAGAACAAATTTTTTTATATTGGAGGATATTTCCTGTATAGTAGAAACCTCATGTCATAGGCATGAACTTGGATTATTGGGCAGAAATAGGATTTTAGGATAGATTTCCCCCATTGGTCTTAAGTAGAGTCTGGCACATAGTAGGCTCTTAGTAAGTGTTTATTAAATGACTGTGGTCTGTTCCCAAAAGAAAATTAATTAAGTAGGGGAGGGCTGGGGCCATACCTTCTACAGGCCCCATCAGGAGCTTACTTCCACTAAATATGCTCTGCAGCAAGTGACAGTGATGAGTTGAACATAGTTGTTAGTGTAGGTATCCTGAAAGTTTGGCTTAGAACACAAAATGTTGGATGTGAACTACCAATCCTGAGTGTTAATTAAACTAAAAGGAGCTGCATCTAAATGAAAAATACTTGAATCAAGTTATTTTGAACAGTAGCTGGACTTTTTTGCCTACTGACTTGATTGACATCAGGATTCACTTGCACATAGAATTACATCAAAAAAAGCTAAATCAACTATGTATTTAGATAAGGCTTGAATATGAAGCACAAATCTCCCAATAACTTGTAAATGTGTTCGATATAAGTTTTAAAAATAAGTAATTAGAATACTTCAGAATATTATGTTTCTATAATAAGATCCCACAAAAGAGTTTTCAAAGTTTATTTTTTTAGGGGAGAAGGAACTTGATAATATCATACAGAATATCCGCTGACCCTAGAGTAGTTAGTGAAGTGAATTTAAAGAGATTGAAGATAAGAAACTCTATATTATTTATAACATTTCACTATTTATGTTGCTTAGTGACCGTAAACTACCAGATCGGAAGCTTTTTCTGCGCACACTCCGAAGGTAATTGCGGTATAGCATGACACTAATGACCCGAGCCTGAAATTGTTTTGAAACAATGTAGTAGAGAATCACATCCAGACAGGTGCTGAGGTTCATGAGGAAAGTGGTAAAGGCACCCCAGGGGCTGTAACTATTCTCCTCCCCACTCAGCATCAGGAAAGCAAAACAGATGTGGAAAGGCATAAAGCAGACCAGCACCTGCACCATGAGCGTGATGATGATCCTTATAGATTTCTCCTTGACTTTTGGTTTTAGCTTAGATGTCCTACCATGAAGGAGACTGTGAATAATGACCAAGTAGCACCCAATCATAATGAACAGAGGAGTCAAGAAAAAAAATATCAGTCGAGTGAAGTTCAACATGTTAATAGCTTTTAAGTGGATGATATCTGAAATCTTCAGGCAGGTGGCAGGGGTGGAGGCTTTATCTGGGTCTTCATAGAGCAGTAGGAGTGGAATAGTGGTTGTCAAGGTCATTATCCATATTCCCACACATGCCAGCATGGCTTTGCATGTTTTTTTAAGTTCTTTGGCATATTTTGGCTGCACAATGGCCATGTATCTGTCAGCACTAATAAAAGCAAGAAGCCATAGTGCGAGACTTGGGTAAAACACCGTGAGAGCCCCAAGAATATGGCAGAAGTACTCTCCAAAAGGCCATTCGCCTTTCACATAATAAAACATTCGAAAGGGTAAGCTCATTATAAATATCAAGTCCAATAATGCCACATTCATCATATAGATTGTTACAGTGGTTCTCTTCTTGGTAGTACAACTGAAAACCCACAAGGCAGTGATGTTAACAAATAGTCCAATTATGAAGATACAGCTGTAGAAGACAAGGGCTGCAATTTTGTATTCGTCTGGATATGAGCTGTTAGAAGAGCCAGGTTGAGCTTGATTGTGAGAAGTGGTCATCTTATAGCTTGTTGCTGGGCATGACACTTAGAAACTGTAAAATAGTCAAGAAGAATAGAAGGAATAAATTGCACCGCTGAAAAATAAATGCTTAACTTTCTTATACTGAACTTGGCATATCAGTGGATTTTAATTTTGAGAGTATTTTATATTGTAGAGTCAATTCATGTTTTAGTATTTATTAATACATTTCTTAGGTCTTATTACTAATATGTACTAACCTATTAAAGTGGTATGGTGTATCATAATGCACTGGCAAATTTATTCATTTTTATCCCTCTCTGCCCACCTCTCTTCTCCCCCAAAGAATAACCTTTTCTTTATGTTTTTTCCCCGATAGTGTGAAATTGAGTAGCAATTGTACCTATGATAATCATTCTTTGATTGGGCTAGCTGGGGAAAGGCCATTCCGAATTTTGAATCTTAGAGTATAGTTTGCCACCTTTTTATCATCATCATTCTGTTTAAATATTTTATAACCCAGATTAGTAATATCAGATAATGAATTTTTACTTACTAAATATTAATTTTAATCTATATAATATATAGTAGAAAACCAATAAAGGAACCATATAACTGGTTAATTACTTACTGAAGAGTCACAGTACTTCTCATTTGAGTTCAGGAACTTGCCTTTTTTTCTGGTATATCCTCATTGCTTATTGGGTAAATCGTAAATATTCAAGAAGTAAATATTTGCTGAATTGATAGATGAGTGAAAGAAGGAATCTTTTGCTAGGTGTTCCTCAGCAACTACTCTCTACTTTATCAATGAAGACTTGTTCAGTTGGCCATTAAACCTTTTTTTTTTGTAATGGTAAACATTTCTTCATAGTATTATGTACTCTCTAAATTATCATAGGTCTAAAAGCACCACCAGGGTCTTGTGCCATGCTCTACAGATCAAGACTCTTAGAACAACAGATGGGCTAGTTCCTAATGCACAGTTGGGAGGGCCTAAAACTGAGTCTTCCAGATGGTGTTTACCATTGTCCTAGAAGCAGATTTCAACTGCTGAAGTAGTACACAGAAAGCACCACCTTGAGAATAAGATATTGTTAGTATAGTAAATTTCATGCCCTCACTCTACCTAGATACAGAAGCTTAAGTGTTGTTTTATTTGTCAAACTAAATTTTAAAAAGGAATATCAAAGATAGTTATTAATAAGTCAATCACTTTATGTGTATGCAGAAACTAATTTCTAGCACCAAAAAATGTCCATTTCTAATAGAAAGGAGTTTAGTGATTATAAATATCATTGCCTCCCCAGCCCTGCTTCAGTGTGAAACTTTTATTACCCATGATGCAATGCCAACAACAGTGATTTTAAAAATAGAGTCACTACAAAGAGATGGAACCTTGTGGCATCCCTTGAAATATCAAGGTGTAAGAAAAGTTTCCTTCAAAAATGTCATTTGCAGAGTGGTCTGTTCTAATACAGCCCCAAATCTCTCTTTAGTGAAAACTCTTGTGGGGGAGACTAGCATTCTGGTCAGTGACATCATGGGCTGTTGATAATTTAAAATTAATTTGAGCAATTGTTGTGGACAAACACAAAATTTGAGTTTGTTTTTCTCCTTCTTCCCTCCCTTCCTCTCATCTCCTTTACTTACTTCCTGACTACAGTTAGTTTGCCAAATATTTAGGTTAAATATGATTTTGGAATAGATTTCTACATATTTAAAAGCCCGTTTTAATTAAAATATTTTATTTCCAAATATTGGTGTGACTAAACTATTCATTTCTATCGAATAAGAAAAGTACTACATAGAAAAACCAAATCTCCAGTATCATATAGAAAGGAGAACAATTTTGGAGATTTGACTCTTATTTTTAACTTTAAGTGAAATTTTAAATAGTAGCAATTGTAATGTAAGTGAAATTTTGTATTTTTTTCCCTTTAAATATTAGGATGCCCTTCAGCCTGTTCTCATCCCAAATTCTACCACATAAGTTCTGTACTTACAAACCATTTTTGAGTAAGTCTTTTTCCCCATTTTGGGCTCAGGCCTTCTTTTATGTAGCCAACACTTGTATTCATTTACTTAAGGTTGAAAAAGACGTGTGTGGCACATGTGTTTTAAAGGCATTGCCAGTAAAGGTTGTGCCCTGCACACACAGGTAAATTTTTGGTTAAATATTGAAAAGTGATTGGCTTTCAAGTCAGCATTTTAAAAACTTTTGATTCCGTGATTATAGTCTTTCTTTTCTTAAAAGCCTGTAAGTACATTTTGTGAAACAATATAATTTAAACCAAGTGACAACTCTTAAATATACTTATGATTTATCATATCAACATTTTCCATAAGTTGAAAAATTATATTTACTAGTAATGTAAAACAGTATTAAAAATAAGTGAAAAATTGTATTAATGCAGTAAGATGACAGCATAACCCAATTCAAAGTCCTTCACCAACATGGTTTCAGTAATGTATTATTAAAATAAAACAATGATTTTGAAATTTAGTAAGTACAACATTACTTCTGATAATCTGTGAAGTTAATTAAATGTGACTTACCTCCTGTCCATCAAAAGGCTGTATTAGAGAGCAATGTTTTCAGTATACCCAGTTCTGTAAAAGAAATATCTTTGATTTTCTCATGTTAAAATTGCTCTTTCTAAAAATAGTATATTTAAGAAATGCTGTATTTCTTTTGTTTTAGGCTTTTCTGTTGCTTTAAAAGTTGTTTCAAATATAGTACTGGGTATAGGAGTTGTTACTCTTTCGGCTGTAATTGTTGCTTTGCCTCTTTCAGGAAGTACTCTCTGAAATGAGGCTTTTTCAGCTTATGACTTTACCCTGGATGTGGTTTTTTTCTTTCAGAAATGATTTGTTTATGAAGTCATGCTCAGCATAAGCTCCACTTGAAATGATGGCATATATTAAAGAGAATCATACAGCAATGTCTTCAATTTGTCTACTTCAAGTCTGTATCATCTGTTGAAAGAGTATCATATTTGATATTGATTTGAATGGGTTTCATAGTATGGCTTCTTTCTAAACTGTGTGACTTTGTCTAGTTACCTACCCACTCTGAGCCTTTGTTCCTACTTAGTTTCTATACAATTAAAATAGAGATAGTACTCTTCTGATGGGATTGTGAGCACTATAAACCAGAAAAATCCCAAGGGTCAACATAATAAAAATCCCAAGTGGTTAACATAATACCTGGCACTTAGGCACTTGAAAACAGTTAAGCTGCTACTGCAAAGTTCCTAAAATAATAGAATATTCATTTTTTACTGTTAAAACATTTCTAAATGGTTAAATTTGGAACCCTCAATTATTTGCTTCTGCTTTGTATATGTATTTACCCACTTTGGTTTGCTTTATTTTTTAAGTCCCCACTCAGTGCTTCCTATCCCTTTTCTGTCATGTGGGAGTCTAGAAATAATTCCTTAGATATAAACATCCCTAGAATTGCTAAGAAAGGATTTTGAAAGTCTTTAGTGGAATGATTTACATATTAGGAGTATTTTAACCCAAGAAAGGAAGTGAAACCAATGGAAAGAGAAGTAAGCAACCCTAATCATTGCCTGCCTAGTTATATTAAATTTTTTACTTTCTCTTTTCTAAAAAAAAAAAAAAAATCATCTCATTTGTTTGTCCTAAAATTTTAATTATCTTTATATTTGGTTATGCATGATTTGTCAGCTTTTAAAAGGCACACAAAATTAACTCTTTTTTCCGCAGACAAAACTGTGACTATAAAAGTTTTTTAAATCCTTGCCTTTGGTGACTAAGTACTTTTGATTGTGATAACCTAACTGCCAGAATAATGAGTTTTAGAAACATTGGTAACAACTAAGCAACTATTTCTTGTGCAGATGAAGATTTAAGGCCCAGCAAGGCTGGCAACTTGCAGAGGAGCCCAGACAGCTAGGCCCAGCTTCTTCAGGTGCTGAGCTCAGTGTCCTCCCGTTTCTGCCCTAGCTGCTGTAATGACTTCTTGTTATGAGGTGATTATACTGATATATTCATGAGACAGGATTTATTCATTGCTGAATAAAATGACATTCATCAGTTTTTAATACATGGAGTTATGTTTCCTATGCAGTATAGGAGTTTGATATTTCAGCTGGAGTTAGAAACCTCTTACCTGTGGATCAGTCTTTTCATTACCTTAATTTCATATAGCCTGTGACAAGGTTTCTAAAATTAAGTATTGATTAGCATTCCCTGTGCTGCTCAAATCTGCAGATACAATGATGGCATATATCTTATTAAGTTTTGAGTCCTTTATTGTACGCAGGGAGATTAGTTTTTTTGACTAGCCCATCTCTCAGAGGCAACAGGGGGCAAGTTAGGAAATCCCCATGGGCACAGCTCGAGGGTGGATCAGCTCTCGCCTTCCCACCTTCCTCTCCACTTTAGCTGCCTGGGACTTTCTGCATTTGCTTTTCTTTGCCTTTCACATGCTATTTCAACCTGTAACATTCCTTACTACTGTACTCCCATCTCTTGGTTTTGCCATTTGCTACTTAAAGTTTAAGTTTAAATAATGCATTCTCCAGGAAGTTTTCTCTGATCTCTTTAGCTGGATTGGTTTTTCACCCCTAAGTTTCCTTAGCACTTGATACTTACCCCTGTAATGCATGTGTTTGCATTATTATTACATATCTACTTACCTTTTACCCTCCAGTAAACTGAGATCCTTCAGGGTTGGTATGTGTTGTATATAGCAGGTTTTTAATAAATATTGCTTGAATGTGTGACTGAAAAAGTAGGTGAAGAAATGGAAGCTTGAGGGAGGCACAGATGAATTACTGAGCCAGTTGTCAGTATCAGGGATACTTTAACCAGCTTATATGCGGGGGCCCTGCCAACCACAGAGCAGATACAGAGACTGAGGCAAGGAGTATGGAGGCAGGGACCACCCTCTTCTACTCTCTATGACCCTCATAGCACTTAACATCACTCTCTGTGTTCCTCTTCACAGTAAATTTATGCTGGAAAAGAATTACAGTGAAAAAAAATTTCTCCAAATCGTTTGGCAGCAAGTAAACTTTTGTAGTGTCTAGTTTGCTTCTTTAATACTCAAACCTAATGAATTTTTATTCAAATAGAAGAACTTGCCTTACTCAAGGACCATTCATGCTGCTTTTATTTTGGAATATGAGAATATAAAAGAAATTCTCCACCTTACAAAAGAGGGATTTTATGTATTCTCAGGGTCTACAGAGTTCCCTTCGTATTATGAAATAATCTGTTTAAGCTCCATTTAGAATTCTAGGTTAGATGTTAAGAGCCCTAAGTGATTTTTTATTTTAGCTCTTGAGCTCAGAGTGAATATAATATAGTTTAGTTAAGCCAATTTTGTAATTATTAGAAATGATGTAGTTAATAGATTTACACAGTAAATCTCCATTATAAAACATGCTCCTGTATTAGAGATTTGCCTCTGCCACAGATAAAATTATATGTTCCATTCTTAACCTATTTTTTTTTTACCACAGCAAGTGTAAGGGGGGCTTATACCGCTTCATCAAAGGTTATTGTGATGAGGGAACCCAGCACAGGTGGCTGGCAACACATAGATTCAGAGTGGTTGATAGACAGCCAGTCCCCAGAAAGAAGAAGGGATGAGGGAAATGAAGAGTGCTCCAAACTAGGGTGAGAGTTATCGTTTAGCCCAAAAGGTCTTCCACTTTTATGTTATAAAATCTTGTCCCTCACTCATCTCTTTTTTAAACTTGTATCTAAACTGACTGCTTTTTGATTTTTTAGGGGAGAGAGATGTTGAATAGTGATTTCTAGATAAAAAAGATGGAAATGCCCTTTGTCTGTTTTTTTTTTTTAATTCCAACAACTTATAATCTTAACAGCCAAATTAATATGAACCTTCACTCCACTTGACATCCTAAATAGTATTATAAATTTAGCAGTTTTTTCTGGGCAGCTTTTGTGCAGTTTTAAATTTTTATAAATGTGTAGACAATCAATTACTTCCTTTAATTTTTTTATATAGATGTTAAAGATTCTCTCATTTAGAGAATCTTAGGAGAAGGCTTCTACCTGGCAGTGAAATCAGTCCTGTACCCACTGAAATCCTGCAGCACCCCAGGCCAAGAGTTGCAGTGTGACATTTCACTACATGACTAGAGAGCCAGAGTCCCCAGGACAGCTGACTGAGGAGAACTCTCTGGTTATTGTGAAGCACATGGCTACCTCTTGCAGATTCTGGTCTCACAGTTAAAGGAGATGATATATATATATATATATATATACATATATATATATATATATACGTATATATATATATGTATATATATATATATATACGTATATATATATATATATATACACACACACCATATATATATATGGACATGAGTGTATAAGGAAAAATACCTAGTAATATGATGAAGTAGCAGTTTAGAAGAAATGTTGTGGAGACTCAGGATTTGTAAAGAAACAAGAGATGTTATTGAATTACTTAAATACAAACCTGTATAGTGTGTGTGTGATTGAGAATTTTAGTATACAGACAGTTGTATACTAAAGAGTAACTACATGTCTATATGTGTTACTCAGAAGAAATGTTTACAGAATGTTGTTTTAAAAAAAGTTTCTTAGGGTTTATTATTATTATTATTATTATTATTATTATTATTATTATTATTATCTCTACTATTACCCTTACTTGTGTTATCAGAGATAATCAGAGGTGAATAATCATCAAGCAGGGGTTTAAGTGCTTTACGTGCGTGGTCGAATTTAATCTTCATGCTGACAGCAAAGTATGTTGAAGACAAATAGTAGTATGGATGGTGTAACCCAGGAATATTTACTCATGATTCTCAGATTGTAAGGTTGTGTTGTGTTCTTTCTGTGTTATGGTATTATACTGTGTTTTAGTAATTTTTGTTGAAGTTGGTCCTACTTAGTAAAGAATCATCAGAATAGTATTTGATCTGTAGCAAAAAGTCTCCTGAGGGACTAGACCATCCTTTTCCCTCTTTCTCACTAATGAGTTGATAATCCCAAGGAAAGGTTTTATACCTGTGTTTTGTCAGCCTATAAATGTAATTCTGGTGCTTAGGAAGATCTCTGCCATTTAATGGGCCAAAAACTTTTAAGCACTCAAAAATGAGTATATCCCAATGGTTGGTAAACATGTAGGTATGCTCAACCTCATAAGTAATAATGGAAATGAAAACTAAAACCATGATAAGATATTATTACCCATTCATCTAAATGCCTGCAGTGAAAAATACTGACAACATGAATATTGGCGATGATATAGAGCAACTAGAAACTCTTGTGCATTATTGGTGGAGTGTTTTAATTTGGAAAACAGTTGAATATTAAGTACTAAAATGAAGATACATATATTCTATGACTCAAATTCCACTCCTAGATACAAACGTATGTTCCTCTGTACCAGGAGACATAGATTAGAATGTTCATAGTTATTATTTCCAATAACTCCAAATTAGGAACAGCACAATTATTCAGCAGCTGTAGAACAGATAAATCAGTTGTGGTATAGACAATTAGTGCTTTTCCCAGTCGAAATGAATCATAGAGTAGGCACATGCAACAACATGGTAAATCTTGTGTATATAGTGTTAAATGGAAAAGACAACATAAAAGAATTCATATTGTAGGATTCTATATACATGAATTTCAAAAGCAGACCAAACAAAATGCTTAAGGATTTATGATGCTCAGGTGATAAAAATTTTTGGTGGTTTGCAGAAGCATGTAAGAGTAAGGAGGGGACATCGGGAGACCTTCCAGGAGGCTAACAAGTTCTATCTATTGACCTAAGTACCCGTTACTCTAGTGTTTGTTCTATGATAATTTATTAAGCTGAATATTTTTGTTTTGTCCTTGTATACATAAGGGTCTCAATAGAAAACAGATGGCATACTTAGAATAATTCAAGGAGGGTTTATTTATAACTAATGACAAAAGAACGGAACCTGTGACAAAAAGGGGACCTTTGGTGGACTCTTACTTTGTTGCACCCACCACCATTAGGCCTATAGAGGTCAAGGAAGGGGAGGTTACCAGACCTGGAGGGAGGAACCCCTGGAGAGTCAGATGCCTTTGGAATTGGTACTTTCTGTTGAGGGACATGGAATTGGTACTTTCTGTTGAGGGACATCGGCCTGAGGTAACCTTGCAGGAGGGAACCAGGAGAATAAGTACCCTGGCCTCAGGCTCCTCCCCAAACCTCCTCTGAGGCTCCCAGTAGTGGACTCAGTGAAAGTTAGGGGCCTTTGAGCCTTTGTGTGGAGTTTGTACCCTCAGCCTCTGGGACAGAGGTGGGTGGAGAAGGGAGAAGAAGCAAATGGATTTTCCAGTGTGCTGTACTTTTCTGTATGTGTGTTACATTTTATATTCACAAAGGTTTTTTTTTTTTTTTAAAAAAAATGCTTGGGCTTTGAATTGGCAAAAACTGGGTTTGAGTATATCTCTACTTCTTATAAGCTTGAGTAATTTTTTAAAAACACCTTGAGTCTCAGCTCTTACCTATGAATCATCGTATTCCTCAGAGCTTTTGTAGTACATGCTTTAGATACTATATATTATTAGTCTCTTTCTTTGTCTCTCTCCTGCCTGAACTGTTCCCTTTTTTTCTTCACAGCATAGTTAAATTTTCTCCTGAGAATTTTCAGACTGGAGTGGATGACAGTGTGGAAGCCCTCCCTGCCTGTGCTGCTAACTAATGACCTGAGTTATTTTTTTCAAAATATCTGCTCTGATCATCACTGCCCTCAACTGGAAGAAATGGGGAGTTCGATGAGGCTTCCTGGAAGGGCCTCCCGCTTTCGGCACTGTGCATTTCAAAACAACTCTTCCCATTATTTTATCTGTGTCTTCCTCTGAATTTTTGTAGGACTGGAGATGAGAAATATAGGATAGGACGTGGGACTGTGTGCTCTCACATCTTCTGCCTGGAAACCTTAATGTATTCAGGATTCATTTAGTAAAACCTCATCCCAGGATTCATTTCTAACTAGTTGACTATGTATATTGGTATTTGGGGCCTAATCTAAACTCACAGTACCCAGATCTCTGAGGGTGTCCCATTAGGTCCTGGCCTTTGCTCCTCTTTCATGTCTTTTAGTTCTTGTTCTTTAGCATGTATGTTTTCATCTTAATTTATCTTTAAGTCAACTCATTCATTTTAACATACTTGATTTTATTATTTAGACATTTATCTATTTCTAGTAGAATGTTAGATTATTTCAGCTAATTTACCATCTACTTTTAACTTTTTCCTTTAACCATTATTTTTAGATATGGCAAGCAGGAATTGGCAACTGTGAGAATGGGGTGGGTCCAGGGCTGCCCAGTTCCTAAGCTGGAGAGACTGGCCATTCTTAGTTACTTGATATCCCACAACTCTCCCAGGAGAGCTGTCATTTTTGGTGGTAGAGAACTTCTTGGAGACATGATTATAATCAGTTGGCAGAAGAAGATATAAAAATTGTGCAGGCTTTATGTTTCCTTGGTAATAAAACTGCACTGATCAGGGTTACTCAAAAGAGCTGTTTATCAGAACTCTTCTTGTGCTTAAAAATTAATTTAGTACCAGTGACAAATCAGTTGTTTTTTTCAATGTTATCTTCTTATTGCTAGTACTTTTCATATGGACATTCTTTATGAGAAGTTTATGACTTTTGGTCCATACAGCCTCTTGCCTTCAGCAAGCCACACAGTCTAAATAGAATCTTAACAGAAAAGGGAAGGAAGTAGGTGTAGTACCACCCTCGGAGACCTACAGGGCAGCTTGAGGGTGTGCATGCTTGAGTAGAGGTATACAGACATTTGGGCTGCTTCATCCTGCCCCTCATACAGGATTTATTCTTCCAACATTAATGCCATTCTTTATTTAAGATCAGTAATCATAGGTGTTTACAACTAGGAGAAGTATCTGTGACATCTCTCTTTTGCAGTTGTATCGTTATCCATCTCTTGATTGTACTCTCATTTCTCATACTATTCTTTGCATTCTGTGTCAGTCTTGTAAAAAAGGACCCAGCACATATATCTTCACCACATATTTCAGTGTACCTAGCATATAGTACTTCACACACAGCAGGCCCTCAGTAAAAGGGCCTATTGATTTGACTAGTATTTGTATTTATTTTTCTGCAAGAAAGAAAACTATGTCCAAAAAAAAGATGCCTAATGTTTCTGGGTAGATATGATCACAAAGACATATCAAGCAGAAGAAAGATAAAGAAGAGCTAGATTAGAATTAGTCAGGTAGATGCTCTAGGGTGAAAGTATTTAGGCCAGATAAACATTTGTTGTGTCAGAGAAGTCAGTACATTTTATTTATTCAATGTAGAAGAACTTACACAATTAATTGAGCATAAAATCGTTTTAGATTGCTCATGTGTGTTATCTAGTTTTTTTATACTGATTGACATTGCAAGGCTGCTTTGACATGAAACAATGCTTCTACTGCCATCTACAGATAATTAGCTAGTCTTAGAGCTCTTCACCTCTACCTGATTTGAAGTCTTGTTGAGATTGAAAAAATTTTTAAAGCTATCAGTGAAGATAATAAAATATTTTTTGTGTTAATTTATAAATATTTCTATGTTATATAATATTATATAATAGACATATGCTCATTCCTCTAAAACATTTTGGCATCTTGATCATTTCTACCTTCATCGGAAGCAACCTGTCTTTTTTAGGAAACCATTTTCCTCTGTAAGATGATGCATTCCTAGGCTAGGGTCTTAAAAAGATTCCATTTTATCTATCTATCTATCTATCTATCTATCTATCTATCTATCTGTTTATTTTTAATTGGGTATTTATTTATTTTTACATTTTTAATTAAGTTTATTTAATTAAGTTTATTAAGTTTATTAACATTGGTTAATACAGTTATATAATTTTCAGGCATACATTATCATTTGACATCTGTATATTCTATTGTGTGTTTACCACTCAAAGTCCAATTTCCCTCAGCTGCCATATATTTGATCCCCTTTACCCACTTCACCCTCCCCCTAAACCCTATATTTGACCCCTTTATCCTATCTGTCTCCGCCCCCTTCTCACCCCACTAGTAACACCTAGTTCATAGTACTCTGGTAACTTCTAGTCTATAGTCCATGTCCATGAGTCTCTTTGTTTGTCCTGCTCATATGTTGCTTTTAGGTTTATATCCCACATATAAGTGATATTGTGATTTTCAACTTTTTCTGTCTGGTTTATTTCACTTAGCGTGATTATCTCAGGGTCTATTCATGTTGTTGCAAATGGCAGTATTTCATTTTTTCTTATGGCTGAGTAATATTCCACTCTATGTATGTACCACAGCTTCTTTATCTAATCATTTGTTGTAGGATGCTTTGGTTGCTTTCATATCCTGGCCACTGTGAATAATGCTGCTATGAACATCAGTGTGCAAATCTTTTTGGATATGGATTTTCAAGTCTTTGGGGTAAATACCCAGTAGAGGGATTGCTGGGTCATATGGTAGATGAATTTTTAGTTTTTTTGAGGAAACTATATACTGTTTTCCATAGTGGCTGTACCAATTTGCAGTCCCACCAGCAGTGTATGAGGGTTCTTTTTTCTCTGCATCCCCTCCAACATTTGTTAACACTTGTCCTATTGACCGTAGCTATTCAAACAGGTGTGAGATGGTATTTCATTGTGGTTTTGATTTGCATTTCCCTAATAGCTAGTGATGTTGAACATCTTTTCATATAGTTGTTGGCCATTTTTATGTTCTCTAGGGAGAGGTATCTTTTCAGATCTTCTGCCCAGTTTTTGACTGGATCATTTGTTTTTTTGTTGTTATTGAGTTGTATGAGTTCTTTGTATATTTTGGATATTAGGCCCTTATCAGAGGTGTTACTTGCAAATATATTTTCACATTCGGATAATTCTCTCTTTACCTTGTGATGATTTCTTTTGCTGAGCAGAAGCTTTTTAGTTTGATGTAGTCCCATTCATTTATTTTAGCTTTTACTTTCCTTGCTTTTGAGGTCAAATTCATAAAATTCTCTTTAAGTCCAAGGTCCTTGAGTTTATAGTTTCTGTGTTTTCTTCTATGCATTTTATTGTTTCAGGTCTTATATTCAGTTCCTTAATCCATTTTGAGTTAATCTTGGTGTGTGGTAATAGCAACAGTGTAGTTTCATTCTTTTGCAGGTGATTTTACAGTTTTCCCAGCACCATTTATTGAAGAGGCTTTCCTTTCTCCACTGTATGTTTTTGGCTTTTTTGTTGAAAAGTATTTGCTCAAATGAATATGGGTTGCTTCTGGACTCTCGATTCTGTTTCACTGATCTGTGTGTTTGTTTTGCTGCCAGTGCCATGCCGTTTTGATTACTGTTGCTTTGTAGTATAATTTGAAGTCGGGCAGAGTGATGCGTCCAGCCTCATTCTTTTTTCTCAGGATGGTTTTGGCAATTTGGGGTCTTTTGTGCTTCCATACAAATCTGATTATTTTTTGTTCCATTTATTTAAAAAATACTGGTGAGATTTTGATGAGGATTGCATTACATCTGTATAATGCTTTAGGTATTGTGGTCATTTTAACTATGTTGATTCTTCCAATCCAAGAACACAGAATATCTTTTTATTTCTTTGTACCTTCTTTGATTTCTTTTAATAGGGACTTATAGTTTTCATTATATAGGTCCTTCACTTGTTTTGTTAAATTTATTTCTAGGTATTTTATTCTTTTTGTTGCAATTGCAGAAGGAATTATTTTTCCACTTCTTTTTCTGACCCTTTGTTATTAGAATATAGGAACATTATGGATTTTTGAACGTTGATTTTGTATCCAGAGACTTTACTGTATTTGCTTATTGTTTTTAGTAGTGTTCTTGTGGAGTCTTTAGGGTTTTCTATATAGAGAATCATGTCATCTGCAAATAGTGACAGTTTGACTTCTTTGTTTCCTATTTAGATGCCTTTTATATCTTTCTCTTGTCTGATTGCAATCACTAGGACCTCCAATGTTATATTGAATAAGAGTGGCAATAGTAGACAGCCTTGCCTTGTTCCTGATCTTAGAGAGAAGGATTTTAGTTTTTCACCATTAAGTATAATGTTGGCTGAGGGTTTGTCATAGATGGCCTTCACTATGTTGAGGTATTTTTCTTCTATAACGATTTTGTGAAGTGTTTCGATCATAAATGGATACTGTATTTTGTCGAGGGTCTTTTGTGCATCTATTGATATGATCATAAGATTCTTATTTTTTAATTTGTTTATGTGGTGTATCACATTAATCAATTTGCCTGTGTTGAACCATTCCTGTGCTTCTGGGATGAAGCCCACTTGATCGTGGTGTATAATCTTTTTAATATGTTGCTGTATTCAGGTCGCCAATATCTTATTTAGGAATTTTCGTCTGTGTTCATGAGAGATATTGGTCTGTAGTTTTCTTTTTTGTGCATTATCTTTACCCGGTTTTGGTATCAGAGTAATATTGGGCTCAAAATGAGTTGGGAAGTATTGCCTCCTCTTCAATTTTTTGGAAGAGTTTGAGGAGAATAGGTATTAAATCTTTGAATGTTTGGTGAACCCATCTGATCATGGACTTTTACTTTTTGGTAGGTTTTTGATGATTGTTTCAATTTCCATACTGCTGATCGGTCTATTTAGATTTTCTACTTCCTCTTGATTCAGTCTAGGAAGGCTGTATTTTTCTAAGTACTGGTCTATCTCTTCTAGGTTATTAAATTGGTGTTATTTACTTTTCTATAGTATTCTGGTATGGTGTTTTGTATTTCTGCGATGTCAGTCATAATTTCCCCTCTTTTATCCCTGATTTTGTTTATTTGTGTCCTTTCTCTTTTTTCTTTAGTGAGTCTAGCCAGGGGTTTGTCAATTTTATTAACCATCTCAAAGAACCAGCTCTTTGTTGCATTTATTTTTTCTGTCATTTTTTTGTTTTCAATTTCATTTATATCTGCTCTAATTTTGATTATTTCTTTCCTTCTGCTGACTTTAGACTTCATTTGTTCTTCCTTTTCTAGTTTTTTAAGATGAAGTGTTAGGTTGTTTATTTGAACTTGTTCTTGTTTTGGGTAAGAGGCTTGTTATCATATGAACTTTACACTTTTGCCGTGTCCCAAAAGTTTTGATATGTTATACTATCATTATCATTTGTTTCTATGTATCTTTTGATCTCTCTTTTTATTTCTGTTCTGACCTAGTTATTCTTCAGTAACATGTTGTTTAATCTCCATGTATTTGTGGTTCTTCCTGATTTCTTTCTGCAGTTGAATTCTAGTTTCAAAGCATTATGATCAGAGAATATGGTTGTATGATTTCAACCCTCTTATATTTGTTGAGGCTATTTCTGTGTCCCCGTATGTGGTCGATTTTTGAGAATGTTCCATGTGCACCAGAGAAGAATGTATAAGCTGCTGTTTTGGGATGGAAGGCTCTGTAAATGTCAATTATGTCTAGTTGGTCGAATGTGTTTAGATGATCTGTCCATATCTGACAGCAGGGTATTTAGGTCCTCTACTATGATAATGTTTTGGTCTGTTTCTCTCTCTATTTCTGTTAGTAATTGCTTTACATATTTCGGGGCTCCCTCATTGGGAGCATAGGTATTAATAAGTGTTATGTCTTCTTGGTGCATGGTTCCCTTTATTATTATGATGTGTCCCTCAGTATCTTTCTTTACCTTTTTTATTTTGAAATCTATTTCATCTGATATTAGTACTGCTTCTCCCGCTTTTCTCTGAATGCTATTTGCTTGAAATGTCATTTTCCACCCTTTCACTTTGAGTCTATATTTGTCTTCAGAGCTGAGATGTGTCTCCTGGAAGCAGCATATGGTTGGGTTTTATTTTTTGATCCCTTCTGCAACTCTGTGCCTTTTTATTGGTGAGTTCAGTCCATTTACATTTAGGGTGATTACTGAAATGTGAGGTCTTCTTAATAGCTGTATTATCTTTTGCTTTCTGGTATCTCGTTGTTTTCATTGCTTCCTCGTCCTTGTGTTTCTGTTTTCTTCATTTTGGTTGGCTTTTGTGGGTATTCCCTCTGGTCCTTCTTGTTTTATGTTACATACTTTGGTTCTGAATCTTTGGCGTGTGATTACCATTATGAATATGTAAAGGATAGTTATATATATATATATATATATACAGTCGTCCATTTTTTTTCTGTGTGTGCCTTATCTCCATTATCCTTTGCGAATTCGGATCTTTGAATCCTCCCCTTTTCAGTCATTGTTATCTCAGTTTGTTTCTATGTATGCTGAACATTCATTAGTCTTGTTAGAACAATTCACTTCTTATTATTTAAGCTTATAATGCCCTATTCTTAGTAAGGGTTGCACTTCTCTGCTTCTATTTACCTGTTTGTCACTTTACTTCTAATTATTATTATTATTTTTTTGTCATTTTGTTTTAGGTGAGCTGACCCCTTTCAGTATTTCCTGTAGTGCAGGCCTCATAGTGGAGAATTCCCTCAATTTTTGTATGTTTCAAAAGGTCTTAATTTCTCCTTCATATCTAAAGGAGAGCTTAATTGGATACATTATTCTAGGCCGGTAGTTCCTTTTACTTAATAGTTTAAATATTTGATTCCATTTCTTTCTGGCTTGTAAAGTTTGCGCTGAGAAGTCTGACGATAATCTAATGGGTTTTTCTTTATAAATTCCCATCTTCTTTTCTCTGGCTACCCTGAGAATTCTGTCTTTGTCATTCATTTTTGATAACTAATACAGTGTGTATTGGTGAAGGCCTTTTTGGGTTGAGATAATTGGGTGTTCTATTGACTTCTTGAATTCCATGCTCCAGCTCATTCCTTAAATTTGGGAAATTTTCATCCACTATTTGTCTGAAAATGCTTTCGAATTCCTGTAGTTCCTTTTCCTTGCCTTTGATAATGCCCTTTATTCTTAGATTTCCTCTTCTGATGGTATCAGCTAGTTCTTTAATTTTTTTTCATTATTTTTCATTCTTCAGTTTTTCTTTTCTTCCTTATGATTTATTTCTAGATTTTCGTCTTCAGTATCACTGATCCTTTCCTCCATTTGCTCGACTCTATTTCCCAAGCTTGCTATTTCATTTTTCAACTCTTGCAGTGTGTTCTTCATCTCCAGAAGTTCTGTTTGGTTCTTTTTGAGGGTTTCAGTCTCCTTGCTCTGCTCATCTAGTTGGTTTTTTAATTCCTGAAATCATTGATTTGAGTTGTTTTGTATCTCACTGAGTTTTTTCAGAAGTACTATCCTGAAGTCTCTGTCATTGAAGTCGCATATTTCTATGTCTGGAAGTTTATTTTCTGGAGATTTTTCTCTTTCTTCCTGAGATGCCTTGTCACCTTGGTTGTTTCTCGGTATTTAATGAACTATTTCTCTGCCTGGGCATTAATAATGTAAGTGTATTCTGCTATTTTTCCAGAAAGAAGATTTATTATATAAAGATCTCTCTTTTGCCTTTTGCAAAGAAGGCGCTTTTGGGGGGCTTTCCAGTAGGTGGCGTCTAAGCCTCTTGGATCTGTGCTTTATATAAAGTATTAATAACACTTTTTAAATTTTCTCGTAGATATTTAATCACACTCGCTGCCCTCAGTTTCAGTCCCTGTCAGTGTCAGCGGCAGTCTTAGTACTGTGTGCTCAGACTCCCCTGGGGCTCTGCGGCGATCGGTCTCGGAGGGCATGGGAGGAAGGCACCCTCTGGCTGGGAGCTGCGGCTCAGCCTCGGTTTTGCAACCGCAGCCAGCAAAAATCAACTGTTGTTCCTCTGCTGTCCCGACCTGCTTTTCTGCTCTCTGCCCTGATTACTGGGCCCTGCAGCCCACTGGCCACGGGGAGCTCACAGCTTTCCCAGGCAGGGATGTTCAGGGAACTCATGCTCCTTCTCTCTTCCCCTTCCTCCTGCAGGGATCTCTTCTTTATTTCTCTTAGTCCATTGCCCAACACCTGGGATTCAGACCTGTGGTAGCTTTTATGTACAGATCCTGTGCTCAGACGCCCTGGTGTGCAGTTTGGGTGTTTTTTGTTGAGTTTTAGATGTTCAGCTTGTTGTTGTTCCTAGGGGAGAGATCTGAGGACATCTTTCACTCCGCCATGTTTCCTTTGCCCTTCAAAAGATTCCATTTTAAATGTTATTTGTGCCTGATGTTCTACTTAGAGTTAAACATAAAGGTGGCCATGGAGCAAATTTGAACTGGTTTAAATTTTTTTTTAATGTGATAAAATACACAACATAAAATTTACCATCTTAACCATTTTTAAGTGTATAATTCAGTAGTGTTAAGTACATTCACACTGTTGTGCAACCAAGCTCCAGAACTTACTTCTTCTTCTCAAACTGAAACGACTTATTCTTTAAAGAACTCCTTATCACCCCACTCTCTCCAGCCCCTAGCAACCACCATTTTACTTTATTTTTTGTGAATTTGACTACTCTAGATACCTCATATGTAAGTGGAATCATAAATATTTGTCCTTATAATTGGCTTCTTTCACTTAGTATGATAGCCTCAAGGTTTATCCATGCTGTAGAGTGTGTCAGAATTCTTTTCCTTTATAAGGCTGAATAATATGGATGTACCACATTTTATCCATTCATTTGTTGATGGACACTTGAGTTGTTTCCACCTTTTTGCTATTGTGACTAATGCTGCTATTAGCATGGATATATAAATATCTCTTTGAGACCCTGCTTTCAATTCTTTTGGGTATATACCCTGAAGTGGAATTGCTGGATCATGTGGTAATTCTATTTTTAATTTTTTGAGGCACCACCATACACTTTTTTATAGGGGCTGAATTATTTTGCATTCCAACCAGCAATGCACAGGGATTCCATTTTGTCCACATTCTTGCCAAGACTTGTTATTTTCTGTTTTGTTTGGATGTGTTCCCTCTATTCCCACTTTATAGTAAATGGATGCCTCAAAACCTTTTCTTCATTCAGGAGCGTGTAAAATAGGGCAGGCAGAAACAAGCTCTAATCTAGAATTAACTCACTTAAGAGCCTTCAACTTACTAGTGCTTCTTATGCCCTGAAAATCATTTGTCTTTATTACTACAATACAAAATGAAAGGATAACATTTAACTTTTTATAGTGTTCTTGTTCCCTGCTTGTCTGATTAATAATTATTAATGATCACTTTGGAAATAAAGCATGTTCGCTCAGATTTGCAAATTATATAAACTAGAAAGATATTTTAATAATGGTAGAGGTTAAGTTCTTATAACAGAGAAACCCTGAACACAGATATCTGTTTCTCTCTTGTAACATCCCTGGTGGGTAGGCAGGCTCTGTTCTAGATATTCATCAGGGGAGTGAGCTAGTGGAGCAGCTCTGTCATCCTCACTTGTGCCCTCCAAGGTGGTTGCCATTGTGTCTATTTCCAGGTGACATGGAGAAATTAGAGTGGAAGTCCAGGATAAGGGATTGCTTTTTCATCAAGTGCTTTGGAAGTTGTAAATGTCACTCTTGCTCACATACCGTTAACAAGTACTTGGTCATGTGGCCATAATTTAATTATAGGGGAGCCTGGGAAACAATTCATAGCAAGGCAGAGAAATCCCTGGAGTTAAGAAGAAATGGATTTAGGAGAATTGCTAGCAGTCACCTTCAAAGGGCAATAGTTATAACACATTCGCTGGTTTTAGCAAGTTGGAGTCATAGGCTCCTCAATCAACATACAAAATACTGAAGAGTGTTTTTCTCTTCAGGTCTTTCTCTTCAGTCTGAAAAATCAACTCTGGAGGTACTGAATGACAGAGTTGTTATTTTGACAGTCGTGTGTCTGAAAAAGCCAAAGAAAACCTGTGAAACGGCATTGTGACTTCCCATCAACACTGATGTGCTTATACTGATGTGCTTATGACGTAGGTAGAATTACAGGGCAAGAAGCATGGTTTCTGTGTTCTCATCAGCATATGGAAGGGGCAGGGATGCAGACTTGCCATGTGAGAGACAGTTGAGAGAGCAGGCAGTGTTTATCCTGGAGAGGAGACGATGGGGTAGGAGAATAGTATTCAACTATTAAAAGGGTTGTTCTATGAAAGAAGAGTTAAAAATTGGAGTGGGGGAGAGACATGACCAAGGGTGAATTGAGATGATGGAGAGATGCTACAGGAAGTTATTTGGCTTGGAAGGGAGTAACTCTATGGCACTCACTGTCTCAAGGCAAAATGTTTCCCTTGGGAAATGCTGAATTTCAGACACTGAAGATAACTCAAGCAACAGTTGGGAAAGCATAGGGCAGGAATGCTGTCTAGGAAATCTACACATTGGGCAGGTAACAGGTGTGAAATCCCCATGAAAGCCCTTTAGATCTTGAGCATCTCTGATTCTATGTCCTTCTTTACTCTGGGATTTACTTGTAGGTTTAGAGAACTAGAGAAATTAATAGGAGCCCAGCAGATTTTCCCAGGAAGTTCTATGTAGCCCCGTACTGGTACAGCAGAACTTGTTTCTCTGTTCCCTGAAATATCAAGGACATACGTGTCCATCAATAGATGAATAGATAAAGGAAATGTGGTATGTATATAAAAAAATATATACATACACACAATGGAATGTTCAGCTATAAAAAAGAAGGAAATCCTGTCATTTGTAACAACATAGATGGACCTTAAGAGCATTATGCTAAGTGAAATAAGTCAGACAGAGAATGCTGTGTGATCTCACTTATATGTGAAATCATTAGTAAAAAAAAAAAAAAAAAAACAGCTTAAAGATACAGAGAATGGATTGGTGGTTCTCAGAGATAAGGAGGTAGGTGAAATAGGTGAAGGGGGTCAGAAGGTACAAACTTCTAGTTATAAAATAAAAATAACTCCTGAGGATATAATATACAGCATAGTGACTGTATTTAATAATACTGCATTGCATATTTGAAAGTTGCTAAGAGAGTAGATCTTAAAAGTTCTTATCACAAGAAAATTTTCTAAATAATGTTTGGTGACGATTGTTAACTAGACTTATTGTGATCATTTTGCAATATATACAAATATCAAATTATATGTTGCACACTTGAAACTAATAAATGTTTTATGTCTATTCATCAATATAAATAACTAGGACATAATTCACTGCAATATAGTTATTATACTAGTAAACTATAAAATAAGAGGTTTTGTTTTCTATATATAATCTAAATGATTGATTTTGCTCTATTATGAGCAAATAAAATTATAAGATCTTTGAAGTATATACTTTCAGAAAAATATTTAATGAATACTTAAAGAGGAACAGAATAAAAAAAATCTTGACAACATTAAGGGTAAAATGTTAAAGACCTAAATAATGACTTGGTAAGGTGATGTCTTTGAAACATATGTAAAATAAAATATCCAAAATAATTTATACTTTTTATATATTGCTAATGATTTTTACAGAACTTGAATATGGACTATTTAAGCTTTCATGTGAAAGCTATTTTTCCCTTTCTGAAGGAGCACATCAGCAGTTTCATAGGATTTGTTTGCAGCCACCTATGGACACTAGATGGCAGTGTTAGGCAGAATTTGATAAAAGCTGTAAACTTCCTAAGTTATTCAATGAAGATTAAATGATGAAACAATTTTATAATAAAATGAATGAGAGAGAAGTATTATAGTTTATAAAAACAGATTGAAATTTTATGATACCTTGTGTCTATTTTTATAGTATGTATACCATAGTCAGAATTTAAAACTGATACTGTGTATATGTGTTTATTTTTAAAATTTTATTAAATTTATTGAGGTGACATTGGTTAATAAGATTATATAGGCATGTGTTTATTTTTTACCAAACTACGTGATAAAGTATTTCAAACACCATTGGTATAACAATTGTGAAATTCCTGTGATAGAATCCTGAGAATAATTTTAGGTTCTAGTTGTAAGTAGGCTCAATATAACACAATTCCAAATTTATAATTATTCAAAGTGAGGCAACATTCTACTTTATCCCAATGGTAACCATAAGGAAAAAATACCATTATCTGAAAATTATTGGGCTAACGAAAGATAATTATAAGCAGAGATTTTCATCAAAGAGATATAGTAATATTATTTTAGATTTTGTCTTTCTTGTCTGACGGACGCTCAAGCTGTATTTTTAGCAGAATGCACATGCATGTAAATGTTAATAAGAAAATTGGAATTTAGCAAAGGTAGATATTATAATTGCAGGTTACTATCATCAGCTTTTGTGTTCCCAAATAATGTACCTTAGCTAACTATAGGGCACAGATTGAGTTGTAAAATTTAACACCTACTTTTAGCATTTCTATATCAATAGCAAAAGGAATAGGTATCAAAAATAAGTAAAATATTCACCAAACCTATAAACTGAGTAAGTAGGAGACAAGAGTTTGTATTCAAACCTACAGTTACATGGAAATTGGTGGTTGATGGTATGAGCACAAGTAAGTTCAAAGGAAGGATAAAAATTAGAAATAGGAAGTTGAACTGTGAAAAGTGATTTTTGCTACACTGTGTACTTTTAATAACTTATGAAATGTACTAATATTTTATGATAAGTTATTTTTTGAAAAATCAGTTTTAGTCATTTCTTAGGAAAAGATGAAAGAATTTCTACACTGAGGAAAGGAATACCTTGAAACTCCCTTGTATAAGGTACCCACTTAGTAAATGTTTGAGTGTGCATGCATACATGCATGAATGAATGAGAGAATTCTACCTCATATTTTACAAGAATGATCAGCTCTCTCTGATCTCTTCCTTGTATTCATTCAACAAATATTTATTGAGTACCTGCTTTATAATAAGCATTGTTCTCTAAGCATTGGGCTCTAAGGATCCTGCGCTGATTAAAATAGACACAATCTTTTTTTTATTATTGAATTTGCTTTTTAATTGGGGTTAAGGCAGCAAACAAGAGAATATAATCTATCGTATGTCAGATGATGATATATGCTGTATAGTAACAAATCAACCAATCAACCAGCCAGGGAAAGGAATACAAAGGTATGAGTGGGTGCAGTTTTAAAAAGTATGTTTAGGAGAAAGGCAGGTGAACAGAGACCTGGAGGAGTCAAAGAACGAGTCATATGGTGACCTAAGGGAAGTGTATTCCAGGCATAAGGAAGTTGCCAGTGCAAAGGTCTCCTGACTTAGACAACTGTGTAGCTAGAGTAGAGGGAGCCAGGGGAAAATAGTAGATGAAGCCAGGAAGGTAATAGAGTTCACAGGGCCTACAGGCCATTGTGCAAACTTTATCTTTTACTCAGAGAACGATGTGGAGCCATTCACGATCCTTTGGGAGATGGAGGTACATAGGTCTACACTATTGTTTTATTATGGTTCCTATTCCTTTAAAAAAAGTATGTAATCATTTTACACATTTACACATTGTTTTATTACTTTTAGTTCTCAGATTATCAAATTCTCCCTCAGGGCACTCTGTGCCATTTGTGGTTCGTGAAGTTTTGGTTGTGGACTCATTTGCAATGGATTTTGTTTGCTGTTGGAGCCCCGCTGTATCCTAACTCATGAAAGTATCCCTACAGAAGGACTCTGTATTTACTACTGCTGCATCCCAAGAGATTTTTGTTATCCTTGACCTACCTTTTATGTGATTTTCTCACCTAAGAATTCCCATACCATTCAAGTAGGGTAAATCTAGTCACAAATCTAGGTATGATACAGGCCTTGGATTTGAATTATCTGTTGGAACTGTTTATTCTTTTCTTTTACAAAGAAAAGAATTTAGCTTGATGTAAGCTAAATGCCTTCACTGTTTCCGCAGACCAATTGGAATATTTTTAACCTTCTCTATAAAAGGCACAGGTCTTTGAGCATCTGGGCTCAGTCCAGCTCTTCCTCCTTGAGCAGCTTGAGGCCATGTCTTCTATCTCTGAGTACGTCGAAACATCACCCTCAAACCCTAAGAGCTTGTAGCTAGGTCCAGCCCTTGAGCAGGGAAGGTCACTGATTTGGGTTTATTATGGAAAATTTAAAGCCTGTACAAAAGTGGAGAGAGCACTATACTGAACCCATGTTTAAACATCACCCAGCTTCAAAAATGATCAGCTCACAGCTGTCTTGTTTTACCTATATTCTCATTCATATTTATATGATTCTAATGGATCACGATAGACTCCCTTTGGCTTGGGAGCAGAAATGTACGGTCATGGGGGGAGATGTGTCTGTGTGTCTGTGTGTGCACGCATGCACACTCACACACGTTTCTTTGCTCTCTATTCTATGCCATTGTTCTGTTTATTTCCATACTCTATTATTTTTAAGTATTCTGCTTTTTAGTACAATTAACATCTAATAGAACAAGTCGCTTTTTTGTTTATCTATCTCAGAATTGACCTAACTGTTCATGTGCTTTTATTCTTCCATATAAATTTTAGAATAAGTTAATAAATTGTCTTAAAAAATGCAGCTGGAATTTGAGATAGCATTGAATTTATATATTGATTTGGGGGGAGAATTGACACTTTGTTAAGTTTTCCCATAAAAGTGCATGGAATAAAACTCCATTTATTTATAACATCTATGTTTATTAGATTAAATTTTTTTCTTCTACAGGTCTTTTATATTCCTAGATACCATATAGTTTTTGTTATGTTTTCTAAGTGTAGTCATTTTATTACTGGAGATGTTACTGATTTTTGTAAGTTGATCTTGCCTTTTGCAACCTAATTGAACTCTCCTATTTATTGATTCTGTTCATTTTTCTAGGTGGCCTGGTAAATATGTTTTACTTTTTAAGGAACTGCCAAACATTTTCCAAAAGTATCTATAATATTGCATTGTGATCAACTACGTTTGAGAATTCCATTTGTTCCACATCCTCAGGCCGTTTGGTAGTATCAATTAAAAATTTTTTATTAGCCATTATAATGAATGTTGAGTAGAATCTGTCATTTTAATTTGTAATCTTAACGATTTTAAGTGTGCAGTTAAATAGTGTTAAACATTTACATTGTTATGCAGCAGATCTCTGGAACTTTTTTATCTTACTAAACTGAAACTGAACTCATTAAACAATACCTCCCCATTTCCATTCTCTCTAGCCTTTTGTACCTACCATTTTGCTTTCTCACCTAACTATTCTAATAGCTTTTTTTTAAGATCCCTTGGATTTTCTACATAAATATTCATGTTCATGTTATCTGGGAACAAAGACATTTTGTTTCTTCCTTTCCAATCTGTACGCCTTTTATTCATTTTCCTGATTCATTGACCTGGCAGAGACATCCAGAATGGTATCGAATAGATAAAGAGAGTTGACATCCTTGTCTTGTTCTGGATCTTAAGGGGAAAACATTCAATCTTTCATCATTAATCATGTTAGCAGATGTATTTCTTAGATATTCTTTATCAGGTTAGGGAAGTATCATTTAATTTATAGTTCGCCTAGAATTTTTATTATGAATAGATTGAATTTTGTCAAATAATTTTTGCATCTATTAATATGGTCTACAGTTTTTCATATTTAGGTTGCTTTTATTGTGAATTACATTGATTTTTGAATGTCGAACCAACTTTACATTACTGCGATAAACTCCATTTAATGTATTAGCTCTTTTATATATTTCTAGATTTGATTTGCTAATGTTTTGTAGAGAATTTTTGTGTCTATATTTATGTGTGATATTAGTCCATAATTTTCTTTTGTAATATCTTTGTCTGGTTTTGGTATGAAGGTAAGGTTGGCCTGATAAAATTAGTTGAGACACATTGCCTTTTTTTCCCTATTTTCTCAAAGAATTTTTTGTGCAGAATTAGTATGATTTCTTCTTTAAATATTTGGTTGATTTTGCCAGTGAAGCCATTTAGGCCTCAAGTTCTCTTTTTTGGGAGGGTTCCCCCCACCTCTGAATTCAGTTTCTTTTACATATTAACAACTATAAACAACTTTGTATGTGTTTATATACGTGGGGATATTTATACACACATGGATGTTTATAGCAGCTTTACTTATAATTGCCAGAACTTGTAAGCAACAAGATGTCTTTCAGTAGGTGAAGGGATAAACAAACTATGATACATACAGATAATAGAATATTATTCAGTGCTAAAAAGATATTCGCTTTCAAATTATGAAAGACATGGAGGAACCATAAGTGCATATTACTAAATGAAAGAGGGCAATTTCAAAAGGCTGCATACTGTATGAGTCCAACAACATAACATTCTGGAAAAGGTAAAACTATGGAAATAGTAAAATTGTTAATGTTTGTCATGGGTTAAGGAAGAGGGAGGGATGAATAGGCAGAGCACAGAGGATTTTTAGGTCATTGAAAACACTCTTTGTATGATACCCTAATAGTGGATGCACGTCATTGTACATTTTTCCAGCACCAAGAGTGTACAACACCAAGAGTGACCCAGAATGTAAACTATAGACTAAATTATAATAATGTGTCAATGTTGGTCTACCAGTTGTAATAAATATACCACTCTGGTGGGGGATATTGATAATGGGGGAAGCTATACATGTGTAGGAGATATTTTTGTACCTCCTTTTCAATTTTGTTGTGAACCTAAAACTACTCTAGAATGAATGAAATCTTTAAAAGAAAAATAACAGAGATTTTTCTCTATTTTCTGTTTTCAGTGTCATTGATTTTTTTGCTCCTATCATATCTATTTCTTTCCTTATGCTTGCTTTGGAGTTAATTTGATTATCTTTTTCTACTTTCTTAAAGTAGAAGCCTAGACCATTTATTTGAGACCTTCATTTTTTAATACAAAGTAATCAGTGCTGTACATTTTTCTTTAAATACTGCTTTTGCTGCATCCCACAAATTTTATATTGCGTGTTATTTTTATTTAGTTAAAGTATTTTCCAATATTTCTTGTGAATTTCTCTTTGATACATGGATTATTCAAAAGTGTGTATAATTTCCAGGATTTTCTGAATATTTCTGTTATCAATTGCTAATTTATTTCTGTGTAGTCAGAGAAACAACTTTGTATGATATTAGTTCTTTTCAGTTTGTCAAATTTTGATTTTTTTGGTCTATCTTGCAGAGTATTCCATATGTACTTAAAAAGAGTATGTATTCTGATGTTGTTGGATGGTGTGTTCTGTGAATGTGCAGTGTGGGTTTTTTTTATATCTTCTCTATCCCTACTGGTTTTTTGTCCACTTGTTCTGTTAGTTACAGAGCAAGGAATGTTGAGTACGTGAACCCTAATTGTGGATTTGTCTATTTCTCCTCTATGTTCACACTTAATTTCGCCTTTCTATTATTTCCTTCTTAATTCTTAATGGAGTACTTTCTCTATAAACATTTTTAAAGTTAGTCTTTGTATATGGCAAAGCTCTGATTCCTTGTATATATGAAGATATTTTTTCATTTGCTATCACTTTTAAATTTAGATGAATAAAATTCTAGGTAGAGTACTTTTTCTTCTTTAATAGTATCACTGCAATATCTTATTGAATCACCTGTGTTTTTTGAGAAATCTGAGGTTGTCTTGTTTCTTTTGTCATTTGTTTATTCTTTGTCTTTGGAACTTTCTAGAACTTCCCCTTGTCTTTCTTAAATAAACCACAGTGTGTCTTTATCTAAACTCTATGGCTAAGAGACCTTTAAGTGAAATAGTTTTGTTCTTTAAACAACTTATTATATTTAAATATATTTTCTCCATCTCCTCTCATTCAACCTTTTATGCTGACTTCTGGGAGAGTTTCTTAGTTTATTTTTCTAGTTTAGTAATTTGTTCTTCAACTGTGTTTATCCCATCTGTTATGTTTTTCATGCTTAATGTTACCATGTAGTTTGATTTCATATTTTTAATATTTTCTCTTATCTTACATTAGTATAGATATTAAAACATATTATGACTTGGGGTTCATCTATTCTAAAAATTCTGCTTCTATTAGTAATATTGTTCAGTTTGTTGTTTCTTTTTTGCTGTGATTGTATTCTAACAATGTCTGGTTATTTTGACTTCTGAACTCATGTTCCTCTGAGTCATATTAAACAATTTAGCAATGTTGGATCAGATAAGAGGGATAATGAGACCCTAAGAATAGACAACCTATCATCACCATGGAACCATTAGTTACCCACTCCTGTTTGCTTATGTTCCATCAGACATGCGGGGCAGTTGAGGATTCACCTTCAAACTCTTAGAAATAAGCAATATTGAGAAGAAGCAGTTTCTGCATATGGTAATTTGTTTAGATAAGGGAAGGAAGAATGTAGTGTAAGGAATAGCAAACTTCTGCTTATCCTTCAAGACTCATCTTGGATATCTCTATGAAACCCTATCCCAGCCAGAATTAATCATTCCTTCCTTTGTATTCACAGATCATTTTATGCTTACAAGTTACATATAACATTTATTACTTGGTTTTGTAATTACTTACCTAATTGACTTCTCTCTTAGCTTTTTAAAAGGAGGATCTTACTCTTTTTCATAGCTCCCTCAGCATGTAGCATCTGAGAGACAGCAGAGAGTAGTGAAAAGAGTATTCTTTAACACCAGACAGATTAAGCTGTGATTGAAAATTTGGTCTGCCACGTGCTAGTTAGTTACTTCAATTATTCTTTTATACTCATGCCCTTTCCTTTTCTTTTTTTTCTTTTCTTTCTATTTTTCTTTCCTCCCTTTCCCCTTCCCTCCCTCCCTCCTTTCTTTCCTTCCTTCCTTAGTAAGTTGCCTCAAATGTCTTACTCATAAGAAAAACAGAAAAATTTTGAATTTCACATTTGAGTTCAAGGATATTTTTAAAGGATTGAAATATAGATTTATAAAATCTTACCTAAAAAGAAACATATAATTTATTTATTTTTATGTTTTTAGAGTATCTCTTTTACTAAACAAAAAGTTCTCGAATTTCCTATCAGTTCAGGATTTGAGTGTCTAACGCTGTATGTTCAACATCACCTGTTAGGAATTTGCACAAACCACTCACAGCTTAGGCACTCTGAGTATACATTAACGTCACTTTAATCCTCAGAATAACTCTGTATGGTATAAATTCTCATCTTCTTTGAAGAAACAGGCTCAGAAACCTCCATTTTCTCTAAAGTGGTAAAAGAAAAATCATGATGTGAGAAGATACATAAGGAAAGGAAGTGTCTTCTGTTGCCTCACTTATGCACGTGACATTGTCTGAGGAATGATTAGGAAACAAGATTGCTGCTCAGTGTAATCAAGAAGCTAGTAATGTTTGAAGGCCAGTGTCTTCAGAATCAAATAAAGTGGTATACAGTTTCTTACCCTTGGAGATTATTGATTAATTTTGAAAGGAGATTGAGGCTTTCCACACTGCAGGAATTTTAGTGACAGTTTTAGTGGCCAGAGCATCTTCCCAGGGGGAAGATTTAATGCATCCTGTTTGAAAGGGCCTGCAAGCTGTCATCAGAGGGGGATTTTATATTTGAATATGAGGGCATTGGCATAGTTGACCTAAACCAATTTTCTCAACTGTGGTCAGCACTTTTGGCTGCATAGTTCTTTGCCATGGGAGGCTGTCCTGTGCACTGTAAGATGTTTAGCAACATCCCTGGCTTCTACTCATTAGGTTCCTGTAGCACCCATCCCCCAACAACCCCTCAGCCATGACAACTAAAAATATCACCAGATATGCCAGGTGATACCTGGGGGACAAAATCGCCCCTGATGGAAGGCCGTTGACCTAAACAAAGTTTTTGCAGAGGTTGTCACCTATGTTTTGGAATCCCATAATGTACACAGTGCTGGGCAGTAAATAGAACCTAGAAAAGAGCCCACACCCTTGATCTTTTGACTGTGTATAATATTTCTAGTAGTTGACTGAAATAGCTTTGGTTGAGACTACTAGCAAAAATTTGTTTCAAAGAAGTTTAACATCTGTTTTCATTTCTGCTTTTCTAAGTTCCTTTGCTACTCAATTCCTTTATTTTAAGCTGTCTTCCTCATAAAACTTAAAATATTTGAGTATATGTCAAAATTTCTAGTTTAACAGGAAATATGTTTTATTTAAACAGAAATCAATATAACTTTAAATTAGGATAGGATGGTGGGAAGCTTAATGTTGTGAAGTCATGCTCAAGTGACAACAGAATAGATAATAGTAAAAGGAACTAGATGTCTGGTTGTATTCAAGATTCACTTCCTGTTCTTGTTTGTTATGGAAAGTTGCACCTTATGAAAGATTTTAGATTCAGATCACTGTATTATTCTAAGAAAAAAATTTCAAAATGCTAACCACGTCTTGGTAACTATAGCAGAGCATACACACGAAAAAATAGCAGAGTATACACACGAAAAAATAATTTCTTAGCTATCCTAAACTTTTTGTTTATGATCTATGTTAAGTTCTGAAGTATCTAATGTGCTTTTATTATCTGAGGTCAAAGGAAAAAATGCTTTCTCAGTTACAAGAGCACAGGCATGCCTGTTAGTTGAAGTGGTAGAACCAACTCTGGCTTATTTAACAGAAGAAGAGTTTATTATTATAGTAGTTCAGAGACTATTTAGGAAGGTAAAGAACAGGTGTTAGATGCAACAAAGCCAGAATAACACTCAAAATTAACCCCTGTGCTAAAATGATACTTGTTTGCTTAATGTAGAGTGTTCGCTGGTAGAATGTGGAGTCACGAGGATTACTTGGTCTGTATTGTTTTCAACGCTTATCCTGGTGCCTAGAGCAGTGCCTGGCTTGTAATATGCCCTTAATAAATATTGGTTGTATAAATAAATTACTAGACCAAGGGTATGTTTGTTAATATCAGCAACAACATGGAGAAACAATACAGAATCACATTATGAAATGTTAGTATTGTACATTCTAATTTAAGATTTTTTTAGTAGCAGAATTTACCTTTTCTCTTAGGGAATCTTGCTGAATACATTTTGAATAACTATTTTGTACCATAGAGCCTTGTTTTACTCTTTTAAATAAATATCCACAACAGTCTTGCAAGAATAGATACTGATATTCCTGTGTCCTTTGTGAGAAAGCAGAGGTTCTGAGAATGAGTCACCAGTGTCATATCTAAGTGGCTGAGATTAGATTAAAATTCATGCCTGTCTGACTTTTTTAGCTCAGACATTTTCCTTTACGCAACACTTAATGCTACTTTTGTTTTAGGTGAAAATTCTAGTTCTTCTGTTCACTATACTAGAAAGTAATTTGAATATATAAACTTACCAAACCGAGGCTTCCTATATACAGTTTCTTTTTTTTTTAAATTAAAAAAAATTTTCCCATTACAGTGGACATTCAAAATTGTATTAGTTTTAGGGGTATAGCATACTAGTTAGATACTTATATAACTTACGAAGTGATCCCCCTGATAAATCTTGCAACCACCTGACACCATGTATATTACAATATTATTGACTATATTTCCTTTGCTGTACTTTACATCCTTATGACTGTTTTGTAACTGCCAATTTGTACTTTCTAATCCCTTCACTTTTTCTCACCCAGGCCCCCAACTCCCCTTCCCATCTGGCAACCATCAGTATGTTCTCTACATCTATGAGTCTGTTTCTGTTTTATTTGTTCATTTATTTTGTTTTTTGATACCACAAATAAATGAAATCATGTGGTATTTGTCTTGTTCGGATTTATTTTACTTAGCATAATAACCTCTAGATCCATCCATGTTGTCACAAATGGTAAGAGTTCATTTTTTTTATGACTGGAGCATTTAACATATTTACATTTAAAGTAATTATTGATAGATATATAGTTATTTCCATTTTATTGTTTTCTAATTGTTTTGGTAGTTCTCTGTTTCTTACTCTCTTGCTCTCTACCCTTATATATTGATGACTTAATATAGTGTTGTATTTGGATTCCTTTCTCTTTAGTTCTGGTATATTGCTTATAGGTTTTTGGTTTGTGGTTACCATGTGCTTCTTATATACCAAGCTATGTTTATAGCAGTCTCTTTTTAAGTTGATGGTCACTTAAGTTCAAGCTCACTCTAGAGTTACCACCATTTTTACTCATGCTGTCCATCTTTAAGTTTTCGACATTTTTTACTTCTTTGGTGTGTGTGAGTGTGAGTGAGTGTGTGTGTGTGTTCCCTTAATTTACTGTTGTAATTACACATGACTTTCCTACTTTTGCCTTTTAACTTTTGTATTAGCTTTAGTGTTAGTTGATCCACTGCTTTTATTATGTATTTTGCTTTGTCAATGAAAATATTTTTGAGGTTCTCACTGAAATCATCTATTTTTCCTCTACATTCATTGACCATCCTTATAAGTGGTGTTTTGAACTCTATATCTGGTAGATTGCCTCCATTTTCTTTAGTTCTTTTCCTGGAGTTTTGTCCTGTTCTTTCATTTAGGACATTTTTCTCTGCCTCTCTATGTTTGTCTATATATTTTTGGTAGATTTGCAATGTTTACCAGTCTAGGCAGAGTGGCCTTATGTAGTAGGTGTCCTATAGGGCTCAGTGGTGCAGTTTCCCTGTTTACTTAGCCCAGGTGTTTTAGGGGTGTCCCTTGTGTGGATTGTATGTGCTCTTCTGTTGTAGGTGAGTCTTGATTGCTGTTTGCATATCAGTTGGTGTAATTGACACTTAGGCTGCCTGGCTGTGAGGATTGTCCAAACCCACAGCCTATGAGTTGCTGTGCTGGAGCTGACCCCCAGAGTGAGATTTGCCCAGTGGACTCATGCCTGTTGAGGTGACATTTGGGTGTGCCGCTTGTGGAGCTAGCTAACAGGTAGTGCACTGTTGTGGTCTGAAGTCATCCTCTGGGTATGTTGGTGCTGGGGTCTTTTGGGAGGGGCTCCCATGGAGACCAACGTCAGCCACTGCCTGTGTCCAGCTGGAGGCCACCTGGTAAAAGCTACAAAGTGATCTGTGATTGGTAGCTGCCTGCGCTGGGTTTGGAGATTCCTGGGAATGGTTATGCTGTGTTAACCAAGACTGGCTGCCACTAGTGCAAGGTTAGAGCTGCTTAGTAAGGGGTGCAGGGCACACTGAGGCCAGCTACTGGTTTTTGAAGGTTTGTGGACTTTTGAGAGGTTTTAGGAAAGTATGCAGCATGGCCACAGGCCAGCTGCTTTTGTGGATTAGCCTATGAAAGAGGTTCAGCTGGGTGCATTAATTTGATGGGGCTGAATCACCAGAGTAGGTGATAAACAATATAAGCCAATTACTTTATAGAAGATGAACCTTGTGGTAAAATTCAAGTTTTGAAGATAAAGCATTACATGGAAATAATTTATACTTCTCATGTTTTCTAAAATTTTCATTCACAAAAGCAGAGAGCATAATAAAATGAACTCTGTTACCCAGCTTCAATAATGTGCATTTTTGCCACTCTTCTTCTGTTCTATTCTTCTATTCTCTTAAAAACTAAATACCTTTATTTTAAGTATTTTGAAGCAATTTACAGACATCATATTTTATTCTATATTTAGTAAGCCTAGAAAATAACATTTTATTATATAACCATATTACTTTACTTAACAAAATTATAATTTCTTGCTATTATGTACTACCAAAACTATATTCAAATTTCTCCTATTACTTTGAAAAAACTCTTTTATATTTGGTTTTGTATTTGACTGTGATGTTTCTTTAAGTTTCTGCTTCTTTTTTTAAATAAGACATTTCTTCCTCCCTGTTGGTAGAGTATTTTAATGTTTTATATGGTGTGATGGATACTCTTAAATTTTATATGGTATAATGGCTTGCTCCTTATCTGAAGCCATCTCTTACTAGGACTTCTTGAAGGTCTGTTGAGACCACCCTTACATGTGATCTTAGAATATGAATATGGCCACGTGTGTCTTATTCTTGTCTTCTCATATGATTTGGGAAGCTACAGCTAACTGATTAAAGACAGTGACTTGTATCCGTGTGATATCCACTGCCATTTCTCTCTCAGTCCTTTGTGAATCCGTTCCTGGATTTCTGCTTCCACTCTGATGAAACGAGTATGAGAATGTGTTGGAGACTAGACACCAGTTTTTAAAACGTGTTACAGAAAATTCAAAACATCCACAAATGCAGAGAGAATAGCATAATGACTACCATATACCTTAGCTGCATTTTGTCAAACGTACAAACTTCAAATAATTTGACATCTGGATCCCTAATGGGACACTTTTTTTTTTCTTTCCATTTTCCCACTCGTTTTCTAAAGTTTTCATGACCAAGACCTATGGTATCCCTCAGTCCTGCCCTTGCCTCCAATTGACCAGTCTCTCTGGGTCTTTCCAGAGACCTAAGTGCATGGGCACAGGCCATGTCATAGCCCATGTCTCAGATAGAGTCCTTCCAGATTGTTGGAACTAAAATTAGGAACTGCTTTGATTTCTTGTCATGTGTGTGTTATATCTCTGTGTCTCTTTTGATGATGCATTCTTCTTAACAGCTATTCTTAATGTAAAGCCAGTGACGCTCAAATTCATGACCTTTCCTGTGCTCTTGTTTTCTTACTGAGGAAAAATAGACAATAATATATGAGATGGCACTTGTAATACTTTTATTATTCTCTCAAATTATAATATATGGTAGACCAATATGTGATAATACAGTTTCCATTTGTTTTTAAAACTGTAATATAGGCACTAACCCCATATATTTTCACTGTGTGTGTGTGTGTGTGTGTGTGTGTGTGTGTGTGTATGTGTGTGTGTGTGTGTTTTAAAGCAGACATTTCCCTATAGGACTTAAGGGGGAAATTATGGAACTACTGCTCTCAAGCAGTAAGAACATATCAAAATGCTACCTTTTTTCAGACTAGGATTCAAATCTTTTGTAGCCTCTTTGTAATTTCATTTTGACACACTTTTCTTCTCAAAATCTGCATGAGAAAAGTCATCTTTCAAGATACACAAAACAGAAATAAATGTTCTCACACTTTGAGAAAACGGATAAAAACCAATAAAAAATATTTGAGTTCTTGGTTTGGGTCAGTTGTGGTAGGTACCACATGAAATGTACAGTAATATGGTTCCTACTCATGAATGGCTTACAGTTCATTGAATAGACAGAATATCTGAAAACCATCATTAACGATGAGAAACTACATAGTAAATGTGCAAATAAAGAGAAAAAGGAGTGTCTTTAAATTTTTTGAGGAAGATAAATTGTTGAAAAATAAAATAAAATCATGTATTATATTTCCCCATGTACATTACTTTTTTATACAGTGTTGCAGAGATTCTCTAATTTCGAACAGGAGTAAATTGAATTAATGTATATAGTCATATATTGCTTCTTTGTATGTAAAAGGAAGAAGAAAAGCTATTGGCACTCTTATACTCTCAACAGAAATGGAAAAGAAATCTTTATTGATTTAAATGTCATTCTAGTTTCCAATTTAATGTATTTCCCATGATTAATATTTCAGCACTAAGTGTGTATCAGTTATCTACTGCTGCCTAACAAATTATGACATGTAGTAATAAAACCTGTCATCTGTTATACTTTAATAATACAAGTCATGTAGTATCCTCAGCTAATATTTGATGACAACAAATTTTTTTTTGAGCATTATCTGTATGCAAGGTGCTTTACTTGGAGCTACCCAGAATAAAAAGAAGTAATAGTGAAGGTCTCCACCTAAGTGGAGCTTATGTTTCATTTGAGACACATAAGAGTAATGCACATGAAATAATAGACCATAGGCTGTATGATGATTGGCAGAGGGCTTCCATATTATATAACACTGTTATTTTATTGATAATAAAACAAATATAAGAAGGCTAAAAGACAACAGATATGATGTAGCTGATTAGCAATTAAATCAGAACAGGCCATAGATTTCCAGGCCAGTGTATTTTCTTCTCTTCCTTTATTGTAAGATATTACACATCTAAAGTTAAAACTGTGTATCATAGACTATATAAAAGCCAAATAAGTTGAGGAAAGGAAAGTGAGTGGCTTTGAGTAGTCAAGGAAAAGTTAAAGGAAGAGGTAGAATTGGAATGTGAGTGTAAAAATAAATGGAGAAAGCAAAATAATCTAGCCAGTGAGAACCAAATATTTATTGTATTCATGAGACAGATACAAAACCAATGAGGCTAACTTGAACAGTGTATGTCAGGCAGTGTTGGGGAATTAGGTTTCAGAGGTTTGAAGGTATAGGAGAGGAACTTGGACTTCATGTGGTAGATGATGGGGAACTATTCTCAATCCTTGAGCATGAAATGATGCAATGAAAGTAGGATTAAGGAAGATTATATTTGCTTGCCAGGAGAGCTGGATAATGTCTGCATTTTCCTTACACTGTGTGTGTCACTTTGCTTCAGTCTACGTAGGTTAAACACTTTTGTGGTAGCCACAAATTAACCCTGAAATCTCAATAGCTGAATACATAAGTGTATTCTTTGCGCTACTTGGCCAACACAGGAGAATGGGGTATTGAGATGAGGAATTCTCCATTTAATTTACTTATTCAAATATCCATGCTGACAGAGTTCCCCCATCATCTTGAACATCACTGGTCGCTGTGGCAGGAGAGAAAAGCAGGATGGAATATTCCTCACTGCTCTCTAATGCTTCACCCTAAAACTGCTATGTCACTTTTGCTACCAATCCATAGCTCGAATTGGGCACATGTGCCCCTCAAGTGAACTTGAAGAATTCAGTGAACAGTAAGTATCTCTTCCAAGGCTCTTTGAGGACCTCAGGCATATAGTTCTTCTTTAAGAGAGAGAATACCACGATTAAGAGAGAAGACCATAGATAGAATTGGACTGTCCGAGTCTAGAGCCTGGCTCCCCCACTTACTAGCTGTGTGACCTTGGACAATTTACTCAGCTTCTCTGGAAAGTAATTTCCTCATCTATACAATAAAGATAGTAATGTAATGAGCCTCACAAAAATATTGTGAGGCTTGAAAGAGAAAAGTGTGTGTGTGTGTGTGTGTGTGTGTGTGTGTGTGTGTGTGTAAACACTATGCCATGTAACTGTTAGCAAGTACTCATTATTGTTATTAATCTGCTGGCTTCCAGTGTATCATCTAAAAGGAAGGGTAAAGTTCTGACTCTGACACAGGGGGCCAGTAGGAAACAAGTTATAGTAATTTATGTCTGTGAGGCCAGCATCTGGACTATGATGATGATATTGGACAAAGAAAAGATGGCAAGAGAGTGTGAGAGGAGAATACCCAAGCAGGATTCACTGTCTGAATACCATGGATGAGAGAAAGATGATCAGGTGTGGGTGACTGAAAGAATGAAACTTGAGTTTGCAGAGAAATTAGGGAGCCCCTGCAGGAAAAGAAGGTGAGCTGAAGTTAGGATGGTGATGGGGGATGACCAAGGCATAGGAGGCCACAGGAAATGGAGGAATGGAGCCATCTCTTAATGAACATGTTTCTGGAAGTGGTGATGTTCTCATGCTCTGAGTCAGGCTACAGGCACTGAGGTCAGATGGTTTGGATTTAATTTCCAGCTTCATCTCTCCATGTGGCTTGGCACTCTTAGTTTCTTCATCTGCAAAATGGTCATAATAATTGTACCCATCTCTTAAGGTAATAAGGATTAAATGAGATAATACCTATTAGTGCTCAGAAAAGAGGCATATAATAAACAGTTAATAATTGTTCCTTATTAGCTAATTGAGTTTAAGTTGAATAGAAATTTGGGGATTATCTTTAAGTGATCAGTTTATAAGAGTTTAATATAATACAGGTTTCTATTGGCAGCAGTTCTCATGAGTACATTTAATCCTCCCTAGATTCAAAAGAAATGTGCCGTGTCGTCACCAGATCAGCTTTTCATTTTTTCATTCTTACCTGAATAATCAATGAGCAAATTTTGTAGCTCAAATTTTGATGGAGTGAAGGAAAGGCCCTAAGATTCTGACTTTCATCCATGTGATCTCATCTGTCTCCATAAGGTGTTTAAAAGACCAGTGCCTATTTTTGTCAGTGGCTTTAAGGTCAAGTAGCTCTTTGTGAAATTAATGTAATGCCAATCTGAAAGTACTCAGTAAATGATGTTGAGTCAATCATTAAGATTCATTTTCTTACAGGAAAAAAGCTGAAAATGAGTAAGAAAGAAAAATATTTTCAGAATATAAAGCCTAATAAAAATTTAAAGTATGACTCATTATACAGCATTTATTTCTTTATGCCCCATTATCAAAATTGGTATCATTGCTAATATGTTGGGGTATTTTGGGATTGAGTAAAACAAATTTGTGCTGGCAGACATGGTGACTATACTTGTAAAGGTCACGCTACTCATACTAAGATATTCATTTGAGCAAGTATATTCTGTTGTAAAGAATCCTGGAAACTATGTTTGTATTTTGCGTTTTACTCACTATCTTTTTTAGACAAGCAGCAACTATATGTCCTGCTGCTCATCTTTCCTTACCCTTTCTGGTAACCCAAGCCATTGAAAGATACAAGGTACTAACAACTTGTAAATAAAATAGAAATAATTCCCTAGAGACCCAAGAAAAACCAAGCATATTTGCATATATGTTATTCTCAAGAATCTAGCAAGTTATCCTCTTTCCAATGGGTACCTTCACATAAAACCCTCGTCATATTTCTGAGCAGTGTCCCTCAGATACTATGCTGGCTGTTTGTGGGGAAAGTTCAGTGCTTTCATTGCCTCTCTCATCATCATCATTTATCATAATGTTGCTTTCAAAATCTATCTACTGCTAATTATAGTCTCCTTGTAACTTCTGCTGTTAAGTTGACAGTGGGCATTGAAGGACAGACTCATAATTCTATAGAATACTGCTCTTTATTCCAAAAGTGTTCTTTGAAACAAAATTTTATGACTCAGAACAAAACAAAACAAAATGTTGGTGTATTGAGGAAATAAAATCTAAGATTGAAAGAAACATGGATTGAAGAAATATTTAAAAAAAGACATATTTCAATATTAACAGTTTTACAATCTTAACAGTCTTTTCTTTTGCCAAATTATTGGCAGGAAATATTAATGATTAGATTTTTTATTAACACAAAACTTATTGTTTTAAACTGAGTTCTTGAAATAGACTTCCTTTGATATAGCATTTCATTTATAAATTAAAACTTTGCTTTATGTTCTCTTGAGTGTAAAGAATACATATGTATCAGTTTACTTCCAAGTTAAAATGGGAAATAATGCCCGATGACAGGAATTTAAAAGAATTCTAATTGGAAGTTGAATAATCATTTTGCTTTATAAGAAAATTCCTACAAAGTTTGTCATGTAGTTTGCTATAAATCCAAGATTTAATTCCTTTTTACTTTCCATTTAAAGACTTGGAATGTATCATTGTTTGAGTTTCTGTCATTTCACGTGAGTTTTCTTCAGGGGCTGACTTCACAGCACTGGAAATTGATACACTGACTTGACGTTTCAACATCTTCATAATCTTTCTCTTGTATCCTTTACATGCAAAGAAATATATAAAAGGGTCCATGCAGCAATTAAAGTTCATCAGGCATACAGTAAAGTGCAGAGAAATCTGGAATGAACGTTTTTGTCCACATTCCAGGAGATCAGGAAAACGAAGCTTCTTAATCATGTGTTGAATAATTGCTACATGGTAAGGTGTGAAACAGAGAATAAACACAACAATTATTAAAATAATTGTGTTAAGAGCCTTTTTGTTTACACCAGATCTCTCAGTTAGTGGGTTTCGTTTGGCAGTTTTAAAGAGTTTGCAACAGATTTGAGAATAGCAGATGAGGATAATTGTGAGCGGAAGCACATATCCAATGAAACATGCACCAAGCAGAATCAAAGGAAGATGTTTTGTTTCTTCAAAGTTTGGATATTCCATGCATGTAGTCCTTTCATCCTCCTGCTTTGACATAGATTTTATGAGTAGTGGGAGTGTTTGAGCAAATACTAGAATCCAGACAAATATGCAAACACCTTTCGCATATTCAATTCTTTTCATCTTGTTGTATCGCAGAGGGTGCACCACTGCAAAGAACCGGTCAATGCTGAGGCAGGTCATGAAATTCACACCTGCGTAGGTATTGATGTAAAACACGAGAGCAGTTATCCTACATAAGGCCTCGCCGATTCTCCAGTCAAAGCCCAATGCATAGTAGGCTATCCGTGTAGGCAAAGCAGTGGTAAACAGTATATCAGAAATCACCAGATTTGTTGAATATAGGGTAGTAGAGTTTATTTTCTTTCTGTTTTGAACAATAACAACCAAGGCTAACAAGTTTCCCACAAGCCCAATTATGAAGACAATGCTGTAATGCAGAGGCATTAGTATCCTGGCTGTGTTGTGGTGTGTATAGAGGTCACAGTCACTTTCCTGAGGAGCTGTAGTAAAATTGTTCATTTTTATATCCATCGGCCAGTGTTCAGGGTTTCTAGGAAAGACAAGAAGGCTGTGTTTCATTAAAAGCAGATTTAACTGAAAGTAATTTAAACTGCTTTTTATAGATCTAATTTAAAATTTTTAAGATTTATATAATTTTTAAAAATCTATGATATATAATGTAGTTACATATATAGAATAAGTTAGGAAGAGCAGAATAAAATACATGCTTTTGCTTTCCCAATTTGGTGATTTTGGCAAAACCCGGGCAAATGAACTGGAACCATCTAAATAGGACAAATGTATTTTTGTGACAGGAGGGAATACACTGAATTTTTAGCCAGAAATTTCCCCTTCTGTTTTTTGAATCATCATCTGGTTAAAATAAAATCATGTAAAGCACCCCACATTTCAGACAGGCGTAAAACTTTGCTTTTAAATTGAATTTCGGTTGGACTTTTTTTTTTTTTTTAAATGCATATCACTGCCAGGAAATGAAATTAGTCACACATTTATGTAGTGAAATATGACATTACCACAGTGATCTGATTTGTGTTAACCTGAAAAGTATGAGAAACAAGCCAAGACCTTGTTAGGAACTGAAAGTTAGGTTTTCTTTAAAAAAAAAAAAGATGATGATGAAGATGACCACGACAACCACAAGAAAAACGACCAAAAAAGGAGGAAAAGAAAAAAGAAAGAAACAGCTTAAGCTGCTTCAAGGGGAAATTTTAAAATTAATTTTAAACTATATTATTCCACAGATATCCCATTTTGCATGCAGCATAAATTCTTTCATTTGCACATGATAGTAAACATATGTGGTATTTTGTGCTCTGCTTCATTTACTTAATATCTGCAGGAATCAGTGTAATATATATGTCATATGTATAGGTCTTATATAGATATTTGAAAGGTACACAATTATAATTTGCTTAGCTACTCCTTTGATGAACATTTGAATTTTTTCTAATTCTTTTCTTGTTATAAATAATGTTAGGATGAAATTTCAAGTCTTAAATTGGAAAATAGAGAACTCCTACAGTAAAACTCCATAGATAAGACTGATCTTTGATAAAACTAAGGAAGAGCAAAGCAGTTAATTCTGTGAAAATTATTTTTATGATAGGACTATCTATGTACAGAAATTTCATCTCAAAGTTACCAAATTTAAGGGAAATTCTTAATATATCTAATGATGACAATACTATGTATTAAAGGAAAAGGACTCTATCCCTAACATATCAAAGCACCAACTACAGATCTGCTTCTCTGACTGCTGTATCACATAAATTATATCTTTGCTAACTTAGTTTTAACAATCTTAAAAAAGTGATATTAACAGACAACGAGAGTAATCAGAGGATTACAGTAATGTTATAGGTGTGCATTACATGCAGTGTTGATAGGTTCATTGTTAAAATATGGAAATAAAACCTAAAGTAAAAGGGAACAAAAAAATAGAACTAGAACTTCTTATTAATCAAGAGAAGACAGGGAAGGAGACCATGGAGAAAAAAGGGTAGAATGAGGATAATAAATAGAAAATAAAATAAGAGGATAGATATGTGTCACAATAAATTTAAAAGACAGAAACTATCAATTTGGATTTTTAAAAAAATCCAGCTTTATACTGCTTAGATATAGTGCAAAGTGATTCAGAAAGGTTGAAAATAGAGACATGGGAAAAAATAACCAGTGTGGAGCTAGAGTAACAATATTAACATCAGAAAAACATAGACTTTAAAGCACATTCACTATTAATAGGGATAGAGTCACCTACAAAAGTTAAAAGAATAGTTGACAAAACATAAAAATAATCATAAATTGTACATGTAACTGCAAAATTTGACAGAACTTAAAGGAGACATTGGCAAATCCACAACCATAATGGTAAATTTTAACACATTTTTATTAGACTATGCCAGATAAAAAAGATATTCAAGACTTAGATTTACCAACATGACTTTAAAGCTAAGAGAATTTGTGTTCAATGCATATGAGCATTATTTGCAAATTTGACCAGGTACAATGTCATCAGAAATATCTCAGAACTTTCAGAAAATTATTACCTAGCAACTCACATTCCCTATGACTACGGTGAAACTAAATTAGAAATCAGCAATAAAAGGATAAAGGATAAATTTGGAATCTAAAAATATATATTTCTAAGGAACTCAGGGTTAAAGAATCACAATGCAAATTTGAAGTGCTTAGAACTAAATGACAAAACTACTACATGCCAAAACTGTGGGATGCATTTAGAGAGTTAATCCAAGATAGATGAAAAGCCTTGAATGCATTTATTTTTTTAAAAGATTGCGAATAGATAAGTTTTCTAGATCACAAAGTTAGAAAAGAACCAAGTTTGCCCAAAGAAGGTAGATCCAAATAAAACTAATGGCAAAACTTAATGAAATAGAAAATAAACAAAAAGCAATAAATATGGACTTTGTACAGAAAAAGGGTGATTCTTGAAAAGAAAATTATGGTAATTGCAATTATGGAATAAATGTAGAAAAAAACTTTAGTTGGAATAGGCTTCATGTAAGAAGTAACTTTTAAAGAACTGAGACTAGACAGCTTGAGAACAAGACTCAAGAACTTTTATTTTTCTACTTTCTGTTAAAAAAAAATTTGTCTGAAAACTTCAACACATATATTTTATTTTGAGAAATATTTCAAAGCAGGATCATAGTAAATGCCTTTAAAATATATAATGGAGGAAAATACACTGTAGAGTCTGGTAACCCAGTAGAGCCAGAATTGGCAGGGGGTTCAGAACATTTGAAGTTAAAGCATGTTTAACACAATGTTAATTATAAAGGTGAAAATCTGCAATCAAATCAAATGTCCATCATTAGGGATTAGTTAAATATTTTATGGTATAGCCATATAATGGAATACTATGCAGCCACTGAAAATGGCAATGTAGATGCCTATTTCTTGACAGGGAATAATGTTAAGTAAACAAATTACATAACATACCACTTTTGGGGGAGGAATAGCAACCATATACACACATACACCTGCATGGATATATATGCCAAAACCTAATTTTGTACAAGTAATTTTTAAGTTATATTTATTTATATAGTCTACATTTTTAACATTGAATATGAATAGACTGTGAAATAAGTAAATAGGTAAATTTTTTTTAATCTGAGGGAAAAAAATTTTAATTTAGTTCTTTTCTGCAAAAACTTTGTTATCAGACATACTTTTAAAAGCTAGCCCTTAAGTGCTCTTTATTCAGATTTATACATTAATTTTAACTAGGTGCCTACCTTTAAGTCAAATCACAAAGAACCCTCATAACAACCCTGCAAGTTAAGTATTGCTATCACCTACCTATTTTTCATGTGAGGCAAGTGAGTGTCAGAGAGGTTAAAGGTCACGCAGGATTCTTTTTTTTGATGTTCTGGCTCCAAGTCTCCTACTCTTTCCAGTCCTTGGCAGGGGAAGCTAGGTCATAATGCCCTTGAAATGCTGTGAGTTTGTGGTTTCAACGTAGTCTAAGCTTTCGGGCCATCTTTATCTGTAAATAAACAGCCCAGACACAACATGAACCAGCTTCTCCAGAGCAGGAGAATCTTCTTCTAAGGGACAACATGGTTCCTACTTCCAGGAGAGGCACCTCCCCAAGTGGGAAGCCAGGCCCGTGGTTGTTTTGTAGAACCCTGAGGAGAAGACTACTGAGGGGCCTCTCACTGCCCACCCTTCTCCCGAGTCAGTCAAAGAAAGACAGTTGTACAATTTGGGCATGTAAATGGCATGGTTCACAAATAATCTTAGGTAAAGAAGATTCAATGATGTTTTCAAATATGCTAATTTGGTTATTTAGTAACCTCTTGAAGGTTGAGCTCATTAGTCAACAGCTCTAAGTATATTTAGTTCTTGCATATATCTATATTATTAATGCTATAGTGTTAGTTTTATTTGTCCAAATTGAAAGAGAAATCCTTTCATGTACTTGACTGTTATCTCATTCCTATATCAGTCCCAATTTATTATCATCTCTCAGAGCTATTTTATACCTTCCTTTAATCATTTTAGGATTCAGGATTACTTTCCTAAACCTCAACTTACTCCATGCTTTTATTCTACAAATTATTTTTAGTGTCTCCATATGCTAGGTCTTGGAAATACAGAAATGATACCTTTTAATATTCAAGGGCCTAAAACTGTAGGATGAATGTATGCTGTTGAGAATGTGCTGTTATCTGAATGAGGTGTTATCTCAATATTCCCTGCTGTGTTCCTTCTCACACATAGCAACATTCTGATTGCTCTCTGTTTTATGTTCCTTTATCAACCTTGGGATTGCAAATTTCTTTTTTTTTTTAATCATAACTTCCTTTCTTTCTCTAACTTATTTACTTTTTAATATATTTTAAGTATTTCACATTTTCATAATTATTAGCCAACAGCCTCTGACACGTCATTCAAAATAGATATACCAAGTTACATTTGAAAGTACTGTGGGTTGTCATTTTATTGCATATAGAAAAGCACAAAAAGTGTTTGTTCTAAATCTTTTTTCCTTAGAATACTTGTATGTATAAGAATTATACTTTCCTCATAATGCTTTCTAATGAAAAGACATGCATGGTCCCTAAGCTATCCTTAATGCTCCCACACCCTGAGGCCATGAATGAGAACTGCAAACTTTTCCCTGAAGGCGCAGATAGTAGCTGGGCCAGAGGAACCTCATTTCATACTGAATATGAACTACCTGGCAGCCACCCTAGCGGCCATCTGTGCCAGTTCTCTTGCTGTTTTTGTTAGCAAGCAAAGGAGTCAGGTTTGTCGCTGTTAATGCAGAACTGATCATTTCAACTTTACTGTTATCTTAACATGTAAAACAGCAAGTTATTTCACAGTAAAATATCCTTCAAAGTATTTTTACTTATGTTTTTGGAAATGAGCCTGTATATGTTTTTCTCTAGAATCAATTTCATTGCTAACAGAATAGCTAACATTTCTTAAGATACTATCATCTCATTTTTGCATAACCGGACTTGTTGACATGAACTGACAAATTCTTTTTAGCCACAGAAAGGAAAACACTAAAAGCCCACCCCTCCCCCAACTCAATTATTACTATTTAAGGAAATTGTCTAAGCTCTAATGTAATTTGTAGTCTGGAAATATGTACCTTGGATACCAACTTGGAGCCCTTTGTTATTTTTCACAGGATACACATATAAACCTTCTATAGTCCCAATTTATTTGCTTGGAAATTGTTTTCTTAGCTTTTATTTGTGGCAGAAACAAAACAAACCTTCACTATATTTAAAGATTTAGTACGTTCTAGAATACTGCTTTTTAGGTTTTGCTTTAGGAGTCCTGAAAAGTCACCTTTGCTCCTGCTATTTATTCTCTTAGTAATCATCAACACCGTAGATGAAAAGTGGCTAAAATTCTAGTGATTTTGTTTAAATTCAGGCCTTAGCAATGAATTGTATGGGTCAAGTCATGCTGAAATGATAATTAATAAGAGGTGACTTCTCTATAACGTGAAGTCTACTCACGACCATGTTTACACATCAAGATGATCTGATTCAAAGTGCCCACAGTGGCATGCACCAAAGAGGAAGTTCATGAGCACACTTTCAAAAACAACCAGAAGAGCCACAGAAATATGGACATACACACACACACACACACACACACACACACACACACACATACATATATACACACACACACACACACACACATATATATGTATATATATGTACAGATTATGTTTTGTCTATTGTTAAATGAGTTTTCTTTGATCTGATTCTTTCCCTGATTTCTGTTGATACACTATTCTTTAGTTGTTTTCTTAAGAAGAGATAAGATTGAGGGAAATTTTTTGGACTGAGGAAAAATAAAATCACTGGGAAAGGAGGGTACAGACAACAGCTTGGGGTTCATTGGAATAACAAGGATTTGGTCTTCTGAGGAACCAGACCAGCACAGATGTATCAGGACAGCAGACTGAGGACAAACATACTTCATGAAAGAAATCATTGCTTCTTTTTCCAGTTTACCTCATTTCATAAGTATTTGTCAGTTGTTTGGAAAAGCCTTCTTGTTCTTGAAGCTGAGCAAATAATTGGAGTTTGATCCAGTATCACACATGCTGGGGTCTAGCATTCAACCAATTTTTTTTTCATCTTTTTAGTTGATTAACCAACTCTATCAACTGAGTGATTGTGTGTGCCATTTGTCTGTAAAATAGGTGGGTGGGAAGTATCTTCCCGATTGTGGGAAAGAAACTCAAAGCACAGGAGATGGGCTATGATTAGCATTTTGTCACTCACGTCATTGGCAAAGTCAGATTGTCCATTCCCTAGCGTGGCTACTTGACCACTTCACACCTCAGTTAACTTAGTAAAATAAATATTTCTATACTCTTAGGTGACTTTTATTTTTCTAACTAGCTTTGAGTCCTAAATTGATAGCTAAATCAGTGTCTAAGATTCATTTTTTTGAAGGATATAGGCAATATTGTCCAGAAAGGTGACATAGTGGCAGCTACCCACACTTTGTCAGAATGGAACCTCACTCACCCCAGAGTGTTTAGATTCAGAGTAGAGTTGTTTGTGGTCAGTCTGTTTGAGGAGGACCTCGCTTGCCTGCCTCCTGGGAAGCTCACTTTCTCTGGCTTGTGGAAATGTGACCCTGCTGTCACCCCATGGCAGTCTCATTTTGACTGCTTCTCATGAATTCTGCAGAAGGTCATTTACAGGACAGTGCATGGAGAACTTTTTCCAAACAGTGTTTGCCAGCCTGAAGTTTCTTCTTTGTGCCTCTAACGTCCTGAACTCAGTGGACACTTGATGAAGACCAGTTCCAACTTATGTAAACATGTACATTAGAATTGATGGGAAGGTAAACGTGCCTGACATTTGAAATATTAAACACTCACTAGCACATTTGGGGTTTTACATTTTCCAGCTATTTTACCTGCACCTTTCACTGATTATTTTTTGTGTGTGACTTTTGGCAGCTTTGATACTAACTAGGATGCTATGAAAGTTGTCAAAGATGAGACAAAGGAGGTGGTAACATTATATAACATAATGTTGAGGAACTGTAAGGAAAAAGGATCCCACTGTCATACCCATTTCAGTGTAAGGAGGACAAATATTGCATTTCCATGTGGCATGATTTGGCCTATATGCAGGACAACTAACTGCATAATATAAAAAGACTCTGTATAATGAAGGTCTGAGTCTATATAATCTTTATTCTCTGAGTCCAAAATGTTTCTAGAAATAATATGGACCTTTTCCCCTTAAAGTTCCTGAGAGTTTCAAGTTTTGGTTTTTGTCTGTGTTATTGCATAGAAATTAGTCTGAAACATTACATATTTTTATTTTATGGATAAGCAGAAGGAGATCATTTGTTCTCGGTCCTCCTTCAGTGCAGGTGCCAAGTCGGGGATCATGAAGCCGGCCAGGAAGGACCCCATGTCCTCCCTCGCCCACTGTCTCCAGTCAGTCAGCACGTCCCGTGCCTTCAGACTTTTTACCTCTTCAGCACCGCGACGTTTGTCTGTCGTCTGCCTGTTTGTGTACTACTCCCATCCTCTCTGCCTGCCTTCCGGACACCACTCAATGCCAGGCAAACTGAAAGCTCTATTGTGACACACACTTTCCCTCACAACTGGCCCCGCTTCCCTCCTCAGTTGGCTCTCTGGCCATCTTCCCTCTTATAATGTGCTGGCTCCAGCCATACTAAATTACTTGCAGTCTTTCTTTTTCCAGTTAGAGTTGATATCCAATATTATATTAGTTTCAGATGTACAACCTAGTGTTAGATATTAACTAATTTATGAAGTGATCCCCCCAATTAGTCTAGTACCTATCTGGTACTATACATAGTTATTACAATATTATTGACTATATTCCCTGTGCTGTTCTCTACTTGCAGTCTTTTGATGTCCTATATTTTCTCACAGCTCTGTGCCTTTCTGACACTGTTCCTTCGGTCTTGATGCCTCCTCTTCCCTCTCCCCTGTATTCTTAGCTCTACCTTCCTTCAAAACTCAGTTCAAAATCAGCTGCTCCTGAAAGCTTCCCTGATTGCACCCTCTCCTGCTCACTCACCACCCCCTGCAGAAAGGCAGTGTGGGGTGCCCTTGCTAGAGTACTGTGCTTGGGAATAACATCTGTATTGTTGTCTGTTGTTGCTAGTTTTTTTTTCTGTTTCCCACTAGCCTATGAAGTTCTGTGAGTGGGGAATTCGTTATTAATTTTGTGTATCTCCAGCTGACCCATGATTGATGTGCAATAAATACACATAAAGAATAGCAAAATGCCAGCTTTCTTGATCTTCAGTCAAGGGTTCTTTATTCGACTACAGTAAGCTCTTGATTAATAATAGTAACTGGTATTATTATAATAGGAACCAGCTGTGTTCCAGGCACTGCCTTGGACACTTTACATGTATTACATGAATCCTCATGAAACGTCCACAAAGCCATTTCTAGTGGTGAAACTGAGGCACAGTGCACCTCCATGACCTGCCTGAAGACATGGCTGTTAAGTGTCAGGATGCAATCCTTTCAGTTTGGCTCCAGTAATAATATTTGGTGCAATGTGTTTTCTTCCTAGCTCCTATTTCCAACATGATCTGATGTTATTGGTAGAAAACAAGTAAAATAAGAAGACATCTCAAAATTTTAATACATACCAACTCACACCTGTCTGAACAAGAGAGAAGAAGAGGGCTGAAGAGATGAGCAAAGGGAGGAAATGAGAGAAATATGTTGATTTAAATAAAGGAATTTATTACTTTGTAGCAAATTTTTAAATAAGTAAAGTTTTCATAAATGTTTTTAGATTTTACTGTGTTTAACAATATTTCTACAAAACAATTCGAGCTGAAATTCCTATTGAAAAAAGATGGTGAATGCCTAGGGGTAGCTTTTATGCTATTAATTTGTTTTTATAGTACTTTTTAGGTATTCGCAGATATTTAACAAAACATTTTTATTCTTCTCTTTGGGATTTCAAGACACCATAAGGATCTTCGTTACTTCGGCAGTTTTAACGGGATTTTCACATACATTCTTTCATCTTACATTGAAGTCTTATATTCACACTTCTTGGGAAGCTGAGAAATTGTACAAGCTAGAGGATTTTACACATTCTCAGCACATATCATATTCCAGGGTTTTTAACAACTCCAGCAGGCCCTTAACCATAGCAGGGAGAAAAATATCACTTGTAAACTCCTTTACTGGGTGGTAAGCTCTTTTTTTTTTAATACAAATTTCTTATGGATGATGGCTTTATCGTATACAACATTTTATCCCATAGTGTTTCAGTAGGTATCCTACAGTAGGTATCTGGTAAATGCCTATGGAATACATAAAGGAATGAAAGTCATATGATGACCTGAGTCAGTATTTATTACATTAAATGACCAGTCATGTTATTACTGATAAGCTCTCAGAAGCCAGTCGAAAGTTAAGTTATAAAAGGCATTAACCACCACCACTGCCATCACTTGATAGGGGAGCACGTGAGTGAGGATGATTTGTGGAGCGGAATGCTCTCTGAAGTGTTGCGTCCGAAAAGTACAATTAACCCCCAGAGAGAAAACATGCACCAAGACAATATTAGCAAATGCAGAGTCCAGACAGCAAGAACAATTAGATGTATAACCATCCATAGAGTCGGTCTTTATGTAAAACAGTCTGTAAAGATCTGAAAATTGCCTATTGGATTCATCCTCTGGCAGTTTCATGGGCAGAGGGAGGGGTAAATAATGATAGCAGACAGTTTTCTAACACTTAGGATGGAGAAGCCAGTGTTATAAGGACTTGGCAGCATGCATTATTACTCTCCATTTTACAAATGAAGCGACTGATGCCACAGATGTTAGGTAACTCGCCAAAGGCCGCACAGTTTGTGAATAATGGAGCCCGGGTTTGAGCCTAACTCCAGAGCTCAGGCTCTTAAACACTACACTGTATTGTACTTAGAGAGACAGCCACCAAAAAACTAAAAACCACACCCTCCTTTCGAGGAAATTTCCTTCCTCACAGCTTATATTTTATCAAAAGTTTCTGCTAGCTCCATTCCCAACCTGGACATAAATATTGACGAAACACTGCGTTTAATTCATTATTATGTGATTTTTTTTTTTTTTTAGGCACATAGAAGTTCTAGAAAAATAGGGAGATATGTTAAGCCTTACTGGTCATCAAATAAATATAAAGCAAACAACAGAGATGTTCCTTTTTCAGTTATCAAATGAATAGTTTATATTTAGAGTTAAAATATTCAGATTGAGAAACAATGAAGCCCAGATTGTCACTGATGGGAGAGTAAATTGGTAAAATGTTTCTGGAAACCAAAAAACATCAATTTATACTTAAAGCTTTAAAACAAATTCTACCCTTTCCCCCAGGAATTCTGCTACTGGGATTCTGTCCTGAAAAATAAAGTGCAAAAGTATAGAAGTAATAGAAGTATGGAAAAGATTTTTATGTGCATAGATATGTGGTCAAATTGTAAAATGTTAACAACTGTTTTTAAATTGTGCTGAATAACTTGTTATATATTCAATATATGTAAGTGTAGGAATACCTCATCTTAAAATAACTGTTCCTTTCCCTTAATAATAAAGTATCCTGAAGTATTAGCATTATTTATTAATACTATTTTTTGTAATTGTGAGTTCACATAGAGAACACAAAGTAAGCCTTTTTTTTTTTTTTTTTTGGCAAAGATATTTCTGGCATGATCACTGCTTTAACCTAGCTTAATATTAGCTGATTAGAACTGCCAGTCACTAGAGAATCTAAACTATATTAACACCATAATTTTTGTTAGAAACATTTATAGCTTGTTATTAAATAGATCCTTTTTTACCTATACCTCAACTTAGCTTTCAAAGTTTTTCTTAACTCAAAAGACTTCACTATAAAACAAAATATCTAGTACTTACCTCTTGGTGACTTGTTGAGGCCCCTCTGTAGTAGCAGTCAGTATTTGCCCAAACTGAAGTAAGTTAAGCTTGGCATGTTCTAAGAGAGGTTATACATACATCCTTTTATGGTGGTGACTTTTTTTCTGTCACCTTGTGACTGAGCATAGTAATGATCAGTTAGCCTCATGTATGCGTCTGCACATTTTTTTTTTTATGGGAAGTGAAATTTTTCAGTTAGTGATTTTTTTTAATAGTTATTCAAAAACCCCTTGGAATTTATAAATTGCTGATATTTATGGAACTTTATAAATTTTTCTATAAAGATTTAAGTATTTTTAAAAAAAGTCTGTGAAAGAGACTGAGGCAATAAACTTTAACCAGAAAAAAAAATGAATCATGGTTACTGATGATTTTATATCCATGTTCTGTGTGAAGTATGAGTTTTTCAATGTTTTAAGGGAAAAGATGTTAACTTTGACAGTTTTATCTACCTAGAAACGTGGTATAAAGTGTAGTTTGCTCAACAGCTTATGAGAAAGAAACAAGTGTCTGTGGTGAGTGGGAGAAAGATGCTCTTTTGCACATATACAGGGATTAGTCGATGTTTCTAGGCAGGATGCTGACTGGCTGGCGTCAGTAACTGCATAGACACATGAGTGACAAGGGAAGACTTGGGGGGGCTCACTTCAGCTAAAATTCAGCCTCTTATGCACACAGTGAAGGAGACCTACACTGTTTACCTTATAGATTAGTTGACTGTTTAAACCAGGTGGAATATGGCTATCAAAATGGAGTTTATATGTAAGCTAATTTAAAAGAAACAGTGCTCAAAACAAGAGAGGTGATATTTACTCTTATCCTGGATTGATCTGGCCATTCCCAGTGAGCTCTGGACTCTGCATTTTACAAAGGGTTTAGGGGACTTAGAACATGCCTGGGGTGGTGAGGGGTCTGAATCCCAGGTCTTATGAGAAATGATTGGATAAACTGAGAATGTTTAGACTTGGCAGGAATGTGATCACTATTCTCATGTGTTTGGAAGATGTATTATAGAAAAAGGTTTAGGTTACATGTGTCTGTCTTCCTAACTCCAGAGAATAGAAGGAAGCCAGTAAGAGGAAGCTACTTGGAGACAGCTTTCAAATCAAAATATGAGAGTCATTCCCAAAAGTTAGGATCATCAAAAAATGGAATAAGCTGTCTCTTATTTAGATTCTTACATAAACTGTGTGACTATTTTGAAGAATGATGTGGAGAGAATTGAATCATTTGGCAAGAATTTGTAGCTCTAAGACCTCAGAGGCCCCTTGTTTTCAGGGGTTTGTCAAAATGGCCAAGTGTTTTTATCCTCTTGGTGGTATTATTCCATATAGAAACTTATTAGATTCTTCTAAGGCTTAAAATGCTAAAGATCTGCGGAGAATCCTTGTCAAACAGAAGAACAACAACCACCTGTATTCTTTGGACTTCTACCCCACTACCTTTAAAATAAAGGCATTGAACTAAATGGTCACCAAAATAATTCCCAGTGCAAAAAAATTCTGTGAGGGGGAAAATAGAGATTTTATGATTTGGTGGATAAATATGATAAAATATTCTAAAACTAGTTCCTTTAAAACTTAGATTGAAGAATACTTGAAGAAGACCCAGTTAAAAAGTTTTTCAGTTTTTTGAAAATCCATCCATGTGGGATGTTTGATTTTTAATTTTTGAAACAGTTTTTATTAAGTATATAAAGAAAAGGTGCTGGGGTAATTGTCTTGCAAGATGCTGTTGACTTGAGATAATTTCATGAGCTCACAAATCTTATTTTTATTGTTGTTGGAAGTTACCAGGATTTCTTTAGTTGCACTGTAAAAGTAGAGTCAAATGCCCTTTTCTGTAGAGGAGGTAAGATGGATATCTGTGACCTGAACTGAGTGTTCCTATTATTTTATTTGTTCTATTGAGCACAGTTGTAAGTATATAGTAGATAATCAATAAATATTAGTAACATTCATTGAAGGAATGAATGAATTCTTTATGACCTGTTTTCCTCTTTTCTATATTTCGGCCTCATATGCTTATGCCAGATAGAGCTTCCAGAAGTTAGCTATTCACTATACAGAAAAGGTCAAACAGAATTATTGTTGACAGTATAAAGAACAGATGTCATAAAATAAGGAAAAGAGAAAAACTGGTCAGTGACTAATAATGTGATATTTTGTGAAGTCTGTGTGTATAGAAATAGCAACAGAAAATTTCTACAAAACAACCTATAAAGCCATGGTCTGAAATATATGCTTTTGTATTATACGTATATGTGGTCTAGTATTTAGTCATCATTTAAAACTATATGGTGATTAATAACTTCTAAAGAATTTTAAAACTTATTTGTGTATCTAAGACATGAACTGTGGTCGTTAAATGCCAATCAGAATTTTTTAGTTTACCTTGAAATGAAACCTCAAACAAGAACTGTGCTTCAGATATTTTATTAGAACGTCATTATTTATTCTTCATTGCTAAATGTAAACAGAAGAACTTCTATAACTAAAGTACCTTAAAGAACATGTTCTGTGGTGAACAATCTCAAGTGTAACCAAAATAGAGTTTTCTTGTTATTACCAAAAGACCAATGGGCCATATTTTGAATAAATATATGAAACCATATATATTAATTCTATTAAAAATAATAAAACAAGGAAAGGGGCTTTTTAAAGCAAAAGACATTCTGCTGTATGGTTTATGATTTTAAAGAGAAATTCTTTTACTCAGAAAATATTTATTGAGCAACTACTGTATGCCAGGCACAGTTGTGGATACTAGGGATTAAGCAGCAAACAAAGCTGACAAATCCCTGCCCTCCATTCTAGTCGGTGAGACAGATGATAAACAAGTTACAGCTGTATGAGGAGAGGAAACAGTACTTGCAGAGTGCATGGGCTTGAGAAGTAGACAGAGGCTGTACTTTGGAATGGGGTGGTCAGGGAGAGTTTGTCTGAGAAGGTGCTATTCGTGTGAAGACCTGAAGGGTGTCAGGCAGTAAGCTATGCACACGTCTGTGGGAACATGGCCAGGAGAGAGTGAAGAGCAGATGCATATGCCCTGGGCATAGTCCTGCCTGAGTGAGACGCACCCTGGTCCGGAGTGGCTAGAGCAACGTGAGCGAGTGGCGAGGAAACTGGGTAATAAAAGACCAGGTTTCAGGTGGGGACGTAGAGCCATGTAGATCTTCACAATGACTTTGGCTTTGACTGTAGGGTGGGGAGTCATTAGAAAATTTTAAGCCCAGGAGTGGCCAACTTGTACTTTTTAATGAAAAGAATGCATAGCTGCTTAAATAAATGTATTTAGGTTTAGATTATTTGAATTGAGAAAAAAAACTATTGTGTAGTATTGAGAATGACAGTTTAAATGTCTCTGTTCATGAAAATTGCTTTGTTAATTTTTTTTAATTCAACAAATAATGAGAGTCTATTGTGTGTAGGTATCTGTATTGGCACTAGGGGGATGCAACACTTTATAGATCATGGTGCTTTCTCACAGAATTAATAATCTAATGGGAGATTTTTTTTTAAACCCTAAATAGTTAAAGTGTGGATTATACAACTGTTCAAAAATAAGTATTACTTTATTGTCTCTAATTTAATGAGCTCCTGTGCAATGTCAAGCACTGTGTCTGATGCTTGGAGAACCAAGAGATGCATTTCCTTTCCTGCCATGGGTATGGCTCAATCTAGGACACTGGCCAGTGACTGATACACTGTGCTGTCTACTTACCTCTGCTGCCCTGTCCTGTCCTTGTCATCCTCCCTACAAGACTACGAGAGACTGTCTTTCTCATTTTATATCTCCAGTCCTGACCCAATGCCTGGCTCTTGGGTGTTCACTGTTTGGGTTTTCCCTGTTCTAGCATTTGCTACATTGTAGTAAATGCCTGATGCTGCTCTCATTTATCACATTTGCAGTGTACATTTGCTTTTGTTTTGTTTTAAATATTAGAATCAAGAGGATAGTAAATGATATCTTTGTAATATGATCTCTATCAATGATGGAAAAATTTATAAGAGGCCAAGAGGGTATTGTGTTTCTACAAAAAATATGGTGAGAATATTTCTTGTGGAAGTGAAGAATATTTCATGCATTTTCTTATGATAAAAAAAAATATTTCTTTGTAGTGAAGCCACTCACCCCAAAAATGGAAGAATAAAAGATAGACTAAGTAATTAAGTCAAGTGTTTAATGGAGAATGGGTGCAAGTGCGTGTCCAAACCACTCTACTCATTCATGTTGGCAGCCTAGCCCTTGTGTAGGTGTGAGTTTGCTATCCTGGGGCTAGTTCCTTGAGGTCAGGGACTTTTTCTTCTTACTCATAGATAAAGATAGAGCTCCAGTACCTGGCCTACTGCCTCTCATGAAGTGCCCAGGTGATTCACTGAAACAGTGAAACTAAGGTAGCTTTGAGGGTAAAGAAGACAGCCACCAGTCTACCAGAAGGAAATGGAGATATTCCTGAGGAGGAGCATTGAGCTCTGTCATGTACCATAAATTTCCTAAACAGGAAAGTGGAAAAGACATTTAGGTTGAAAGAATAACCTGTGTCAAAGAATAATCAAAAGAGCCTAAAGTGCCCAGGGAGCATCTTTGGGAGCTGAGGGTGAGAGAGGAGGGGCCAGATCTACAATGATAGGAACGAATTGGAGGGCTTTGCTATTTTCTGCCAATATTTAGGTTTCTTCTTTGGATATTGGGAGCCTGTGGAAGAAAGGATTTTAAACAGATGTGACAAGATTAGAGCTGTGTTTTGGGAAGAGAATACTGTTAACTGTGTTAAGAGATGAGTTTGAGAGAAGACTAAGTATAAAGACACTTGTGACTTTCAAATATGTCCAGCTGAAAGTATCAAATTGAATTTATTAACTCAGGGGAGGGAACAGGCAGACAGTTGTGGGACTCACTTCATTTTCTTAATTGAAGTCATAGAAGTAGTTGCAGTTATACAAAGAGAGACTAGAGCAAGAAGAAAAGAAAGACTATAATGGAACCTTGGAGAGGGTAGGAGAGTGGTAGGAGAAATCATAGGGAAACCAGCAAGAAACGGTTTAAGACAAAAGGAGGAAGAATTTTGAGGAAGAGAGAGCATGAGTGGTAAGCTGTGTCAAGTGCTATGGTGATGTATAATTGGAAAAAGTCTGAGCTGAGGCTTTTGGATTTGACCATGATGAATTATGTTTGTTGCTTTGGGTTTGTTTTTTCTCTTTAATTAGATTTTAAGTCATTCTTCTAAAGAAACATAGCACCAACTTTAAATTCTCTCGCAATGCCTGGCAATTAATTAGTAGATACTGAACCACTTCTTTGCAATACTTTTGGGATAGTTGACAAGGATTAGCTAAAAAATATGATTTATAAGTATAAATTATTTCAAACATGACATAAATATAGAAAGCAACTTGTATATCTAAGACCATGCTTTCAGACTGAAGTAAAATTATAAGCAGTATTCTATCAAATATACATTTGCCATTGGTATTTTAAATTGAGTGTTATACTATAGTGATTTTTCTTTATTTGTTTGCATAGCCTGGCACCTGTGTTTGCTCTGTTTGTACCATTTTACTGCTCCATACCAAGAGTCCAAGTGGCACAAATTCTGGGCCCGTTGTCCATCACAAACAAGACATTGATTTATATATTGGGACTACAGGTATAGTATGCATTTTTATGTTCACGTTTCTTTAACCAGATCTTTTTTTGTTTTTTTGTCTTTTTTCTCATTTGATCTCCTTGAAAGCAATGGTTTTTTTCCCCATAAGTTTGACTTCATGATCTATATCAAATGTTCAAAGGAAGTGTTACAGAATGAGAACATCAAGGTATATTAAGGTACTAGAATACTTTCATAGCCTTTAGAATCTGATAAGAGCTTTCACTCTCATTTGTATCAGTGGAAAATATTTTAATTTCATTGTACAATAGCATGTAAGTACTTTTTAAAAATCATAGTATGAAGTGGAAATAAATGAGAACAGTCAAAAGGTGGAAAGTGGAAAATCACTGTCAAAATTAATTTATTGAGTACAGTTTCACAAATAAAGCTCTGAAAAAGAAACCAGATACTCTTTACCAGCCAGAGCTTTGGGTTTGGCTAGAAAGAAGCATTATCAACTTGGTAACTTCTGTGTTGCATGGGCATGATAGCACTGTCACCATCTGCTAAATGATTTGCTACGAAGACCAGTAGGGTACTTATTATTTAACTTAAATTGAAAAAGGTTATTATCATAAATATTCAGTAAATATTGATCACTCTCTGCTGGGTTCCAGTCCCAATGGTAGAAGACACATGATTTTCAGTTTTCTACCTGTAATACTTGTCACTTTTCTTTCACTCTCACAGCTTTTGATGTAAAACTTTTATTCTGCTATTTCCTGTGGTACCAATGTGTAGTTTGTCCTTTTGATCCACTGTTAATACTCATAACATTCCTTATCCCACACATATCAAACCGGATACTAGTGTCACTATAAAATGCCCTCCTCCCTCCCCTTTTAACCTTTAGCATTTCCTTTAACTTCTCTAGTCTGCTGTCATGTATTATCAATGGCTCATCTGGGGTGGGTGTTTCCTATCACTTTTACAACCATTTCTCATGAAACTTCTTTATTCTTCATCTCTCAGCCTACATAGTGTTACACTTTCCCTTATCCTTCCTAATATTTGTTTAACCTAATAGCACATTTCTGCAGTTTATTCTTACTAGTATTTGCTCTGGCATGCTTAATTTTTTAAAAAGATGTTACAATAGGCAGAATGCAATGGTAGAAGGTACCCTGGACCTGGGAAAAAAAACCCAAGTTCTAATTCTAATGTGGCACTCACCAGCTTATAGCTTGCATCAGGTTATAAAAGCCTTCTCAGCCTCATGTTGACTCTATAGTTCCTTCCAACTCTGAAGTTATATACCATCTAGAGAGCGGAAAACATTGTTTTATTAATTATGGGCTAGAAAGTCAGTGGAGCATTGCGGAAAGTCTTTGGAGTCAAGTAGACTTTGCTCTTATTTCTTGCTCTGGTAATAACTTGTTTTGTCACCTTTCCTGAACCCCCATTTTTCCATCTGTGAAGTGGGGTGAAAGTATCTATCTTAACAGGGACATTTGAAGGAGTAGAGATAATGGTGTTTAGGTAATCTGAACAGATAATAAGAACTAAGTCAGTTGGTTCCTATTATTAATTAACAATTTATGTCTCTACAGCTACCACATTGGTGTTCTGAAATTGTGAATGTTTTTTATTTTCTGGTTTTTGATTTGTTTTTTGTTCTGTTTTGTGTTTTGGTAAAGTAGAAGTTAATATCAAGAAGTAGAAGTGAAGCTACCTCATTGGCCTTCTTGATAAAATCTAAAGTCCTCAGCATGAGTGACATTCAGGATTCTTCCTTCTATCTAGTAACAACTTCTGCCTCTCCCCACCTTGAAGAGACTGTGAACCCCTTATTTTTATTTTCTCCTTCCCTCCCCTCTAGACCTTTGCACATCTTTCTGTGCCTTTCTGTTTCTCATACAACAGCTTCCTAAAGCCACAGATATTTGATGAATGAATGAATGAATGAATGGGTTTAATCATTATCAAAAGAGCAAAAATGTTTGTGAAGGGTCATTTAAGTATCAATTGGCTTGAGAACCAGTCATGTAATGTACTGTGCTAAGGACTATGGGGGATAAAATGAAATATGAGATGTGGCACCAGTTGTCAAAGAGCCCACCTATGAGAAAAAACATAGGCATTGTCAAAATATGAGCAGATACACTTGGAACTAAACATGCAGTAAGATGGAGGGCTTAAGATTCCAAAGGAAATAAATTTTGACTGACAAAGTTAATGATATGCTCATCTTAATTGTATGTGAAACAGTAGCATGGAGAAATCACGAACGAGGGACAGTGGAGCCAAACCACTGGGTGTATACTCACAGCTCCGCCACTCAGCAGCTCTTGGACCGTGAGCAAATTAAATTACTTAACCTCTCCGTTTTTTTCATGGGTAAAATAGAGTTAATAGAACTTACCTCATGGGGTGATTAGGAGGAAAGCATTAAGATCATAGCTTGGCACATAAGTGTTATGAATGTGTTAGCTATTTTATTACTCTTTATATTTTTAGAACACTACAGAAAAAATATTTTTCACATAATTCCAATCCTTGTTATTGTCAGAGTCATTTACACGGAACAAGCATCCATGCTAGATCAAAGGATTAAACTTTAGATCAAGGAGATAAAGTTGCAGCTGATGCCCACTATACATAAGCTAGCACTAGAGCAATGCTCATCAGCCTCCTTTTATCTGGGCTTGGTCATCTCTTACCTTTGTATCTGCCTTCTTTCTATGTATCTTTTTTTTCTCATGTGTTCTTAATAAATGTGTGTAACTTTGAGGTTTTCATCTAGCACAGTGCCAGCAATGAACTTGAGTATCCTTTCTGTACAAGCAGAAGTAGTTAAACTCCCAATCTAAAGATCTGTATATGAAATATGAACAGACACTAGGCTACGAATCTTTACTATCTTCTAGGAACACTTTGAAGTGTTTATGACTTTTTTTAAACCCTCTCCACAACTCTCAAATGTAAATGATTTGAAACACTGGGAGAGATTTCATAAGACTTAACTTTAATTACTTTTGCCATTAATTTACTTTGATATCGTTACTTAGTTTGCTCTTCCTTGGATGAACTAGGATGAGAATATCAACAGTTAAACAGAATAGCATTGGACATGGACCTATATGTTTGCAAAAGTCTTCCCATCTAAATTTCAAGTAATGAGAAATTACAGTGAGAATTATATAAACTGATATTACATGTCATTACTTAACACCAAGCATTGGATGGTAACTGCATATTTTGTATGTTAATTCTAATAATTCTTTCATATGTGGTATTTTACCTTGTTTAAGTCAATTAATGTTTATTTTAAAATAAGAATATGCTTGAATTTCACTTTTTCTTTTATGAGAGTGGACCAGGTTCAACCAATCTGTTTTAGGCTATGAAAGGTAGAGGTTTTAGTTAAAATTTAGTATATTATTTTTTTAAATAATGGGATTGATATTTATTAATTTTCTATTTATAGTAAGATAAATAAGTAAGACTTAACAAATGATTATGATTATAATTCTATAAAAATAAGTGTGCTGTGACTGGCAGTTGAATTTCATTTTTAGTTGCCTTTTTTTTCTTTTATAGCTTTTCACCTCTGGTTCCTACATCTGGATTGTAGCCATAAGTGGACTTGTAAGTGTGATTCCCTCCTCCCCCTATCCCCTCTCTTTTCTGAAGAAACTTTAGGAAAAATGTCATATTTAGATTATGGCTCATATTCACTTGTCTCCAACATTCTTCTAACCACATCAGGTTCTATGTCAATGCTCCTTCTTTAGTGATGAAAAAGGGCCAGTGACATAGGTAATTGAGGTGGCCTATTTGTCTAGTTTTGAAGTAATTTTGGTGAATGTTTTAGCTGAGTTTCTTATCAGTTTTTTTTTTAATTACATTAGTAGTTGAACTCATAGGGGGAAAAAAACAAAAAAATGAAAAATTTGTGTTTACTAAAAATAATGAGATATATTCTGCTCATTTTGTAAAGAGACATTGTCATGCAAGGGGACAAAAATAAGGCTAAGTGGAAAGTCAGGTGGATTGGAACTGACAGAAGACTCATCAGGATGTGTGGCCAGAGAAGGAAGAAGTGAATGAGCCCAAGGATTCGGGTGGTGTCCTCTTTTTGTGTGCTAGAATGTCTTCATCTCACCTATCCCCATCTGCTCTTTATATTTTTTATTTTAATAAGCATTTGTCATTAACTCTATTTATAAGGTATTTTAAAACAAATTTAGAACATGAAATTGAACTGTATTTTTTATTCATGACTTAAATTTGAACTCCCAAATTTATATAAACATAGTTTGTAACTAGTATATATGGAATATAGTTTTAATTTCTTTCTTAGAAAATACTAAGAAAATTACAGAACAGATTTATAATATGTAAACATCAAAGAGAAAGGATTTGGAAATAACTATCTACTCCAGTACAGTCATTTTAACTTCAAGTAATTTATCACTATAATATGTGTCTAGTGAATGGTATTTTGTGCTGTGTCTTTACTTTAAGGCTCTTCACTTCTCTCTTTCCTTTATGCTCTTGATAGTATTTCATTTGTATTTGTTCTTTTCATATACAACTAATCCTTCATTCCTTACTGCTTCCAGCCAAAATTCTAGGGATTGAAGTCTCTTTGTTTGCCCCTCCCTAAGTATTTTCTCAGATACCCAGATACCTGATTTGCTTTGGAACCACTGTGTTGAAATCTGCTGTGAGGTCATTAAACCATCTGAGCCACCTCATATTCTTAAGACTTTTAATGACTTGGAGACAGACTGTGGTCAGACTGAGTCTATGGGGCCCAATCACCAGGGTCTCTGTAATCTAATCTTATTCCCACTTGAACTGCCAGCTTGATTAACGTCTATTTAACCAGCCTGCATACAATAGATAGCTCTTTGCTTTCATCATTAGAGCAGCAGGAGAGTTTACTATTTCTTTCATGAAACATTTTGTTTCTCTTAGCAGTGATAGTCTCAAGCCCTATTTTGGATTTTTCCCTATGCTATTTCATTGTTAATTTATCCAACTACGTCTTTGATAACTTATTATGTGACTCATTTAAGACATCCCATTTTCTTTATTCTGTTTTTAGACTTCTGGTTTTAAATTAAGTGCTTGCTATCACCTCAGATAGTTTCATTTTGTGACATTCAATATTGGAGGTTACATTTTTCATCTCTGTAGTCTTTTTAAAATCGAAAATGTACAGGTTGCTATCACAGTCTTTTCTTAGTACACATGCTTAGCAGGTAGTAAGGTACTTAACTTTTGTTTTTTTGTTTTTTAATCGGAAGTTTAACAAATTTTTAACATAAAAATCCCTTGTACAAAAGAGTGATAGAATTGCACAATATTTGGAATATAATTTTTAGATAAATTTAGCATTTAAATAATCTCACTATTAATGATCACCTCTGAGCCAACTGAATTTTTACTTTTTACAGTAATTCAGCCAGTGTTAAATGCCCTTCTACCGTGAACGCAGATCTGATAAATCTTCATAATCAGCCTTGTTATTATTATTCCTCTATAATTAGATGATAGTGTGTTTACTCACAATGATTAAAATCATTGAGAATCAATCATAGCCAATTTTCCTATATAATATACCATAAGTTTTGATGCTTGTTTTGAACATAATGAATATTTTATTTCTGACTATTTTTAGAAAACCACATTTTATTATGAAATATTTTATATAGTATGATATGCTTTAGATAAAGAAGAGGATATTAAAATTATTTGTGAATATTTGCTTTACACACCACTGATTATAGGATCAAAGTCCAAGATTCACAAAGCCACAGCTTGTCCCAGATGTCTCTTGCTCAATGTGACTTCTCTCTCCACATGTACCAGATGACTTCCCTTTTTTTTTTTGTTTTGGTTTTATGCTAAATAAAATACTAAAAAGAAAATAAAATTCTTACTACCAAAAAGAGATGTACAGATGATATTCAGTGTTTTTGGGGAATGTTAGAAACTGTGTTGGTGAAATTTCACCTTTTAGTGTTAAAACCATTAGTTTACCGAACATACTGTATGTGTTAAGGAAGTAATTCTATTTCAGTTTGGCACTTATGTGTTCTTTAAGAGAAAGAGCTTTATGTAAAAAAAAAGATATTTGTGTAAAACATAAGGCATATGTTACCTACTGTCATAGAAACCAAAAACTTACTCATATTTTCTGGAAAGCTGCCAACTTTGAATTTAGTTTATTTTATGTAGTTATTGGTAGATTATTTTAGTTAGACTGGTTTTTCTCTCTCCTTGTAGCACTTGTTGTTGCATGATTATAAATGTTTCTGAATATATAACTTAAAAATAGCCCACTGATTAAAAAAGGAGGAGATTGACAGATTTTATCAGTACTTTATTAGGTAGGAGCCCATTTGCTGTCCTCAGTGATATCACAGAAAGGAATGAGGACTAAATTCTTTTTCCTGAGTTGAGAGGGGAAAATAGCGTTTAGCTTGCCAGGATCAATAATAGTTAGTTTAGCTAGGACAGCTGTCACTATTCAATTCCATTTTGTGAACCATCAGAGATTCCAGCTGCTGCCTTTCCTTTCTGGAAAGCGTAAGGAGCATTCAGTTTTGCTTAAAATTTACTTTGAGATTATTCACATTTGTTTTATGTTGTTCCTTCTTTGGCAATTCTAGTTTTTAATACCAATATTTAAAATAGTACTGTTTTCAAAAAAGGTTGCAAAATTGCCATTGGCAAGCTTGGCTCTAGTAGCCAAGTGAAATATTTCCGCTTGAAGCAAGATTTCAAAAATGTTAGTATGCACCCGCTTTCATCATGTTCTCACCATGATGTGTAACTGTTCTTAATGTCTTTGGTGAAAGCTTTAGAAACCGAGGAACTCTTTATGTATTGACAATGTCACTAATCTTGTTACACATTAATATTTTTTTTTTGCTTAGAGAAAACGTTTCTTACTTATTGAACTTTATTTAAGTTCTGTGTGTGGTTCTACAGTGAGACTTTGGGCTATCCATATCTCCGCACTTCTTCATTTTCTGCCACTTTATGAATCATAATTGTGAGTCATTACTGCTGGGATGGACCCTGATTCTCAAAAGTTGAAGTTGGGCCTGAGCTGATTCTGGTGTGATTAAAACAGAAAGAGCCCGCTTTTGCCGATATTCTCTTTTTACATTTGGTCCTCTTTCAAGCTATTTGGGAGTGAATTAACAGACAGGCCTGTTATTTCTCAGACTCTAGACTTCACCCCTTCAACATATCCCTTTACGGTCTGCCCATTACCTGTGTTTTTTTACTTGTTCCTTACAGTATATAAGACTTTGATTTTCTTGTGAGCAGCAACCTTATTATGAAAAAAAGTCTGTCTTACCCAATAAGATTAGAAATATAGATTGACACCAGATTATTTAGGACTTTGAATGTGATCTGAATTTGTATTTTTTTCTGTAGACAGTGGGGATTTTCAAATGAAAAAACTTCATGATGGTGCAAGATTATGGAAGTCTTATTAGGGTTTGCAAATCACAGACAAGGGGAAGGGAAAAATGAGTAATCATGAAGGAGTCGCGACGGCTTATTTGTGAGCTGTGATATGCCTTTCTCTCTTTCCTCCGCAATAGTTTTAAAGACAAAAAAGAAAACATTGTCCTATAGTATCTGTAAAAGAAAAAAACATCGAACAGAACCTTATGTTCATTGGCTTTCCAAGTAATGATGTAGCATTAAGAGCAGTGCTGTGGACTAGCATAACCTACCATGGAAATCTAAGCTACTTCAGAGTAAATGTTGGAGCCCTGACCTGTTGCCTGCATGAATGAGAATGGCATGCTGGGTCCTCTGTGCCTTCCCCTGTTTTTCATGTCTCTCTTCATGTTTCCATTTCTTCTATTATTCTTTCTTCCCTTAGATCTTCTCCAGATTGACCAAAGAAGGATACAGTATAGTAGGTCAGTTGATCTTTAGGAACTGAGATTATTTTCTGAGAGTTCATAAGGACAGAAACTGCAGAGGGTCATCAAGACTGGTTAGAGCTCTGAGGTTGGTTGAGCTTGTGAAAGGACAAGTGTAAAGTAGAAGACGATATTAGATCTATAGGAAGTATTCATTATTTAGAGGGTGCTTTCACCTCCGTAGAATTAAAATAGTGTTTATAATCCCAACACTGAATCACGTGCTTATTAGTCTACTGTATCTTTCTCTCTCTCTCCCTTCCCCTTCTCCTCTCTTTCTCTTTCTCTGATATATTGATACATTCATTCCTTCTGTCTTCTCCCCTTTTCCCTCCCTTCCTTTCTATGCTCCCTTCCCCTCTCCTGACCCCAGGTAGCCTGGTCCTACTGAAAGGAACCTTCTGTCTTCTGCCTTGTCAGCAATTGCTACTCAGTCCAGGGCCGACAAGGTAACATTTATTAGACAGGTATGACACAGGAAAGAAGTGACTACTAGACTTTGATTTTTAAATGTTCAAAGCAGAATAAATGAAGTTATACCAATGTCTTAATAAAACTGACTGGCACAGAAATGCCTTATAAAATATAGCTATACAAATTTTTATTACTGTAACTTAGCTTTTACCGATAGGCAGAAACCTAGCCTCATTTCAAAGCCTTTCAAAATTCGGCCTTTTGTACCACTCTCACCCCTGTGTACCATATACTTCAGTGACACTGAACATTTTACTGTTCTCAAACATCTCTTCCTATCTCACTGTGCCACTGTGCAATCACTTATTTTTCTTTAACAAACTCGCAGCACTTACTATGTACCAGGCAATTGTGGCAGATTATATTATTTGTTCAAATATTTTTGTTTGTTAAAAATATTTGATGCCCCTCTCTACCGGGCCCCTCCCTACAAGTCCTCTGCACATCCCATTAACTTCAGGCTTTACTCTGTGACTTACATTAACCACTAAAATATGAGCACAAGTGATGAATGCTTCACAAGCTGAAGTTTTGAGAACCATTGTGTGGTCCTACCATTATTCTGTTTTCTCTACCATGAGAAAAGCATGTGCTAGATAGAAGTCAGAGTGAAGAAGGCTCATGGAGCAGAGCTGTGGTCAACATGTAAGATGAGTGAGAAAAAATTTTCGTTACAGGCTACTAAAATTTGAGATAATTTGTTACCACAGTATAACCTAGAGAAAGCAAACTAATACAGCCCATTTCTAAGCATAAATATTATCGTAACTCGTCCTCATAAAAGCCTGATGGTTATCACCATTTTATTGATGAAGAAACTGGGCACAGAGACCTTAAGTAATTTGCCAGCAATATAGGCTGGTAAGTAGTGCAGACAGGATTCAGATGCAGATACTCCATCTTTAGTATCTGTGCTCTAACACACATGCAGTTTCTCTCTACCATATCTCTTCCGAAAAAAAATTGTATTAAATCTGAATCTGAAGCCTTTTCTGAGTCAACCCTGTCTTTTAGTTTAGGAATTATACATTATTCTTTATAATCCCCAGTGCCTAGCACAATGTCTGGTATTTTATTTACATTCTATAAATAATTGCTGAGTTTCAGTATTCAACATTATAAAAAATAATTTCTGTGCTATAAAACTCTTGATACTCTGTTAATGTCGGGATGCTTTCAACACATCCTGCCTTCTAAGTTCTTGACATGATCTCTACAGTGGTAGAGAACATAGGTTTCCCACTTTAAAGATGAGGAGACTGAGGTTCAGGTTGCATAACTGATGAGTGGTAGAGCCAAGACCAAAGACCAAATGTCGTGGTCCCGTGCCATTCGCTGTACTTTTAAATGCTCTCATCCATGTCTGTTCCAACCACAAGACACTTAAGTACAAAGCTATTCTTAGATCTTCCCTTGACTATATCAGTGAGGTGAGGCCCTGTTGATCATCAGTGGAAACATGATTCTGGATATGAAGAAGTTGTAAAAGTCCCCAGAGGTGCTGAAAGACAGATAGCAACAACTTTCTGCAGCCTTCACCATGAATTTTGTGGACCAACCAATATCCAAGAAAACTATCCCATTGGCAGCCTCTATGTTCTTTCTGATATGAAAAATCTAGTCTATAGCTAAACTTTCTCTTCTAAAATCATCAAGATATTTAACTGGTTCTCCATATGATGGATTAAAGATGCAGCTGAAACCACACCTTCCACAAACTCATCGTCTGTGTTTCTATCATTGTCACATACAAGAAAATGAAGCAAAGAATGGCTTTGAGAAAATCTAAAGGATAATTTAAAATATATTTATCTGGTTCAGTAGTGCTGCTGGTCAGAGGGAAAAGAAATGGCAGTAAACAGCCATACTTCCTAAATTTAGATGATTACTGGTAGATTATCATGTCAGTTGAAGCACAGAGCATTTTCCTACAGGGCCTTTGCATTGTTTTTCTGTCAAGAGATGGGAAGTCTTGACTCAATTTTGATTATCTCTTTAAACTGATTTTTTTTTTAAATAAAAGTGTCCAGTGTTTCTTCCTTTGGGGGCTGATCGTGTTGATGTAGCTCTTCTTTCTTGATGATAACTTACGGGAAAGGACTATGGTAAAATCAGTGTATGCTGTTTTGAATTTATTTATAAACAACAGCATAGCTTATTATCAAAAAGTCTTCTTATGTTAGTTTATGTTAAATGGGAACATGTTCAAGGTATCAAATTTTTGTTGCTAAAGATTATAGTCTGCTAAAATTCCACCTCTTCCATAAAATTTAAAAGAAGGTTTATGTATCTAGAAATGTGTAGATCTATCTAGAGCTTCACATTCACTTTTTTATGAAAAATTCTTTTTCTGTTTATGAAAGTATGATTTACATACAATAAAATTCACCAATTTTAAGTTTACAGCTTGGTGAATTTTCATAATTGTATGCAGTTGTGTAACCACCACCACAGTCAGGACAGAAAACAGTTCCCTCACTCTGAACATTTTCTTCATTCTTTTTGCTCTCTGTTCTTTCACCCAACTGCTATCCCCAGGTAACCCCTGATCTTCTTTATGTGATTATAATTTTGCCTTTTCAAGAATTTTATGTAATTGGAATGATACAGTATAAAGTCTTGTGTTTTACTTTTTTCACTTAACATGATGTTTTTTAGATCAATCTATGTTTTATTAATATTTCATTTCCTGTTAGTGTAAGTATTAATCTCTGGTATGGTTACACCACAATTTGTTTATCCTTTCACCAGTTGATGAACATTTGGGTTACTCTCAGGTTTGAGTTCTTATGATAAGGCTGCTATGAACATCTATGTACACATTTCTGTGTGGACACGTGTTTTAACTGCTCTTGGATAAACACCTAGAAGTAGAACTGCCAGGTAATATGATAAATATATGTTTAACATTATAAGATACTACCATATTAGTTTATAAAGCAACTGTACCATTCTGCGTTCCACCACCAATACATGAGTGTTCCATTTGCTCCACATCCTTTCCAACACTTGTTGTTATTAGTCGTTTTAATTTTAGCCATTCTAGTTAGCATGTAATTTTAATTTGCATTCCTCTAGTGACTTGTGATATTAAGAATGTTTTCATGTGCCTGCTGACCATTTGTATGTCTTCATTTTTGAGCTGCCTGTTCAAATCTTTTACCCACTTTTTCACTGCATTTCATTTGTTTTCTAATTGAGTTAAAATAATTCTTTTTATATGTTGGATATAAGCACTTTGTTGGCTATGTTTGGTAAAAATTTTATTCCAATGTGTGGCTTGCCTCTTGTTTTCTTAACTATTTCTTAACTATGTCTTTCAGTGAGCAAAGTATTTAATCTCGATTAAGAAATATTGCTAATCTAAAGTCACAGATTAGATCTTATATTTTCTTTTAGAATTTAATAGTTTTTGCTATTTAGGTCTAAGATCCAATTTGACAGTACTTCCTGTGAAATAAGGGTTGAGGTTTATTTTTTTATATACAGATATACAATTATTCTATCACCATTTGTTGAAAAGACCCCTTTGTCCTTTGTATTACTTTGCCACCTTTGTTGAAAATCAGTTGACCAAAGTAGATCTATTTCCTGACCACCTGTTCTATCTCAATTTATATGTCTTTCTTTATACCAGTATCATACTGTCCTGAGTACTTTTGCTTTTTGGTAAGTCTTGAAATCAAGGCTTCCAACTTTATTCCTCTTTTCAAAACTGTTTTAGCTATTTTAGAAACATTGACTTTCCATACATATTATTATATCAGCTTATAATTTCTTCAGAAAAAAAAATCAATTAAGATTTTGTTTGGGGTTCCATTGAAACTGTAGGCCATTTGGGAAGGATTCTCATTGTGATGATTTTAAGATGTAACCACAAATTGCTTTACTAAAGGTTGAGCTTATCTCCCCTCTCTGAGAGTGTGGGCTATACTGAGGAATTCACTTGTAATAAATAGAATATGGCAGAAATGATGGAGTGTGACTCCAAAGCACAGGTCATAAAACAACATAGCTCCTTCCATCTTGCTTCCTCTGAGATTAGTCTTTCTAGGGGAAGCCAGCTAACTGTCATGAGGACACTGAAAGCAGCCCTGTATAGGGGTCCACATGGCAAAGAACTTTGGCCTCCTGCCAACAGTCGGCACTGACTTGCCAGTTGTGTTTTTGATTCCTTGGACGCTGATCTCCCAGCTCCAGTTAAGCTTTCAGGTAAATGCAAGTAGGCTGACATTTTGACTACAGCCTCATGAGAGACCTTGAGCCACAATCACCTAGCTAAGCTGCACCCAGATTTCTGACTGCCATAAACTGTGTATACAGTAAATCCTTAATTGTTTAATCCACTGAGTTTTTGATAATTTGTTATTTAGTAATGGATAACTAATAAAAGCATTTTTAACAATATTGAGTTTTCCAATCCATGAACATGGTATATCTCAACATTTATTTAACAATTCTTTAATTCCCCTTTGCAGTCTTTTGTTAAATGGATTCATAAGTGCTTGTGGGTTTTTAATGCTATTTTAAATGGAGTTGTTTTTATAATTTTTGTTTTGTTTGTTGCTAGTTTAGAGCAATGCTTCTCTATTTTGCTATTATATCCTGCAACTTGCTAAATTTGTTCATTATTTCTGGTAACTTTTTGTGGGTTCCTTGTGGTTTTCTATATACATGATTAAATCACCAGAAAATATGTTTTGTTTATATGTTTTAGTTGTTCCTTTCTAATCTGTGACTTTTATGTTTCTTCCCTTATTACACTAGCTAAGACCTCTTGTACAGTGTTAAATAAAAGTGGTGAATGAGCATCTTTGCCTTGTTCCTTGTCTTAAAAAGCATTGAGTTTTTCACCATTGAATCTGTATATCTATAAATGCATAAATCATTTTAGATCTTCACATTTATTTTTAGTTTATTGTTTTTAGTTCAATATAAGAAACAAGTTTCAACATAAGCCCATTTTCCCTTCATTTTTAGTTGTTGAATCAGCTTATGAAAATGGGTATAATTTGAGAGGGAAATGCTCTCCTTCTTAAAAGATATATTAAAAGGTATTTACATTTAGGCACCAAATTAAGGCTTTTTCCATGTGCTAGAAACTCTAGTTGTCTCCCAGTGTATTTTTAACTTAGAAACAGAATCTTCATCTTATTTGCGGCACCAGTGCCTCCAACTAAAAGATCACATTTCCCAGTTTTCTTTGCAACTAGGTATAGCCACCAGACTAAAATCCTGACATCCTGGCAGGTAAACTGTAACATACATATTGCTGGGACTTCTGGGAAGCTTCTTAGAATAGCCTTTCATCCTTTTGTCCTTTCTTATTTTCTTCTCCCCACTGCCTGGAATACAGTTAGGATGGTTGGAGCTTTTTTAACATGAGAGAGAAATGAAAATATGTTGTATTTGAGCCATTGTTATTTGCAGTTTTCTGCTTTATGCAGTTGATCTAATGCCAATGCATGATTTTCCAAAAAGAAAAGCTTAAAGCAGGTTTCTAAGATAATTTGTTAGAAACAACCTGTGATCAGTCTAATTCTGTCCCTATTCCAGCTCAGCTTCCCAAGAATTAGAAGGACATCAGTGTTTTAACTGTATCCTTCAAAATGATATTAAAAGAGATAAGAGCTATAGACGGAGTTCATGAATCACCTTTGAAATTAACAAAGAACAAGATAGCAAGACTAAAGGCACACAATTCTGTCTATCATGAAAAGAATCATAATTAATCACAAATGGCAGAAATAACTTTGGGCAACTCTAATTTGAATATAAAGTCATTTAAAAAAAGTAATTTCCAAAGTTCCTTCCTTCTTCCTAAGGATTACAGTGAGGAAGAAGGACTAGGAAAATGTAAAGTTCATAAGAGCAGGGATTTTCTCTGTTTTGCTTCTGCCGTATCCCAGTGTTTAGAACACATCCTGGCATATAATAAATATTCAGTAAATATGTGCTGAATAAATAAATGAGGCCTCATTGGATCTGGTTTCCTCAGGACTTGAGTACAAATGAAGTCTGTATAAAGGGGTCCAGGTGCAAGGGGACTGTTGTCCCCTTTCTCATCCCTGTCTTATGAAAGCAGTTCTTTGCCCCCCGGGAAAGCAGCCCCTTGTGTCTGTCTTAATGACTTTAGATGATAGGTTTCCTGAATGTTGGGACTGTGGCAGTTCACAAAGACTCTGGCAGGGCAGTTTGCTGTGTGGATTTTTGTTCAGCCACAGTTGACTGGAGAAAGAGATCAACAAAAATTGGTGTCATTGCCAGGTCATGGTTTCTCACCTTTGTTTGCTGTGGTTTCTTGCTAATGCTAAACAAGAACAGAGGACAGTTGAGGTTAATTATTACTAATCAAGAGTATTGTATATGTTTTCACCCAACAAATTTATTTTCCTCCAAGGGCATTATTTCATGATTTTCTTTCTAAAAGAACTAATAATCTGAAAAATTGGAATAACTGTATAATTGATGTCCATGTTTATTAATGGCCTAAAAAGGTAATTTCTTGTTGTTTTACATTCTCAGACTTATGAGGTAATGGCTTCTGTTGTTAGCCTACAGGGAGCTCCTAGTTCTAACCCAGAGCTGTGGCCTGGCACTTTGACCTTGGATTTCAGCTGCATGTGGCCCAGCATTCTCTCTGGTTCTGGTTGTCTTGCTTCTGGGTTCATTTTCCTAGCAGGAATTCCTGATCCCTGATGCTTGAATGCTCTGATTCCAGTGCTGGCTGCCTTTCCCAGACACATGTCACTTGTTCATTTTCACTGTATCTCGTCATCCTGGACCTGACTCCTGGCCTGTCCATGATCACTGCTACTGCTTGTCATTGGGCCTCTCAGCTTGATCTTGGGATTCCCCGCATTGAAGGCCTACCAGACCCTTCATTAGAGATTCTCTTAGTGTGACATGCAAATCCAAATTGATGGTCTATTTTTAAAGCCTCTTTTTTCACAGACTTTTTGGGTTTCAAGAAAACTCTCATTAAGAACTCCCACTAGGAGAAGAGTTTATGAGGTAATGAAAATTAAAGTTAAAAGTAATGTATAAATGTCAGGTAGTGCAATAATGATACTCTCTTGAAACTTGGTAGTAATGAGGTATAACAGGTAAAATTTAATATTCTTATCTTCTCATAGAATAAGGGTGGTGTATCAAATATTTATAGAAAACTAAACTCTTTAAGCTCTTTAAATTTTAATCCTTTGTGAATACCTAAAACGTTTTACAGTAGCACTTTATTTATTTGACAACTTGAGGTCATGCTGGTTGGTATATCAGAAATATGGACAGCCAAACTCTACCTTTTTGTCATATGGGAAAATGTAAACTTAGGATTCAACAAGTGTGTCTGCTAGCACTTTTCCAATTTCCTTTAAAAGTATCTAAGGTAAGGTGTTTCTTTTTGTGGAGCATTCATTTTTTCGCAAATGCTTGTAGGGTAGTTAATACATGCCAGAGGCTATTCTAGGTTCAGAGACCAAACAGTGATCAAAACCAACCAAAATTCTTCCCCTTCAAGAGTACACATTCAAATAAGAAACAGCCCTTAAGGTTGAAATTTAAGCAAATGAACACAAAAGCTCTATTTTATCCTTGCCAGAATTTGCAGTAGTATATTTGTTTTTTCCTAGCTCTTACATATAACATTGCAGTTGAGTATTACCTAAAGCATATACCTTAAACTCTGCCACATAAAGTAGGCCCTCTATATCCATGGGTTTCACATCCATAATTCAGCCAGCCACAGATCAAAAAGACATTTTTTTTTCTCAGAATGTTCCAAACTTGAATTTGTTACACATCAAGCACTACACTGAATCCACACGAATGAAATGATAAGTAGGCATACCCAGCTGTTGCCTATACGTAAGTATAGGTTACATGCACATCCTACACCATTTTATATAAGGAATGTAAGCATCTTCAGGTTTTGGTATCCGTGCGGATGGTGGAACCAGTCTCCCTTCAGATACAAAGAGGCAACTGTCTTGTCGAATTTCTCTCCAGGGTATTTTACCACTTTACCTTCCTCAAGACTGTGTTGCGAGTCCTCAGTTCTCCTCATCCTCACAAAAACTTGCTACCAGGTTTTTCAATTTTTGCCAAACTTGCTACCAGGTTTTTCAGTTTTTGCCAATCGTTATTATATTTAACATTGTTCTTTTTAGCTTGCATTTCCCTGAAAACAGGTGAGGATAAAAATCTTTTCATGTGTTTTTTGGCCGCTCAAATTTCCTCTTATTTAATTGCCATTTCATCTGCTCTTCAAACTGGGGTGATTGTCTTTTTCTTATAAATTTATAGTTTCTTTTTATATTCTGAACACTACCTTTGTTCACTACAAGAATTCTAGGTGCCCTTTCCCAGGTTCTGACTTGTCTTCTCCCTTCATTCATGGTAACTTCTGGCATACTGTGGCTTTTAAATTGTAAAATAAATAAATTTATGTTTTAGTTTCTTATTTTGTGCTTTATGGGTTTTTTAAATTAATTAACTAACTATTTTTTAATAATAAGTCATATATATATTTACACTGTGTATTCACCTCCCATAGTTAGATTTCTTTTGTGCTTTATGTTTTTTATTTAAAAATTCTTTCCCATCCCAGTGCCAAAAGGATGTTTCTTCTGTATTTTGTGCAGAAATATTTACCGTTTTGTAAATTATATTTCTGTCCCTAATCCATTGGGAATTTATATGTACAATGTCAGGAAGGGAGACCTGTTTGTACTATATACCAAGTGCCCTTGTATCAAGAGTCTGCTTCTGTGCTCAATGAGCTTTAAATCTATTTGAGTAGCTCTACAGAAAGGCTACACTATTTTAATTACACAGACTTTGTAGCATATCTTGAAATCTGATAGGCCTTATTATGCTTCTTTAAAATTACCTTGGCTATTCTGTATCCTTTATTTTTTACTTTTAAACATGTCTGTTGTAATATGTAACACATACCAAAATGTGGGTAAACTACAAACATCATGAAGCTGAACAAATCACTATAAAAGTGAACATGCTCGTATAACCCCACACAGATCAGAGCACTGTCAGCCCTGAAAGCCCATCATCCATCTTGTCACTTCTCTCCTTGGACATGTGGTCATCACCTTCACATTTTGCTTCAATATACAGTTCAGATTGATCCATTTACTTAAGTGAAATCATACTGTGCGCAATGTTTGTGTCTGACTTCATTCCCCCAACATTATGTTTTTTAAATTTAAATCTTAAATATTTTATATGAATTTTAGAATTGGCATTTAAGTTCTAACAACAAAAGAAAACAAAACCCCTATTAAGATTTTATTTTTAATCTTATTGAATTTATATATTAATTTGATAAAAATTGATAACAATTTTTCACCTTCCCATTTATAGATGTAGTATCTATATTTAGTACTTGGGTCATTTTTTTAAAATGTCCCTTATATAGTTTTTTAGTTTTCCCTATAAAAGCCTTGCATATTTTTCATTAGATTTATTTCTAAGTGTCTTATAGTTGTTGTTGCTTTATCTCCTGATAGCTAATTGTTTGACTTTTCTAGACAGTCTGAAATTTATCTTTGGTAACTTTTAAGGATTTCTTTCTTTGTTCCACTATAGTGGGTCTAAATTTCATTTTATTATCCTTCTTGGGACTTCTTCATTTTCAGTCTAACGATTTATATTCTTCATTAATTCTGGAAAACTGTCATGACTATTATCTCTTGAAATATAGTCCCCTCTCCCTATATTCCCTCTGTTGTCTTATGGAAGCTCTATGAGACATACATATGAGGACCTTTCTGTATGTATGACGTCTTTCTCTGTAGAGCCCCAGGCCTCCCTTCTGGGCCTGCGTTACTGGCTTCAGAGCCTCTTTGATCCATGCCCTGTGAAGAGCTTTTATCTTCTCCCTCTAGATGGGAGAGAGGGTAGATATGAGCTATGCTGGGCATAGGGAGGAATTGGGGTTGCTTTTACAAAGTTAAGATTCCTCCACTTCACTCCTGCCTTTCACACAGTACCTGAACTGTGTGCCTCCAATCCCTGAACCTGTCCTAGCTCCAGGGGACCCTCTTGCTGGCATTTGTATTTACCCTTTTTTCCATATGCTAAAGAATTTCTAATTATACAATGTGTTTTCCATTTTGTTTGTGTGGTTCAGGATTACAGATGCTTTCTGGCTTCATCGAATGAGGAGTTTGTTTCTGTTTTCGATTTCTTTGTTACTTTGTGCCATTTTTGAGATAAATGGAATGGAAATTATTTGAAACCTAAAGTCATGTACCATTCATTCTTTAGCCTACTCCAGTTTGTCTTTTGCTTCTGCCACTTCACCAAAACTGTTCTTACAAGGTCATCAAAGGCCTCCATTTTGCAAAATGCAATGGTCATTTTCCTCTCTCTCTCTCACTTGAACTTTGAACTGCATTAAACATAAATGGCTAGTATTCTTCTCTTAAAACACTGTTCTCTGAGTTTCTCTGACACTAAACTCTACTCTTCTATTCACTGGCAGCCCCTTTTCAGATTTCTTTACTGGCTTATCCCACTCTGTCTCTCTCCAAAACTTTGATGTACCATGGGTTCAATGCTAAGTCCTCTTCTCTCTTCTGTTATATGCTCACCCTCATATTATCTCATCTAGGCCCTTTGCTTTAAATACCATCTAATACCAGTGACTCCCAGATCTTTATTTCTAACTTTTTTCTTTGAGTTCCAGATTTCTATATCTAACTACTCACTTGGTGTCTCCACTAAGATTTCTAATAGATACTCCCAAGCTCATTTCTGCATTGCATTTGCTGTTTTCTCTGTCTGAAATGTTCTTCCTCTAATCCTTCAAATCACTGGCACCCCATTATCCTTAAGATCTTCACTCATTTCACTTTCTCTGAAGCTCCCCTGATCACCTGACCTAAAGAAAGTTCCTACTTCAAGTCACTTTATTATATTTCTTTAAAAGGAGCTTGTCTGGAGTTGTTTTATGTGTTTGCTTGTTTGCTGTCTACTTATTGACAAGTATTGCCTCTATAAGAGTAGGACCTTGTCAATCTTGTCTTCCGCTGGATATTAAGTGCATAGAATAGTGCCTGGTGTATGGCAGATGCTCAATAAATTCTTGCCTAATTAATTTTATTAATAAAACATTAAAATGTACTCTTCTATTAAATAGAAATATGCTCTAATTTGGTATGAATAACTTCTTACAAATCAAATTCACAAAATTAAAAATTTTTGTTACTCATTTTTACCTCAAAAACTATACATTGTGTTTAGACCTCTCTTGCCACATAAATTACCTTCAAGTGAAAAACAAACTTGTTTGTAGACAAGATTGTCAATTAGTAACTATTGGTGAGGATTTTAAAATTTAGAAAAATCAATTCATGAAAATTCTGTTAAAACTATGCAAATTTTAAATTGTATTTATTTTCTGATAAATTTATGATATGGCTGGGTCACATCATTGAACATCAAAGTTGTTTTCTGCTAATATCTCTGTTGGCCATATGCCAATAAGAGTAACCACTGAGTACGGTGTGAATGTGTTTTTATAATCAGATTTTTTAATGGCTTTTTAAAAAATGTCAACATTGTTTTTAAAATAATTTGTCAGCACTTTGAGTGTTAAATGGTTTGGATTTTGTGGTCTCTCTTAACTTAATAAAAACATATTTGTTTTCTAAGTAAATTAATTTCTGTTATTTGTACTGCTTAGTATTATGCAACTTGGTAGGAGTTTTGGTTATCACCTAACACTGCTAAAATAAAGGAAAATAACATCTGAAGTATTTTGTGGTTATTGATTTCTATGTTAAATATGTTCCTGAAGTTTTTATTACATTTATCCAGTTGGATTTTTTTTCTTTTAGATTTCTGGTGTCTGCTACAACAGCAAGATGTTACAAGTTCATCAGGTGCTCTGCATTCCTAGCTGGATGGCAAAGTTCTTTTCTTGTACGCTTGAGCCCATCTTCTCATCTTCAGAACCCACCACTGAAGCCAGAATCGGGATGGGGGCCACAGTAGACATCCAGCGACAGCAAAGAATGGAGTTGCTTGATCGACAGTTAATGCTTTCTCAGTTTGCACAAGCAAGACGACAAAGACAGCAGCAGGTAAATAATAATAATAATAATAATAATAATAATAATAATAATAATAATAAAAAAATAATAAATTCAGAATTAATGGCATGAGTAAGGTATTCCTCTGTCACTATGTGCGGTAGAGACTACATTTTATTCCTGCAACATGGATATTTTGGCATTTCCATGAAGAATGTAGGTCCCTATTAGAAGCTATCCTTAGTTTTGGAGGTTTTTTAAGGTAAACTAATTTCAGCTGAAAGACTGGTCAAACTGGACATTCTTGTTCTACTTCTATTAGATAAGCATAATTTCTTAGAGAAACACCAACCTAGTTAACAAGATGTGATATTTATCTGTTTTTATAATCTTGTAAAAGCCACAGTGTCTTCCTGTTAAAATGCATATTATCATGTGCTCTGGAGTGAAGAGCAAAAGTAAAACTTCTTGATTATCTTTGGTTGAAATGGAGAGAATATAAAGGTAAGAAAATTTTCAAGGAAACAACCAATGAGTAAATCAAATAAATGCTGTATTTTCTTAGCCTTGTCATCAATCATCAGGAAATATTGAGCACCTCTATTCAAACTGATACTGCATCTGATACCACACTTGCCTTTCAAGGGTTATCATATGTCAGGCTACCTCATAGCTGATCTGTCTTTGACCCTTCTGTGATCCAGGACACTGGGCTCTTCATTTCTTGTCTCCATCTTCCTCACCCTCTAGAGTATGAAAGAGGATCCTATTCTCTCTTACCATCTCCCTATCTCCTGCCTGCATTGGATGTGAGAAATAGGTCTGTAGGAATCAGGTGTGTCATCCCTGGTGTCCCCTTGGAAATATGGGTCCCAGAGTTTGTATCAGGAATGTGAAGAAGGGGGTCCCTTAATGGTCTGAGTCTACAAGTGAAAAGGAGAGGTGAAGGTTGTTTTCTAGAGATGTAGTTGAATTTGAGGTGAATCTAGAACATAAAATAAAGATACCCAAGATGTAGTTAAATATGGAGGACAGACACTTCTCTTAGAATGGTCATAGCTGGAGGAGTGCATCATGGAGTCACATTTGTAGGGTTGAGAGGTGAAAACAAGGTGCTAGATGAGTTCTGTAAGAGAATTACATCCGAGATGAACATAGGCTGTGGATTAAGCCTTGTGTTAGCAGGAGGAGGAGGTAGATCCTTCAAGGAAACAAGGAAGGGTGAAAAATATAAGAATTTGGAATGATCACTGTCTGGAAACAGGAATGGCGAGTATAATGGTTTCCCAGGTAGAATGAACAGAGCTATGAGGAAGAAAAAGAAGCAGTGTATGGTTCTGAGGTTTCTGGCTTAGATAATGGGATAGATCGATGGCAGTATCATTTCACCAACATCAGAAGAGCAGATTCAGGGGAAATGAGCTACCTTAGGAATACCTGGGAGGAGATTTCCCATTAGATAGCTATGGATCTTGTATTCATGACCAAGGGAGAGAAGTTGTATTTCTCAGGTTGGCGTCCCAAGGCAGAGTTTAATATGTAAAATTTATCAAGAACACTGTCAGGATCAGTGTTTGGGGGAGTGGTGGTGAAGGACAGAGGTGGACTTTAAACAACAGTTACAAAAAGGACCTGAGCTGATCTTATGGAGAGCTGTGGAATTGGGGGTTAGGGAATTCAACCTATGAATTTTGGGTGATATGTTTTAGTCCATAACACTACCCCTACCAGAGTGAAAAAGCCCAGAAGTGTCTGCCTGGCACCAAATGACCGTTGGTTCTCTTTGAGGGATGGTTGTATACTAGGACTCAACATTGGCTTCTGCTGCTGTCGGTAACTAGGTTCACCTTAGAGAGTGCATAGCTTCCCTGCCACCATGGCTTCTCTGTTTACCTGCCAACACAGGGTGGCCAGTGATAGAGACTGGCTGATGTCAGTCGGCTGAGTCATCCTATCTCATCCTCTTTGGTGGATGTCCATGGTAGACATTGCCCAGCAAAACACAGATAGCATACTTCATGCCTATTCATGCTTCTTCCTCAGGTGTCCTGGTCCCCACCTTCCAGTCCCCTGACCAGCCAGCCAAGTCATTACCATATCCAGAGAATCCCTATACTACTTCTCTTTCCACACAGAGAGGATGACCAAATGCTGTCCAGGCTCTGCCCATTGGGAGCATTTTCCATCGTCACTATCTTTCAAGAACATCCCTGAGTGGAGCTATAATGCAGTCATGGTCTGTTTTTAACTTTTGTGTGTATACTGAGCCAGCCCATCTATGAACCGAATTTAGCCATTTTTATCCTTTGTCACTTGGTCATAAGGGACCCACCCCATATTAGGAAGTATGAACTGGGGAAGAGATTTTGATGCAATAGAAGGTGATTTGACATGGCGGTCTGACATACCTGCTTCTGCTGCTCACCTGTGCCCTCCGGCCTAGCTCACATTGACCCTAGATATACAACTAACATCTGACAATGGATTTCTTTGGGCCCACTTGACCTTAGAACTTGGCAGGTCTTACACTTCTAAATACATGCTCACTTTACACCCATGGTTATGCACTTCCTCTCCCTGGGGTCTAGCGGCGGTTTTTCAAATTGTATAATTCTCTACTGTGTGTGTACACCTTTGCCCCAAGACCCTAGGGATCTAGATCATGGTTGTCCCCTTGTGGCTTGCTGCAGACTCCACACAGTTTATTTCCCCACCACAGATACTTTGAATACTGTAGGACCTGCAGGTTGCACAGCCAAAGCATCAATGAATAAAATAGACCCAAATCCCTGCCCTCCTGGAGAGTACGTGCCAACTGGGCAACTGTGAAGCAATGCCCTTTGGCCCGTGGCTCTACCCACCACTTAGGCTCCCCCGGTAGTCTGAAGTTCAGAATCCCAGCCCCTGGACTCTTGCCAGAGGCTTTATGTTGACTGATCTGCTGGAGAGTGAAGAACACACGATTTCTTTAGTCCTAGGCTCATTCAGGTCTCTCCTTTATTATAGCATGGGCCTTAAGAAATAAGAGCTATTTCCTTTGTGTCCCCTGAGGTTTAGGAGTGCTGACTTGTCAAGGAATACACAGCTGCTGATGAGAGTATAGGATTGGGACTTAGATGTGTTTGACTCCAAGGCCTCTGCCCCGGTCCTTCATCATGCTGCCTCCCAGTAAGGAGAGCTCCTTGATGATCGTTTTTCTTTCCTTTTGGCTTTGGCTGGCAGAAAACTCAGTGCCATGTTCAGTTAAATTAACTGTTTAACCCAAAGGTAGAACTTGTGCTTCTATCTTCCTATATGTTTTTAAATAGCTTTTTGTTTGTTTTAATGTCTTTGTAACTTTTATTATAGGCAACCTCAAATTCTGTGATTGCATTTAAAATAAATCTATTATTTGTTTAAAAACTTGACTTTCAGATGTTTTTCATAGAACCCAGAGTTTATTTGGTCAGAAAGTCTTCCAGTTAGTAATTACTATACATTAGATTGATCTGTCTGCAGTTTGTAACTTCAAGCATTCCAAAATAATGCTAAAGTCTCATTTCAGTGTCTTCCTTTATAATTTTTTGCCTGCTTTCTGTAATATTTCATGTCACCACCTGGAAGCTGCTTAGTGCTTGCTGCCACCTACCCTCCTGTGATCCCCATCTGGCTGTGGGGTCACACTCAGTCTGACAGTTGATACCTAAGACTCTCTGCTCAGGGCTGGTGGGCACTCTGTGGGCACAAGGAAATGAAAACCATGTCCTTTTCCTTAATGATTTTGTGGTCAACTTCAGGAAACTGGTTCAGATATACTTGAATTAAATAAATATCCAAAAACTCTGAAATACTGCCCAGAGTACCACTGCAGGGAGATACTAAGAGGAGTGCCATCAGTGTGGACTGATACACTGAAAAATGGTTTGGAGACTAAGGATGGGCAGATTTGGATGAGTGGAGAGGATGAGGCAGATTATTCCAGAGGAGAGGACCAGCAAGAGTGAAGGAAGCGTGGAGATGAGAAAGAGCCCTGGGAAGGAAAGAAGGAACTCCAGGAGACCTGTTTGAAGTGTGGTGGGATAGTCATGAGAAATGGAAAATAATACAGCAACTGTGATGGAGTTTTTTTTTAAACCCGACAACTGATTTGGGGGTTGACACTGGATGCAGTGAAAAATGGTTTAGTTACTAATAAAGGTAGGACAGTGATCTCAAAATAGACAAATTTGTCATGTTGCACTGTGTAAGATGGGTGGGAGAAGGAAGAGAGCACAGAGGAAGACACCAATGGAAGGCGACTTTTACAGTTTAGCTCTCAGCAGTATAAGTGCCTGGCAAGGATAACAGCGTCTCTTTATTGAGCTTCTATTTACTCCTTAACCATGTTGTTTCCCAAGGTCCACTCCTTCCTCCACCTGCTAAGCTGCTCGTCCTAGACACTCCCAGCAGGTGACCCACCTGATCTGTCACTCTCATCTCTACTAATAAGCTCATGGCTTCCAGATTTAGATCTAAAGACTAGACCTCTCTCTCTCCTGGAGTCCAGACCTAAATATCCTACTACCTACTGCACATTTTTGTTCGAACGTTCCACAGGCACTTGAAATGTACCATTTCTTTGCTAAATTTATTCCCACTCCTTACCTTGATGAAAAGCAACATTAACTACCCAAAGGCCCAAACGAGAAAATCTCGGCTTTACCTTAGACTTTTCCCTGTTATGCATCCATATTCCTGTCACCTTCCCTGCAATTAAGTCTCATAGAGTCTTCCTTTTTGATATAAATCTGTCATTCCCTCTCTCTCTTTATCCTACTCAGTTCAGGCCATCGTCACCACTTACCTTGATTTATACAGTCACCTCTTACCTAACATCTTGTCCTAACTGCCTCACTCTTCCCACTCTACCCCACCGTTCAGCCCCCAGAGTTATCACTGAAATCACAAATATGATTGTTTCACTTCTGCTAAAATCCTTCAGAAGTCCTCTAGCTTTCAAGGTAGTTAAAAGTCATTACACAAATGCCTTTTTGCTCTTTAGCCACATCTCCTCCTCTGGCTCTATGTACGGCCCTCAGGCTAACCATGCTGAAACACACATTTGCAGTTTACTATCATAGCCCGTTGTTTCTCACTTCTTGCCTGCACTCCTTTTCTTCCCGATACCAACTCCCCACCACTGGCCAACACTGAGGTAGGCAAGCCTAGGGAACTCTGTGCTCCATAGCAAACAGCTATGGGAAAAACAAGTAATTATATTTTCCCTCCCACCCCCACACGCAGCTTTTGCTTGCCTAACTCTTTCTTGTTCACTCTTCAGTAATCCTTTCAAATATCACTCCTCTGGGAAGCCTTTTCCAGCCTCCCAGACAGGTCTGATCCTCTCTGTGTTCCTATAGTCAGCCACTGGATGTCTTCTGGCACTCACCCTCCTGCCCGTCACTGCTGATTTGCTTCCCTATCTTGATCAGTAGTGTGTCTTGAGGTGGATGGAGACCTTTTTCTTTGTATCTCTAAAATGTGAACAATGTTTGGCACACAGTAAGAACTCACATATTTGGGGAATTAATGACTATGTTTTTAATAACTGTTTACAGAGCTACTTAATGTGCAGAGGCCAGGTGAAAATCAGGGCTGGAAAGTACAAATATCCTCTGAGAGGGCAGGTATGAAGCAAACCATTAAAGACAGCTCAAGACCCATGTTTAAAGAGTGCAAAGAGGAGAAAGAAATGGAATTCCAAGGCGGGGAAGGAGAAAACCAGGAGAATTCAGTGGTAAGGGAGCCTGGAGAATAAAATGTTTCAGAAAGAGTGGGAAAATGGGTGTTCAGATTCAGATGCCACTGTCCCATGCCCCAAAAAAGCCAAGATGAGATGATGACCAAGAAAAAGTGAGTAGATTCAGCAAGAATTAGTTCACTTGGAAAGGCATTTCAGCAGGAATGTAGCACAGGAAGAAGTAATGCTTGGAGCTAGAAGTGAAGCAGGAAAAAGCGCCACTTCTCTTCCGATCAGCCAGCCTCATTCTAGGACATCACTGTGGTAGTCACGTCTGTGTTCTTTAAAGTCAGCGATGTTATCCTACCGAAAGCATTTTGAATATGCTGTGTAGCGTATACAAATTCATGACTCTAAAGGACAACGAACAGTGTGTCAACTCTGCAGACTTTGTTTCATCTGGAGCCTGAGACCAGAACGCTGTCAGGGTCAGTGTACAGGGCCCTTAAGTTCGCCGCCAAGCACAGTGACGTGAGCTTTCTGGGCACTTTCACTGTAGTTACTACTCTAAAGCTCTTGGATAATTGTCTGATGGACTCACAGTGATAAAAGCTGAGTTTACTATGGTTTCTTACTTCTGTTTCTCATCTCCCTCCACATGCTTGGTTTACCTGTTCTTCTGGAAATTTGTATAGGGCCAGTGTGTTAGATACACTTTAACTTTACTCTCAAGAGCTTCTTGCTCTCAGATTCAGCCCTCTTCCCCTAACTGAGTTTTGCTGGCTCCATGGTTGGTGACATCTCAGAGTCATTTTAGAACTTGCAGCTGTGGGTTGTTTTTTCCACTGCTGAAGCCATTACATAACTTTGCACAGGTTGCGTTGTATTCATTCATCAAGTGGTATTGTGAGCTCTTGAAGGACAGGAGTTGCGTGCTTTATTTATTTATGTCTCTCAGTGCGCAGCCCTGAGAGAATAAGTGACACTGACCTGACCTTCAAGAAGGTCGCAGCTCATTAGAGGAAGATAGATGAGTCAACACGAAGTGCTAGGTTTCTATTAGAGTTTGTATGCAGCAGAACGAGAGTTCCAGTTCTCCCTGAGGAACACAGCAAAGCTCTGTGTGGTTGAGGGGAATCTCGAAGGGGCCAACCTTGAGGTAGGCCTTTCAGGCCTAGGGAGACTTGTGGGAAAAGCACAGGGGCTCCAAACAGCTGTGGGAAAAACATGTAATGATATTTGCCTAAGCTCAGGGTTTCTTTAAGGAGAAAGCAGTGAAAGATGAGGCTGGGGAGAAAGCCAAGACCAGGACATAGGGAGTCTTAGGCCACAATAAGAGCCGCTTTGTCCTGCAAGAGGTGGTAAGTCAGTGAAACCTTTTAAGTAGGAGAGTAAGTTAGATTTGTTTTAAAGAAACATTACTTTGACCATAATACGAAGACCAGTTGAAAAGGTCATACTAGAGAAAGGCGGCCAGTTGGGAGATAAAAATTCTCGATGTTTTTAGGTTATTCGAGGTGATAAGGTGGAGCTTGATCACTGACTGATGGTAAACGGCCACAGTCAAAGACTCTGCTGTGCAGAGCCTCTGCTTTCAAACCGCCAGAGCAGTCATTGAAATCTCCTATTATAATGAACATCTGGACAATGGGGTTGCTGTGTGAGTCTCCACAGCTTCTCAGCACAGATTTCCCTCTTTTTTTTCTAGTCATAATGGAAGAAACCATATGCTCACAGTAGAAAAGCAACAGGATATAAATGGAAAGTGCAAGGAATTTGAAGTTAAGGGGTCAACCCTGGGTAGGGAGATCTTTACACAGTCTAGCTAATAGGGTTGTCATAAAGCTGAAGTCATCTATAGAAAATTACATACTGGAAAGATCTGTCAAATATTAGTTATTATGATCACGTTAGGCATCTGTTTTCTGGCTCTCAGGAAGTTGGAGAGAGTCTTCATTTAAAAGCTAACCTGATAGTTAGTGCTCTTTAAAATGTGTAACCTTTAGAAGGAGGGTCAGCAAGCAGTGGCCCATGGGCCAAACCTGCAGCTAAGAATGGTTTTTACATTTTCAGTGGTTCTTTAAGTACCTACCTAATATCTTTGATTTTGCCTGTTGGTCTTCAAAACCTAAAAATTTACCATCTGACCTTTTATAGAAAAACTTTGCCAGGCCCCTGTGCTAGAAGATTATGTAGCCAGCAGCTTTGAAAGCAACTTTTTACCAGTAATTCTGAATTCTTTCTGAGTTTTGGTCATTTTTATTTGTGTGACCACCTTTTTCTCGGTTGGTTGCTGGTAATGATGTTACAGACATACTTCATTTTACTGCACTTCACGAATGTTACATTTTTTACAAATTGAAGTTAAGACCCTCCACCAGCAAAAAGATAACGACTTGCTTTATTGTGATACTTGCTTTATTATGGTGGTCTGGAACCAACCCTGTGATATCTCTGAGGTATGCCTGTATATACTACAACATTAACTTGGTAATAAAACTTCCCATAAGGTATTTCTATAAAATCTCCATCAACTTTTGAAGTAGAATTAAGGTGAAGCCAATTATGAATGCATCATGCTTAGTAAAAACGAAGTAGGAATTTTGTCAACACGGCAATGAAGTCAGTGGTGCTAATTCTTTCATTACCTCTTCACTTCCTTGGGCTGCCCAGTGTTTCCTGGATGATTGTCACTGAGCTATCTGTTTGACCTGCAGGAAAAGAAGATGCCTACAGCAGCTCACCTTTATTCACACATATCTCTCAGTTATTTTCTCAGTATTGGTTGAATTGAGTTAGCTGTATTTATTCTCTCACCTTCTCTTAGTAACATTTTGTGGCTGTGAAAATTGTTTCTTTATCCACCCCAGTAACTGTTGTTAGGTAACATCTAACATATACATTATTATGATGAGTCATATCTGCCTTGCAAATCATAAGTTTCTATCATTAATCAAGTATCTTTAATTTACTAAAATATTTTTAGTCTATCAAAAGTTCTCAGGTTCTCAGTGTATTTTTAAGGTCTTTTACTAGCTTTTCTAAGAGAGAATTCACATAGCATATGATTTACCTACATAAAGTGTATAATTTAGTGATTCTTATTATAGGCACAGAGTTGTACAACCATCACCACATTCAATTTTAGGACATTTTATTACCAAAAAAGAAACTGTACCCATCAGCAGTCACTCCCCAATCCTCCTCCCAACACCACCCCCAGCCCTTTCAATCACAGATCTATTTTCTGTTATAAAATTTGCCTATTCTTGACAGCTCATATAAATGGAACCATATGCTGATTCTTTGTGACTGGATTCCTTTACTTAACATCATGTTACAGCGTGTGCGATTATCCCTCAATATGTTTAAATAACAAGACCTACCTAGTAGACCTTTATGCTGGCAGGTGCCATCCTATCAAACCAGCTTCTGTCATTGTCCTTTCATCTGACTAGGTCTCTGGGTAAGCTTCTTACTCACCTCTTTGCCTCATCAGTAAATAATTTTCATTAACATCCTTTCCACAAAATATATTCAATGTCTGACCTGGCTCTGGAGTGTGCCACAAGGAACAAGACATCACGATCCTTCCTCTCCCTGAGCTGAGAATGAAAAGAGGCAATTAAAGTGAAATGCCGTGAGCCCTTTTCTAGAATATGCAGCTAGCCCAGCCATTGAGGGTTAAGAAATAGTATCTGGAGGAAGTACATTCTGAGTACAGCCTAGAAAACTATATACCTTTACGTGTGTGTGTGTGTAATAGCAAAGAAGTCCAGCTTGAATCCAAAGGGAGCAAGTTTTCAGCTTATATGAACCCAAGAAACCTTAAAAACAGCACACAATCATGAGGCATAATTCTCAACACTTTTCCTTTTTAGTTTTGCTCTTTCACTTTTTGCTGTAATTTGTTTTAAAAACTGTTCTCTTCAAGTTGCTGCACTGCCTTGTCAACAAAGCAATCTATCAGTTAAAGCTATTTATTTTATGACTTTATAGTATCAGGTTGAAAGAGTTAATAGGGCTTAGTTGATAAAAATCTGCAAACTAAATGAAAATGAGATGCAAGAACTCTATTTTCAAGTGAAATTAAAGGTAAGCTGTTTATCTCAATCTGTACCTTCTTGCAGAAACTACAGTTATGTTTTTGGTGCTCTGCAGTTGATCATACGGACCTTGTTGACAAAATTCAGAACAGAAAGGATCAATCTAAATTCTAATCCCTTTCCAAAGCTGACTCATTAAGTGACCTCGTGAGAATCATTTCTATTTTCCATTCTACCTTGGTGACTTCATGAGAAAGCAGAGTGTGGCACAATCTCATCGTATTTAAAAAAACAGGTAACTGTGATGGTGTACTCGGTATTTTGGAGAGAAGATGAGAAGTGATAAGCAATCCTAATTATTTTTATATATATCATTTATTAATCCCTTTATTAAACTATGAATGAATTGTGAGGTACCCTGAAGCAGACATAATGTTAAACAGGGGCATATTAGAAAAATCATTCCTCATAATTATTTTTCTTCCCCCAAAAAGCCATCCTTATGGGTTTTCAAAACCAGAAAACAATTCTAGAGCAGGACAGACCATTGGGGTACCTGTGAGTTCCTCAGGAAAAATCCTCCTAATCGTCTTGAGAAAGCCTTGAATTTCATGGAATCAACCCCAGGTTCAGACCCTGCATGCAGCCTAATGCTGTGGGTAACTGGCGTGGTTTTGTGAATAAAACAGCAGGAGCCCAGGAATTTCCAGAGTAGTGAGTCATGGTCTCCTGTCCAAGATAAGAGCACAGATTAGCAATACTGAGGTTTTTTTAAAAAAATCATAATTTTAAGTGACAGTGATACATGCATGCATGTTGAACCTGGATTCTCAGGGGATGGGTGTGGGGACTGCAGGCATAGTCTGTGGTTCAGAGCATGGGCTTTAGGCTGAGAGAGGCATTGGCACAGCACCTCACTTCTCCCCATCTGCCTTCCTCATTCATAAACTGGCTAGTGCTGCAGTTCGAGTAAGGGTGTGGGATGACTTGAAGTGGTCATAGCTCATGAGAGATCCTTGATCAATGCAGGTAGTATTCATGAGTAGAGTAGTACAGGAGTATATAAAATAGAGGTTATCTACAACAGTGGCAGTTTGAACAGACATAGTCTACAGTTGGTGAGGGACACAGGGAGTAGAAGGAACATGCAGGAGAGAGGTAAGAAATAATTTAGGATGGGGCTGGTTTGGAGGACCTTCAAAATGGGACAGAATAGATATGGTGCAGAAAGATTTTCAGTGGCTTTATGAAAGGGCTTGTTAAAATGAAGACTCACATGCAGTAGTGTACAGATCGGATTGGGCAAAGTTAGTGTCAGTGATGTCATCCAAGAGGCCATTGACTTAATCTCAGTGTGGAACAAGGACTTAAACAGTGACAGCCCTCTTCAAAGGGAAAATCAGTGGCACTTCAGAACTAGCTGGATTTTATGTACAAAGGAGAGGGTTGTGTCCAAGAGTCCCCAGGCTTTCAGGCAGTGCTGACCTAACCTTAGACGGTGAAGTTGCCGTCCACCCTGGCACAGTGCTTGTCAGAGCACAAGGGAATGAAGGGCAGTCGCTGAAGTCATGAAAATGGATGACGTCTGTGTGGGAGGAGATGTAAAAGAGCGGGGAAATCTTGAGTAATCCCCAGTTCCATTTTTAATAGCGAGTTTCACCTCTTATTCAATCAGAACACATACTAGTGACAAGTACGAGAACTAACTTTAATTTTGACTTTTGTGTCCAGCTAAAGTTAAGGAGGGGAAGAAATGACCAAAAAGGTGGCAGATGAAGAAGGGGAAATAACAGATATAATGTAGTAATCCTCACACTGAAAGATGCTTTCACTCATATTTTCAAGGAAACTGCGCCAGGGTTCTTGTCCCATATGGTCCTTACCGTGACTTGTGTTCAGTGTTCATGAACATGTAAATCAAATCAAGATAGTGAAAAAGCCTTTAAGCAAGAGATAGGTGTCATCTTTCTATGCCAGGTGTCCACAGCCGGGGGCTGGGTCTCTCTCTCACACCACCCCTCACCTCCACCTCCTCACGACAAATGTTCAGCTGTCCATTCTCTACCAAAATCAAAAACAAACCACCCCCCAAAAGGTGAGGACATCTTTTATCCTGACTCTCCTTGGATGAAAGGGCCCTCATTAGAGAGAGTGTTTCGTCAGTCAGCCTTTCATAACAACAGATGTGAACACTCACTGTATGCATAGCTCAGCATGGCAGTCCCAGCTCCATACTTCACCCTCAGCCCCGAAGGGCAGGGAGCCGGCACAGTTTACTAGAGTCTCTTGCCAAGGTGAAGAGTGAAGCCAAAATGAATAGTATTGTTCTTTTCATTGTCTTTTCTCCTGCTCCACTCTGACTCCCCCAATAGGAATTTACCAGGTGTTTTGTTGAAACAAAGGAAAAATACATGTCTCTCTTGAGTTTGCAGCTAAAGTTGAAACTAATTTAGCCTGTTGTTAAAATTGTGCCCCGTCTCAGGAGAAGTAGTAAGATCAGCTGTGGCAGGGTCTCAGGCCTCTCAAGAGAAAAGTCATCATTCAAAACCCAAGACTCAGGACACACATCCGTTGTCTCACACACCCATTGAAGTGTTCCTTGCAGGGAGCAGCAGTAGTCAGGCTGTTGAGTTGGATCCTAGGCTGTTGCATCACTACCTAATAGACTCTGTAGATGCCTCCTCACCCCCGTCTCTCCACTGCCACCCCAGCTCAGTCTCTATACCGGCAACCATGGCCCTGGCCTCCCAGCCCAAGAATGAAATGGACAGGCAAGGCCATGGCCTCCAAAGCACTAGCTGACCAGAGCAAGGAAGAAGAAGAGGCGTGGCAGAGAGCAACAGTGCCATCGGAAACTCTTACCTCCCAAGCCAGAGGCTCTAAAATCTGAGCAAAATGATGTATCTCATCCCCTGATCCTACTGCCGTGGAAACTGGTTTCTGTTTTGCTGAGAAAAAAAAATGGTATTATAAAGTATCTGAGCCCCCAAAACTGGCAGTAGGGTAAACCACAAAGAAAAAGTGAAACAGCCATAAAACTAGCCTGGGATTTTGTTTAAGTCCCACTAAGACTGCCTGCTGCTAAGTAGCCCCAAAAGATATTATAATATACTGTTTTTATAATACTGTACAAATGTAAGATTGTGGCCTTTTACATGACATGGTTAGATTCAGACTCCTGAGTGCTTTTACTCATATTTTAAGGCATTACCAATGAATTATTTTCCAAATATGTAATAAGATTTATTCTGAGCCTCATAATTGTCCCTCCCTTTTATCCACGTGGTGAATGAATGTATTGCTAGTTTGTGTGTAGCAGTGGTACTGGGTTCGTTTTGTTTTATTTTCTAGTTTTGTCATGAAACTATTGCTGATGACAACAACCTCCGATAATATTTCTTTCCTCTGTATTGTAGTGCTTATTATTAGTTCTAAGTCTAATAAGAGAACTCTCACTTTGTCCTTAATCACATGCAACATCCTACCTTTTGTTTTATTTCTCATGTGCCTTTGTTTTGTCAACTCGGCTAAGCTCTTTCAGAGCTGTAGGATATTAGTCGCTTCTGTGTGTGTCACAGCCCTCTTTACCTGGCCCCAGTACAGCACACTGCACATAGGAGACAGCTGAATGAGGCCAAGCAGATTCCTATTCACACTGTAGTCTACAGGAGCACGTGGAAGCAGTACAGTGGATTACAGATGCCTTCTTATATCGTGGGTTACCATTTGTAGTTTTACTGGCATCACCCTCAGCAACGGTTCGTGTAGCTACTTGTCTCTGTATTAGAGGGAGATGGTGCCTCCTGCCCTTAAAGAATGTATTATCCATCTGCTTTGTTCTCTGAGCTGCTTTGCTTTAGCCTGTCCCACCCTTTTCATCCCAACATTCATTATTAACCTACCACTTAGGTCTCCATGTTAGGACTAACCACAAGGCCCTTGCTGAAGAAAATTCCGTAGAACTTAACTCAGCATTTTGCTTTAGTGTGTATTTGTCTGTTTGTTTATTTATTCGGTGAATATTTCATCTACATCTACATCAGCTACATCTACAAACAAGGGCGAGATGGGTAGTCTTGACCCTCGTGGAGCTCACAGCTTGCTGTGACATTCCAACTAGCCAACGTGTAATTGAAGTGTCAGATGTACTAGGTAAGTGCTGCCCTTGAAGCGGTGCAGTGAGATAGAGAGCACAGAAGAGGAGCCTCAAACCCCGAACTAGGAGGGTGAGTGCAGGCTCCCAGGAAGGAGTCTAGAAGGTGAGAGGGGAGTCCTGTGAACAACTGTGAAAGTGGTAAACAGGCAGGCCATAATGTGAAATTCAAATTGTGTCCTAAAAGCAGTGAGAACTTGAGTAGCATCAAAGAAGAATATCTGCAGTTATCTGAAAAGACTCTTAATGTACTGTGCTTTTTTTTTTCTAGGTATATATCTGTGTGTGGCTAGTTTTTTTAATGCACTTCAAAAGCCAAAGTAACATCTAACAGAATTGAATGCAGAAGCAGATAAGAAAGTCCAGCTATCTTCTATTAAGTCAGACATTTAAGAGATTGGCAAAAATAGAAAACAGTGACTTTCTTTTCAGTAATTCTTACTCTGTTTTAGAAAGAAATGTTAGCAAGTAATGAGTTTGTGATTGTTATTAATGAATTGATAAGTATTTTAAGATTAATATAAAGGCAATGGAGAACTATTGAAGAGTTTTTAAGTAGAGGAGTGATATGGTATGATTTGTATCTTAGCAACACCACTCTGAAGCCACTCCCGCCCTTCCTGGTGGTCTAAAATAGGGCAGTGAGAGTGAGGGTAGAAAGAAATGGATGGATTACAAAGATATTTAGGAGTTATAATTAACAGAGCCTGGTGATCCAGCTTATGCAGTGAATAGATGCTGATATCATTCCTGAAGACTGATATCATTCCTGGACACAGGAAGGATATGGGATTGAAGATGAGTTTGGTTTGAGACATGTTCCACTTTAGATATCTGGAACATCTAAGCAGAAGTGTCCAGGAGACAGCTGGTTATATGGCTCTGAGGTGCAGCACCTGGATTGAAGAAAGGGGTTTAGGAGTCTCCACCACATGCATGGCAACTAAAGCCCTAGGAATGCATGACAGAATGTGGAAAGAGAAGAGAAATAATCCTAAACATAGTCTTAGGGAACACCAATATTGAAAGGATAAGTAGGAGAAGATAGCTCTGAGGAGCACTGAGAAGGCATGAGCAGAGGACTTGAAGACTAAGATAGAATGGTACCACAGAAGTTCAGACAACGATGTCAAGGAGAAGGGGGGCAGTAGGGCTGCCAGGAGTCAGGCAGAGAAATGAGGAGGCTCCATTGGATCAAGCAAAGGATGTTATTGGTAACCTGGAAGAAAAAGAAAAAATCCACTTAATGGTTACAATACCAGACCATGAGCTTCTAGAATGCAGAGACATTGTCTTAATTCTCTTTCTAGCATCAATTGCTTACGGAATCATCGCATAAATTAGTAGACAGACACTCAATAATTCTGCCGATTTTACTGTAACTGGTAAAACTGAAACAATCTGTATTGTTGCTGCCCTTGAACTCTGTGGTGGATCATCCCCATTGTAAACTGCTCACATTAAAGTTTTAGGTATTTCCATAGGGTCTGGGTAGAACTTCCTGACCACTGTCATAGCCCCTCAGCCCTGGGGGCAGCTGGGATCAGCCAGGAGCTTCCAAGTGGTTGCAAGCAGCTTTGGCTGTCATGTGTGTCACGCAAATATATCTTTTTCTGTCTGTGCCACGATGTGAAAAATAATGGAAAACCACAATTCATAACAGGGTTAGTAATTCATTATATAGGTGCCACCTCACCTTCTCTGTGCCTAAAGCAGGCATCACTAAACAGTCCTATCATTCATTTCTGAAGAACCTGCACCCACCCCCAGAATCTTCCCAACGTGGTTCACAGACAGCCACAGACAGTAGTGGAGGTGCCTCTGTCTGCCTGTCTTACACTTAAAAATCCAGCACTGATAAAGGCTTTCAAATCACCAAAGATTGAGAATAAAAGCTGATTTTCATTCCAGTGAGTATCCTTTTAAAAATAAGATGAGGATACTTTTGGAAAAAATGTGTGTTCTAAGCAATCACGTCCACAATGCCCGCTCTGTAATGGTTCTCCATTTTGCTTTCTGACGGAACACTTCCTGGGCTGAGGAATCAGCTCGGGTTGAGCTTAGAGCTGTGCTGGCCACTTGGGAAGTATATAACAGATCTTAACCCCATCATAGCCCTGCTAGATCCTGTAGTTGAGTTGGAAAGACAAGAAACAACACTGTAAGGCACCATGCAAATATTAGATAGTAATAGCTAATATATAATAAGCTCTTAGAAGTTTTTAAGTTCTATTTTAAATGCTTGAGGTGTATTAACTCATTTATTTCTCATAATATACTTATGAGTGAGTATAGTTATTATTCTCATCTTACAGAAGAGAAAACAGGCTCAGAGAAGATTTTTTTAAAAAAACTAAGGCCTAAGGTCACACAGTAAATGGCAGAGCTGGGATTTGAACCCAGGTATTCTAGCTCTAGAGATTGCTCTCAGTCATTCTGCTTCCTCTACTTTTGTGTTCCTCTGTCATTACTCCTGAGCATTGCTTTGACCCTTGAAATAGTATAACCCCATTCTCAATCCTCTGTCTTTGAACAGGTTGACAAAAATGCCGGGTTCTCCTCTCATCCTTTAAAATCCAGCTAAGTGCCCATCCTCTCTGTGCTTTACCTCTGTGCTTTGGCTGTGGTTGGTCGGGGCCCACTCTGATCATGTCTAGCCCTACAGATGCTGCATAGCTTCCTTCTTCAATATATATCACCTTTCCATGTTCTGATTGTTCCATCCTGCATGTCTTACCTTCCCCCCAGGAGATCTTGAACATCACGTGAGCAAGACTAGGCCCTGCCATGGGAGCTGTGAGCCCCCAGAAAGCCACTAGAGAGCTCTTCTGCCCCAGCTTCTCAGTGTAGGCAGTGTCCGGACCATGCCACTTAGAAACCTGTCAAAGCCTTTAGAGGTGGAGTTCCATGTCACTTCTGCTTGATAAATGTTACAAATGTTTACTGCTCTCTGTTGGAAACTTCGTGTTTCTTTATTTTCACAAGAAATTCTGTTTCATTTAAAAATCTCCTTTACCAGCTAATAACATATTTTATAAAATGGCTGTTCAAAATGTAAGCTGTTTCCTTTTTCCTCTTTTAAATATGTGGTTATTGCTTTTGAAGAAGACAAAGTGAAGGAAATGTTTCCTGTTTGTAGAGGCTCATATTTAACCCTACATAAAGAGCAGAAGAGTGTCAAAACATCCTAGAACCTAGAGCTTCTTATAACTTTCTGCTTTTTAAGCACTTTTCTACCATCACAGGAGTAGAGAAATTGGGGTTTTGTTTTGCCTACTCTTTCACTCTCACTCTCTTTGAAGAAATAAAATGTTACAGATTCAAAGGTACATTCCCCTTCCCACTGCCCTTAGCTGGTGTGTCATGTATAATGTCTATGCATGTTTGCATTTTACCACATGTTTATATCATGGTTTCTCAGCCTAGACACTATGGACATTTTGGTCTCTGCCATTTTTTGTTGTAAGGTCTGTCCTGTGCATCATAGGATGCTTAGCAGCATCCCTGACCTCCGTTCACAAGATGCCAGCAGCACTACCATCCTATCCACACCTTCCAACCCCCAACACACAGGTTAACCCAAAATGCCTTCATGTATTGCCAATATCCCCTGGAGGCAGGGGCAAATCACCACTGGTATATATCCATAATTTAAATAGTACACTATTATTTTGAGTATTTTTAAAATTTACGTAAGTGATATTACATATACATATTCCTGTACAACTTTCTTTGTTCATTCAACATTGTATTTTTGAGATTTGTCCATGTACATCTAGGTTCTGGCTGTTTATATAATAATCTTTTATATAATAAAACCACTTATTTGTTTCTCTACCTAGGGATGGTCAAATTTTTTACATTTTCTTACTTAGTATTAAAAGCAGTGCTTCACAGAACATCCTCATACATGTCCTATTAAATGCTCATAGCTACCTGGAGTTGAAATTGCTGGGCCATACAGCATCTTGTTTTACAAGATCTTGACACGTTGCTGTCCAAAATGGTCATGATAATTTATATACTCATCAACTGAGTTCCCATTTCCTTCAGATCATCTCTACGCGTGGTATTGTTAGACTTTTTATTTTTGCCAGTCTTGTAGGCATGAAATTACTTATTGCTGTTTTATTTTACCTTTTCTACTACAAGTGAGGTTGAACATCTTCTGTTTTTTGACTCAGGGTTTCCTCTTCTGTAAATTGTCTATTCATATACATTATCCTCTTTCTTTTCAATAATTTATTTTTTCTCATTGATTTATAAGTTTTCTTTATATATTCTAGATATTTTTAGTCAGTTACATGTTGCAAACATTTTCTCTTAATCTATACTTTGTCTTACAACTTAGTTCCTTTTTTTAGTCTTACAAAAGTTTTTACTTGTAATGATTTTTAGCCATCTGCTTCTTGATGATTTGTTTATATTTTTGTTTTAGAAATCCTTTTCTATCCCAGGGACATAAAGAATATTCTCTTATTCCATCTAAAATTTTTAACAATTTAGCTTTCCACATTTCAATCTTTAACCTATGGAGTTTATTTTAAAATAAATTTAGTTTTGTATATGGCATGCAGTAAAGATCTAACTTTATCTTTTTTCGTATCTGTAGCCAGTTATTCCAATACTGTCTGTTCTTTTCCTGCTGATTTGTAATGCCTCCTCTATCATATATACCAAGTATTCATGTTTACTTTTGATTCCTTGACTTTCTAGTTTCTCTGCACTGTTTTCCTATCATGTGCTAATACCATTCTACTTTAATTACTGCAGTCTAAGAGTAAGTCCTAATAAGTGATGGAGAAAAACCTCCTTTGTTATACTTCTTCAAAAGATTCATGTCTGCTTTAGACCCTTAACTTCAACTTGTCTAATCCACCAAAACATACGCACACACTTTTGAATTTTGAGTATATAGCAATTAGGAATGGGTTTAACTCCATATGATGGAAAACACAAAATAACGAAATTTAAACAAGGTAGAAGTCTGTCTCTCATGTAAAAGAAGTACAGACTTTGACAGCCCTGGGCCCCAGGCTCCTTTTCTTTGGCTACTGCTTCTCTCTTACCCCAGAGCTTCCACCTCACTGCCCAGGCTAGCTGCCTGAGCTCCAGGAAGGAGGAGGAAGTGACAAGGAAGGGTACACACCTGCATTTGTCCTCTTCTAGAGTCCCACACTCTTTCTGCTTACATACCACAGAGTTCACATAGCAGGAAGCTGAGCAATGTAGTAGCCATGTGTCACCCCAAAATATTCATATTTTTTTAAAAAGGGAATGTGGATATTGAAAGTCAATTAGTGGTCTCTGCTACAGACTGGAATTGGAAGTGTGTGGATAGATTATAGTATCAGATCTTCCCAGGCAAGAATGTGCTGATTCTTTTCACTCATTTAGATCTTCTGATATTCTTCAATCGAGTTTACCATTTGCTCCATATAGAGATCTTGCAGATCTTTTTTTTTAGACTTAATTCCTAAGTATTTAATAGTTTTTGTTTCTGTTTGTAAATAGTCATTTTTTGCACTTGCATTTTCTAAATGATCATAGTAGAGGAATGTTATTGATACTTTTGTACTCATTCTCATTTTCTAGGTAGACAGTAAACATGTAAATAATTTGTTTCTCCCTTTCCCTCCTTCATTTTCTTTTGTATTTGGTTGTTTTTGGCCTCATTATGCTATAGTTGTGTTGACTGCAAGAGGCAGTAATAGGCATTCTTGTCTCTTCATGAATCAGTACTAAGTTTTATCAAATTGTTTTCACATCTATTGAGTGAGCATTTGGTTTTTCTCCTTTTATCTATTAATGTGTGAGTTACATTACTATATTTTCTAAGATTCGTGAGATAATTCTTAATAGAATGCAACTTACCAGATAAGATGGGTTTTTTAAATATTGTTAGATTGTTTACTAATTTTTATTTAGAATTTTTGCATTATACATAAATGAAAAATTGTTCTATAAATTTTTCTTCTCATAATGGCCTTGTCTAGTTTTGGAAGAAACATTATACTAGCCTCAAAAACTTTTTCTGTTCTCTAAAACAATTTGGATAAAATAGCAACTCATTAAAAGTTGTCCAGAAGTGTAATTGCTGGGATAAACACAAATGTTCAGCTTTAGTAGATGCTCCTGAATGGTTTTCAAATATGATTAGCAATATCTATTTCTTCTGAAGTAAGTTTTCATAAGTTATATTTTTCTAGAAAATTCTGTCATTTCAAAGTTATTGGTATGAATAATGTATTCTTATAAATTTTTTAAATCTGCATTATCACCTTTGTATTATTCCTGATTTTATCTGTGCATCTTTCTTTTTTCATTAAGCTTACCAGATTTATCCATTTTATTCGATTTTTTAAAACAATGAACCTTGGGTTTTATTGATTTCCTCTATTTGTTTTCCACTTTATTAAAATTTGCTTTCAACATTCTACTTATTTCTAATTTCTTTGGACTTTTACTTTCTCTAACTTCTTAAGTTAAATGTACTTAATGCTTTAATTTGCAGCCTTCATTTTCTTTAAGTTTAATATTTTAAAATTATATCAATTACTTAATTACATCCCACGAACATTAATAGGTAATAGTCTCAATTTTATTAACTTTTAGGTATTTTTCTAATTTCCATTATGATTTTTTTCCATTTTTTATTTCCAATTGTGTGAATTTTTACTTTGTATTAGATATAATTTTGATATTGATTTCTAATCTAATCGCATTGTGGTCAGAGAATATAGTCTGATTTTTATATTTTAGTATTTATGGACATTTTATATAGAACTTAGTGCAAGGTCACTTTTTATAAATATTTTATGTATAATGGAAAAGAATGTATATTCACTAAATGTTATATGCAGATTACATGCATTCATTTAGACAAACTGTTATTTATGATCTATAATATTATTTTTGCTTGATCTATCAAGATATGATAAAAATTAAATATATATATCCAGGTGTTTCCACTTCTTTTATAGTTCTACTAATTTTTGCTTTCTATATTTTGATGCTGTTGTGTTCTGTATAAATAATATCAATGTGTCCTACTGATTTCATTTCTAATAATGCCTTTTTTGCCCTTGACGTTTACTTATTTGACATTAATATAGCAACATTAATGTAGCAACATCAGCTTACTTTGATTAGTACTTTTCCGATTCTTCTTTTTCCATCTCTTTACTTCAGTTTGTCTATATCTTTATATTTTAGGTTTGTCCGTGTTGGGGTTGGGGAGAGGATGGGAAGGATTTTCAGAAATGGGAATCTCAGCCTTTTGGCTGGCAAATTTGTCCCTATATATTTATCGTGGTCACTAATGTATTTTAATGTACTTCCGCCAGTAGTTCTCCAGAAGAATTTTACATAATGTCTTTATTTTTAATTTCCTTAATTTTTTTCAAAAATATTTTATAATGTATTTTTTTTTAAGTATCTTGAATCAAAAATTCTTATTTTATGGTTTTCAGATTGTTCTAAATTTAAGTTCTTGGGGATCTAATCCTATTTATCGTACACACTGACTCTTGCTTACGATGGGTTTCTTTCTAATGGGTTTTTGATTCTGAGTCTTTTCCTAGCAGAGTTTTATCTGTAAATCCCATGTAATCCCAGAGTAAGAGTGTCTCTCCAGAGTAATTTTACATTTGCTTTGCTTTGCTGCTTACATATAGCCATCTCCATCCCAAAACAAATTTGTATGTAATTTTTAGCGGGGCCTTTGATCACATATGTAGTGTAAATTGAACCCCAAATTTCTCATTTCTCACTTCTCAGGCAAGCCAAGATTCCTGCTTTCTCCCTGAGAAAGACCAGCTTTTTGGTTTGTATTTTCTCATCCTCTCTTTCAGTGAGGGTGCTGCCATTTGAGAGTTCTGCCTGTCCGTGGGTAATGAGCTTAACGTCACTACCTCTTTCAGACCCGGTGTTTCATTTCCTGAACCCAAATAGGTGGTACAACCCAAGCGGTTCTGAGTTAGCAGTATGTGCTCATTCTTACACCCCTGTCCTCAGCAGCTTGCTTGCTTATGCTGCAGTTTTCCAGAGATCATTTCTGGCACCTCAGGACCTCCGCTTCTTCCTTTTATGTTCAGCTATGCATATGAAATATTTTTTTAAACTTAACTCAGCATTTTTAGATGGTTATAGTAGGAAAATTTTCAGGTTATCTTATTCTGTAATTTTTTCTAAATTGAGACATTTGCATTTAGCTTAAAACATGGATTTCTTTAAAAGCATCATGCAGTGCATATTTTCTTCACATGGTGGTTTTGGTTTTTGGTTTTTTTTTATTGATAACAGAATAAGCAATAGGTTACCATCAATCTTAAGTTATCCACAGAGCCATGCAAGAGAATAGTTCAGATCCTTTCTTCTGAACCTCTTGTCCCTGTGTGTAAGGTTTACCTTCCAGTTCTCTAGCCTGTCCCTCAGCCTGGGTTTTATCTTCCCCTGCAGTCTCCCTCCACTGAGCGTGCTTAGAATTTACTTGAATAAAAGGAAGAGAAGGAAGAGGAGCAGGGGGATAAAGAAGGGGAGAAGCATTTTGTAGAGCTGCTGAAGGAAGCTCTAAGTTTCTGGTTGCCAGAAGTGAATTTGCCTCCTCTCCATAGTCTTTTTTTCTGTCACACCTGGCAAAGCCCTGAGCTTCATAGTCAGTGGGGATGGGACAGGGTCAGTGGAGGCATGGAGAGGCTGAGCTTAGGAATATCTTTATCTTCCTCTCTAACTTCCAGAGCCAAATTGAACAGATAACTTTGCCAGTACCCATTGCCTTCTTTTGTCTCTCTGCACCTACTACAGACTACCGATTTTATCCTATTGATTGAAAGATGGTGTGATACTTTAGGCTTGGGATTGCTTGCATACAGCAGATCAATATGACATTTTATTTCTCTGTCTATAGATGTGACTGCATTGCAAGAGAAAGCTCTCCTGAGTATTTTGATAGCTCTGCCCCTTCTGTGTCTGATTATTATGTATTGATCTCTTTTTAGGGAGGAATGATCAATTGGAATCGTCTTTTCCCTCCTTTACGTCAGCGACGAAATATAAACTATCAGGATGGTCGACGATCTGAACAGCAAGCACCCCCTCCTCTGGAGGTTTCTGAGGAACAGGTAATCAGTAACACCTGTATCTATCCTAAACCAATGCTTCAAACTTCAAACAGTTTTGGTGAACAAGACTTGAAAGAAATTAAACATATAAATACAAAGATTTTAATAGCAGTTAAACTGCCACCTATAGCACTGGTAGACACTTTGGGCCTTTATTGGCTACTGTGGGTCTTATGAGTTGGAGGAAGGCATAGTTTGAAAACAAATACATTGTAATCACTTATTTTAAAATCTATAACACTTCATATCACAAGAAAGTATTGGCGTTGGTGCCCTACAAGAGGTGGGAGAAGAGGAGGCAGATGGACAGGGAGGAGCGGTGCTTTAATAACTTTTGGACATAATATACCCTTTGTTTTAAAGAACTACAAAGAAATCTTAAACTCTACTAGGTTTATTTTCATAGTGTACAGCAATTCTGAAATTGTGTTGTATGTATTGTAGATTTGAGCAAATGAGGAAGTAGGTAGATCTTACTGTTGAAGAAGGAAAGCAAAAATACAGAACAGGGAAAGGCAAGGAAGAACTCTGTGTGGTTGGATAGGAATTAGAGCTATCAGCATAAACTCATAATAAGACTTAATAAGGATGTGTGTATGTTCATGTATCTTAGCTCTGTCTCCCAAAAGGAATCAGAAGTAATGGCATCCCAGGAGCACTGAATACACTTAGTTCCCAGATCTACTTTCTAAATATTTTGCCCACTAATAGAAACCAGCCTCTTTAGAGGAATGGTGGGTCCCAGGTCCATGATAAGGAAGGTGCAGGATAAGGAAGGACCACCTTATGCAAGGAATTAAGGAAGTCCAGCATAACTGAGGGGGCATGCCACAACAATATGAAGTCCACTTGAGGTGGTCGCACTGGTCAAATCTGACACATTAGATTTGAGCATCAAAATAAATAAGGACAGTACTATAATATAATCCATGAAACGAGGGGGGCGTTCCGTGAGTTCGTACTGATATTACTAGATAAATAAATATTTATATGAATACATACATCCACAAAGGGAAGGGAAATGCTTTTCCTTTTAGTAGAATGTAAAGTAGTAAATATAGAAAGAATGATAGTTTTGGAAAATCACAGTTTTGCAACTATCAGAATAAAAACCAGTTCAGGAAAAAATCATTGTATGAAGAACAAGTTTTTTATCTAATTTCAAAGTTTCTCCCCACAAGTTACTTAATAATTACAAAAGGAAAATGGTAGCTATTCAGTGGAGAAATTGGACACAAGCTTAACCAAGTTACCAGAATTAACATAACCAATAATGGAACAAAGAGCATGTGCGCATGCCATGAAAAGAACACTTCAGTCATGTGACAATCAAAAATGCATAACTTTGCTTATAAAGGAAAAACAGACAATCCCCATTTGAGAGATGTTCTCTACCTGACCTGTATTCTTCAACAATACTGATGTCACAAACTCTTTCAGATTGAAGGAGACTTAGGGAGGCATGCTGATTAATGTCATACATGATCCTGGAATGGATTCTATACTGGAAAATATTTTTTGGTGAAAGGGCATTTTAGAGTCCGTGGATGAAGCTGGAATTGGACTTGTATATTAATGAATCATTTTCTACTAACGTTAAATTTCTAGATTTGGTATCTATACTGACTCTGGTTAGGAAAGAATGTCCTTGTTCTGAGAAAATTAAATATACACCGAAGTATTAAGTCATAAACAGACGTGATATATGCACCTCAATCTCAAGTGGTTCAGGGGAGGTTAAGTGTGAGAGTGTGTGTATAGACAGGCGAGAAAGCAACTGTAGTAAAATAACAGCCGGTGAGTCTGGATGATGAGTAATCAAGGGTTCTTATTACAACTATTGAAATTTTTCTGTAAGTTTGAAATTATTTCAAAATACAGTTTTAAAAAATCTATAAAAGTGAGTTTAGAGCATCTCAATAATAACACTCATTAATTTCCTTCCATATATGATGCTTTCTTCTCATGAAAGCAAATTAAGGTCAGCAGTTCATAATTGGCACACCACCCAGGCCCATCATCCCCTCCATCCCTGTCCCGAGAGTGAACAAATTCCACTCAGACCCAAGTCACCCAGTCTCTGCAGCAAAGCTGCGTCCTCACTTTTCCTGGAACTCAAGGTGGGCCCCTGGGCAGGGCTCCCACTGCCACCCTAGATTAGGCCACAAGAAATGCTTTTGAAAGAAACTAGTCAACTACACCTGATGGATTGATCCAGCCCCTTGCCCTTGCAGCCTCTCAGTTCAGACTGTTCCCACAGCTCTTTAGGGTGGAGCAGTGGATTAAGGAGCCATAGGTCTCTTCCACTTCCATCAGAGAATATCTAGAAAAATCTTATCCCCACAATAAGAAGGTAAAGCCCCAAAACTTGGCAGTTGTAATATATTTATGGTAACAGATTAAAAAGTAAGCTATTACTCTCAAATTCAGGTGAAAGGAAATAGAGTTCTGGTCTATTACTGTTTACTTCATAGAACTTTTAGGTCACATTCCTCACGGAACAGCCGTTAACCGTATGAGGTGTTTAAAGGTTAAATAGTTCTTAGTTTCGGCACTATGTTAAAAAAAAAAAAAGATAACAGGAGAATGTGTGCAATTGAAGTCTCTAAGGTTTTATAATGAATCATTTTCCTTGATCCTCCCAGAATAACAACAGTGAGGTTAACAGGTTGTCAGTGTCAGTTGGAGACAGCATTTACTTCTTTGTTATGTTATGAAGATATAACTACATGAAAGGTCATTTTTAATATATGCTTCTTTATTCACTGATTTTTATGTTCCTTGATTATCCTGAAATTGATCATTATAGACCGTCACTGCATGAAGACACAGAGTCCTCCCTGGTCTTATTTATTATGAAGACTCTTGGTAGTGCCAGAGAGACTGTAAAAGATAAAAAAGATACTGTTCTTGCCCTCAAGACATTTACAATAACAGAAATTTATAGTTAATGTATAATCTCTTGATTACTCTGTTGAGGCTAGACATTATCAAAAATAATATTTGTTAGTAATACATTAAGATACCTCAAATTAACAAAACATTTTTATGCTTAATTTTTCAACTAAATATGCCAAACTTTTTTTAATATGAGTCACGTAATATTAATGCATTAAGAAACAGTAATTTCCTAAACCGAGAGAAGTAGAAATGATTATTTGAGTTTTTCTGATGTAAACAGATACTTCAGGAATTTTAGTGAGAGTTGTTCAAGATAGAAAATGTAGTTCATCTATTTTGAAAACAAAGGCTTTCCTAAGAAGGAACGTGTTTTTTTTATTAAATCTAATAGTAGTCTAACGTATAGCCACAGAAGTTTTTTGCCACCTTTTGTACTTTTGCTACTGTCAAGTTTCTGGATTTTTAGTTCACAATCGACTTCCTACTATTTTTCAATGAGCAGACTGCCCCTCAACTCCTTTGCCAGTGATCACCCCTTGCAGATGTTACCTCAGCCCCTTTTTAAGAATGTGCCAAAACCAAGTGCCATCCAGTAACTCTTTTTAATAATCGAATGTGCTCAAATTTCTACTATCTTAAAAATAAATAAATGTGTGAGTGTGTGCATATGCGTGTATAAAATTCCATTTCTCTTTTTTTTAACCAGAGATTTTTATACTATACCTATATTGGAAATTAACAAATAATGAAATTTTGTCATACTGGCTTCATACTTTTTTTAAATGAAAGGGGGAAAACTTACCAAGTTTGTGTCTCGAGAGTCCTTCCCAAGCATAGAAAACAGCCTTTTGGTTTATGCTTAATGGGACACAGGTAAAATTGGACAAGCAAGTTAGACAAGACTAAATCCAAAGCTGGGACTTAACAAAAGGAAGATAAACATGAACTGTTACAGATTTCACCTTTCTTTCTTTCATTCACATCTGTCCTGCCTTTTAGTCAGCTAACAGTGTACTAGCTGTCTTCTCTACAGGGGTAATCACTGGGCTAGATTCTTGAAATACAGAGATAAATAAAGCCAGTTACCTGCCCTCAAGGTGGTGGCGCAGAGCCCAGAGCAGGGAGCCAGGCAAGGCGACAGCTTCTGTCAACTGTATAGCAATGTACCAGTGCTACTGAAACTGAGAAAGCATAGCCAGTGCCGGGAGGGTCAGGGGCAGTGGCATTTGTAAAGATGTGGCATGGTGAAAAGTGCATCCAGTTTGGGGCAGCATAGGTGGACAAGATTGGAATGGAGGGTGACCGGGGCCAGGGGCACTGTCTGTGGAAGGGGGAGGACAAGCTCCACAATGGCTTTTGGTGGTGTGTGGACTTTTGCTTTATGCTATAGGCATTCAGGAACCATGACAAGGTTTTAAACAGGGAATTGTATCATTGAGTTTCTCTGGAGGATAGACTAGACATGGAGGAAAAGCTATGTTATAAGCATAACCATGTATATGATTTCTTCCACCCCTGCTCAGGAAATATGTTACAGTTCAGGTGCTGACAAAACTCTTGCTCAGACGAGACTTGTTACCACATGGTATGTTTATATACGTGAGACCCATAGTGTGGCTCCCATTCATGTCCTCTGAAATATCCAGTGGCTCAAGAGACACTCAAGACACTTTCAGTCTTAGCTGAAAAAAAAAACAAATGTATTTAGTATGAGAGAATGTTAATCTCAGGTCTCTTCCCATCTCAGGAATCCTCCCCACTGTCTTCAAAATACTGACCTTATAAAAACAATTTCCTCATTAAGGTGTGTTTGTTTTGAAGTCCATTTTGTGCTTCTGCTCTGAATTGCAGTGAGCTGGGTATTGGTCTAGTGATTTGCACGTTATCTGTTTTCCCTGGTGCACAGTGAGCTCCGTGAAGCCTGGTTCCATTCCTTCTTTGTTTCCCGCCCACCACAGAGCCTGACACACAGAAAGGGGCTGGCAGCAGTTAGAGCAGGACTGAGTGCAGAGGTGTGGTCAGTGGACTTCTCTCTCAAAAGAACACTCGTTTTCACTTAAAAATGTGTTAGAGAGTGGTACCATGTCAGACTTTTGAATCTTTCCTGCTAGTAGACTGGAAATGTTGTTTTCTAAGAAAATACAAACTTAAATATCTTAGAATGAAATATTGGGTGGCAATCAAATAATTAACCAACTTTGAGGATGCCTAATTCTGCTGGGTACTCTAAAAGATATAAGCAAAGGAGCCCCTCCAGGCTGTAGTGAGAGCATCCTCAGTATCAAAACCTGAACCAAGCAGGAGAGCGCAAAGATACGGAGCCACTGAGCAGCCTGTAGCCAGGCAGGAACATGAAATAACCAGAAACAGTTCTCTCAGTCAACAGGTGTGATCACAGTGGTTCAGCTGTTTAAGTTGGTGAGAATGCTATGATCCTCGGGGAACTGACTGTGGCCTTGCAGCAGGTGACGGTGGGGCAGGAGAGGCAGTGTGCTCTGACAGGTGACAGACAATAGTTACAGTGAAGAGGAGGGAAGGGCAAGCCTTATCGCCATGGCCTCTCCTGGGATGTTCCTCCTGGCAGGGTGCGCATGTGGCCCCAGAAGCTGCCTGCCACAGATGGACAACCCAGCCTGGGACTGGGTCGAGGCCACCACCTAGGTGGGCGTTGCTTTCTGCAAGCATCAGAATTTGGGAAGTAAAAACCAAAAAAAAAAACGTTTGTTTTTGACACCCTTCACTAAAGGGAAGTTAAAGAAACCACAGTCTTACTTGAACAAAACAAGCAGAGGAGTATTTTACTGAGAGGAATTGCTATAAATCTCACTGGAATGAATGGCTTAAATTTTACTTGTCTCAAAAAATGGTTGAATTGCAAGTAGAAAGCTAAAGTGGGAATTCTTTTATTTTCTTACATAAGAATTACCTTGAGAGAGTAGGGACACGAGTCCCAATCAAAGAGGATGTTTAAAGGGAAAAAAAGGAAAACAAAACAGATACAGATTTATCTCCATCTCTATATGTTTCTTTTCTCATTCAGCGTGGTATCTCTTTGAAAAGTCTAACATGGGAAAAATATAGTTTAGCTGTTCTCCTCTGGAGCACTGTCAGATGATGGTGACAGTGCTCTTCTGTGGCACTAACTCCTGCCCAAATTCCCATACCGCAGGCTGGCCAGCTGAGGGGGGCAGATGGTGGTACTCAGAGCCTCATATGGCTGTTGAGGGGTCCTTGTTGAAGAACAGCTGATACAGTGGGAGGTTGCTAGGGGGGACCTTCCCCAGGTGTCCATACCAGTTACAAGGCTAAGCTGGAATCTCAGTACCAGACTCTCCTTTCTATCCCCTAAGTCAAGTTATCTCTGATCTTTGCCTCTAAGAAATCAAGTTTTTAATTATAGAAAGCAGGCATTGGAGATGTTACATTTGGGTAACTTTAGTTGTTCTGAATAAGTTGATGTAGGAGACAGGAAAAGCATTAACACTCTTTTTGGCTATTAACCCAACTACACCTGGTTTCTAAAAGAAGTTAGAGAAAAGGATTGTTAAGGTCTTTAGACTAAGGTCTTTAGAAACCAAGATGAACTCTATTCTGATATTTTGTGGTGATAATTTTTAGACAGAAACTTTCCTGTGATGCACAAGCAAAGGAGGAAGATACTTAACTGTGCTCTGAAATAGAAAAGGAATGTTGACGGAAATGCATTTTAGAAAATTCCTTTGGGGACGTTTTTAAGTTCTCCAAACAGACTTGTTTTGCACTAATCTCAGCTTAGCAATAATCATCAGGAAACTTGGGGTGGGGTGGATTTTTACTTAAAAGACCTGGAAATTACACAGCACACCTGGGGCCACACAGAGAAGTCCACAGTGGAGAGAGCAAGGCGGGGGCGGGACGGGGGACAGAAAGAGAAATGCTGGCGAGTATGGGCCTGGGGCTCTACTTTTATTGGGATTGAGGGCAAAGGTCTCAGGTTTCCCGGGCTAACTCTTTATTGGTGAGTTTAAAACATAAGAGCGGAAATTTAAGTGCTGAAAGAAAAAACTGACCCAAATGGTCAGTTATAGAAATCAACGAAGATCTCTAAAACAAAGGAGCCTCAGTTGGGGGAAGCAGTCTAGCTCTTTATCTAGTCATGTGGCTGGCAATGTGTTTATTCCAGATAGCCATCACTGAAGTAGATGCCTCGCAATCAAGCTTAATCAGGAACTTGCATTACAAAAAAGAAAAAACAAAAAAAAAAAAAACATCTGCCAGGGCTTATACTGCAAGAGGACTGCAAACCCTGCCAGTCATTACTGATTGAGATAAAAAGTGTGCTTTCGCCTCGCTCTTCTTGACTCTGCTTAAATCAGAAAATGTCTCTATCTTAGCATCTTCTTTTCCAGAATTCTGTTTTACCAGCTTTCTCATTTTGTCCCCAAGGTGTTTATGGTTTTCTTCTCCTTAAGTTGTCAGTTCCTTAAAGAATTTATATCACTAAACTTACACTCCTTTTCCGATCAATACCCAAGCACCTTCTGTGGGCCATACTCCGTGCTGGATGGGAAACAAGGCAAGTGTGGTTCCAGCCCTCACGGAGATCGTCTGTCTGCCAGAGAAAATGCAACCTGCGAGTCACTGAACCAACCCACTCACTAACCCTCTGGTTATTTAGGGGAGGCCTTAAAACAGCAGGGATTGTCTGTAAATATTTGTTGAATTAATGACATTTCTGTACTTTGACAACTTGATTTAAACTGATCATGTATTTTTATCTTCTGGTCATATAGGATCAAGAGATTTTACATTAAAATTTTCTTTTCCCTTAGATATTAGTTAGATCTGATCAAGTAACAGATGGTTCTCATTACTATAGCTGAACCAAACAGGAAACAATCTATAGAGAAAACAAATTAGATTTTTAGTGTGATTTAATTTATATAATAAAATATATGCTTTGGATGGGTGTGAGGGAGGTAGACTGAATATCTATAAATAACATTATTTATATGATCATCAGAATTGACTATTTTCTAGAATTTATACAGATATAAAGTAAGGTGTTATCAAGAGTCACAAAAATAATGTGGGCTTTTTGTTAGAATTTTATGCTCACTTTTAAAAAGATTTTTCCTATTTTTCTGACTTCATTCGTTCTCATCACAAGTTTTCTTGAACCAGTTCTTATTTATGCCACTTAAGCACTAGAAATAAGTAGCAAAATTCACTGCATTTGTTTTTAAGCGTGGCTCTGTTTAGCCATGGCAGTTGGTGTACATGAAGGTGTACTTAGCTGTGGAACCAATGTTTAATCATGAACCTGTCATGTGGGGGCACATGAGCTTCTCCCTTGACAGCAATGACCAAGGTCCCAGAGTGGGTGGCTTTTCTGTTTTGAGACAATCTTCCAGCCTCTACGTGCTAGCCATGGCCCTCTCTGAAAATGAACCTGCGTTTGATCATTGTAAAAAGACACATCAGTTCTTTGACCAACAAAGGATACAAAACTAGTCAAGTGGAAGCAGTTAAAGAGAATGCCGAAAGAAAAGCCCAGGGGTGGTTTGTCACACCATCGGTTTTATCAGTCTCAGAACTAAGGCCTGAGAGGTTCAGAGGGAGGGATCTTCACACATTCAGTTCCGGGCCGTCGCTGTTCAGCAGGGTAATAATTATCCTAAGAAGTAATGCTTACTGAGCACCTGTTATGTGTTATGTGCCAGTCACTGTTCTAGGCCTTTCACACGTGCATCTCATATCCTCAGACTGTGAGAGAACTGAGAATGAGGCTTTAGTCTCCTGCCTGGGGTCACACGGTGAACACATGGCCACATAGAGCCTGACTCCAGGGCTCAGGCTCTCTCTGCCACCGACTAGGTCCCCACCTGCCAGCAGTGGCAGCTAAGATGATCCTCTTGCACTTGGGTCAGATCTAAAACAACTGCCAGCCTCCCCTTTGTTTCTATTTTAAGGAATTGTGAACTTCTGGAATCCTGTCTATATTTTGCTTACCTGACCACAGGTCTGCAGTGGACCTCAATTTTTCCTTTCTGCCATTTGAGCACAGGAACTCATGTGTCACATGCTAAGCATGTCACACAGAGAAAGTAATGAATTGCACTAGGAGTGGACATATTAGACCTCTCAGAACAGATGTTAAGGTCCACAACAGTAATTGTTAGTGTCCATCCGAGAGCTATGGATGTCCATTCTCTATGATGCTGGGCCATGCCCCATTCTTTATTGTCTGTTCTGTGAACCGTTGAACCACTCAAGGAGAGGGACAGCAGCAGAAGGCCTGGCCAACTTTCAGGGCTGTAGGCAGCGGGGGGCCCATCCACATGCTGTCCACTGCAGAATGGAAGCAGTTAAAAAAACACCGTCAGAACCCCATTCTCTTCACTTCTCATTTTTTCTGCCTAATTATTATCCACATACCCAAGCCTAAGCATTCAATTTTATTTTTCCATGGATGTTTACAGTTTTGGACACTACAGGTAAGTTTAGGAAACTTACAGATACCCTTCTTTAGTGTAATTGTTCAGTTTTTAAAAAGAAGTACTATGTTAACACTATTCCTACTTTCTGGGTTTCTCCATCTGAGCAGACTACCAGCAATGAAAATTTTCTGATTATACCTACCTTCTCACCCCTAAAAAACACAGAAAGCTCCAAAGCCAAGATGAACAGCCAGCCACTGCAAGCATATAATAGCAAACACTCTCTTCAGCGAAGACCTACAAAAAACCTGTCTTAGTTATCAAAACCAGTGACTGTGCATGTGTGGTTGTTTGTGTGCATGAGAGAGAATGAACTCAGGAGAATTCTCGCATGCAGAGAAAGCTGCTCTCCTTACACCAGATATCACTTATCCACCCAGGACACGCCCCAGCCATCCCAGACCTGAGGGATTTTTACCTCTCTGGAGTGGGCAAGCTCTGCAGGTCCTAGGGCCTGAGTGAGCTGCTGCTCTGCCTTGGTGGCTTGTGTCACGGCCAGCCCACCATCAGCATCTTCTGGATTAATTGTAGATTACAAATCATGATTTGCCAAACAAGTAGATTTTTTTTCCTACTGGCTAGGTGCAAAGAAGCAGACAGTCCTTAGCTGTTCTTAAAGTATTAAATGTGCCAAAGAGGTGAGAATGAGGACAGTCTTTGCCACCCTCTTCAAAGTCATTTAGAATGGCTAAGTTGGGCCATGATGTCATGTTTGTGGGTAGCAGAGAGTGGGTAGAGCTGCCCACGTCCTCACTGGGCTACATTGGCTCCACTAAAGAGAGTAGTCCTTAATAGAAATAAGCAGAATAAGTATCATGCAAGCTTATTTCAATCCAGGAGCAGAAATAACATAGTAAGATTAGTAACCTAATTGATGAGGTGATTTCTTCTCTGTTGACATGCATCCGGTACATATCTTGTGGCCCCTGTGCCCAAGCATGCTGATCAGAGTGGAGAGAGCAGGTAATACTGAGTTTAAAATGCCTCCCCAGGAAAGGCGAAAGTGTGAATTCTGAGAATTGAGTGCCAAAACTGATATTTCTTGTCTGGCAGACGCCTAAAATAGATTATCAACTTGAGAACATAAGAGAATGCTGTGGTCTGAAGGCACCAAACTGCTCCTGTTGACACAGGATGTCACCAAGACATTTGACAGTATCTCATCACTAAGAGATATGTTGGTGACATGCGTAATGGATAATGATAATACGAAGTGGGTTTAAAACTAGCTAAAAACCTCTTTTAAAATGTTGATTAGCCACTTGAATAGAAACAGAAGTCTCCGGTGAGTTCTGGGCTTCATCTTTGAACTTTCCTGCTTAACATTTGCATCAATGATAACTTGAATACTTTGTGGAGGTTTGCTAATGAGATTTAGGAATGATGTAAGTTTGTGGAGCGGATTAACATAGTAGACAACAGAATTTAAACTGGAAATAGTTTAGTTGGCTAGAAAACAGGAAATTTAACAGATGTGTACGATCCTAAACCTAGAAGATCCAATGTAAACTTACAGGGTGTGAGTTGAGAAACCTGGCTTGAGATCATTTCATGTGAAAATGCCTGAGGGTTTTTAGCAGTTTCTAGCTTAACTGGCCACCGCAACCTGATGTAGCTACACGAGGGCACGTGAACACACAAATACACACGTGTATGCACACTACTAAAGCATTCCTCTACTGTAATAAGGGTTGTGATCACAGGAAGACAGCAGTCTAGCTGCCCTTCGCCCTGGTCAGAGCATGCCAGCGGTACTGTGCTCAGTTCCGGGCACCATATTCTGAGATGGCGTAAATGGCAAACATTGGGGGAGGAAGGCTAGAAAGTGCTGGATACTGAAACACAGGAACGAATGGAAGCAGCCTGGGCCCTTCTTCTCAGAAAGCTTACAATACAGTGATGTGGAGAAGCAATCAACCCTACAAATACAGGTAAAAGAGCTGTAAGGAGCACAGAAAAGAGGTCAACGGGGCCGTGAGACTTTTACTCTGGAGTTCTTCCTGGTCTGGAGACATAGGAAAGGACCAAGCACCCTGAGACCCATGGAGGAGAAGGAGTTAACCAGGCCAAGGCCAAGAGTCTTCCAGCAGAGGAGACACCACAGTGAGGGTGGGAGATGCAGCCCTGCATGGCCTGGGACCAACCAGGAGTGGGAGTGCTGCCTAGAGAAGCAGAAAGGGTGAGGAGAGAAGGAGGCGGCCTTCAAAGTGTTTTGCGCAGAAAAGGGATGGGGGTGCTTTCCGTCAACTTGAAAGGGCAAAATAAGGACCATTGCAGTCCCACGTATGGCAACGAGTGAGGGGCAGATTGTGTTCCCTTTGCTGAACTTTCCGTCTTAGCCAGTGACCGAAGAATGTTCATGGTATTCTAAAAAAGCCAGTTCTTTCTTTGAGTGGGAAATGAAACCAGAAAATTCCCTCCATTCTGTTTGCACTATCCCATCAACCTGGGGAGTCAAGCTGGAAATCACCCGCGGTGCTGACGGTTGCTTTCAAAGTTTTCTGACCACAGCCCACAGTAAGAAATACAGCCCACTGCATACATATGTGTGAATGCAGAGAACTGAAATGAAATTTTATGGAATATCATACTTCTACACCCACTTTTTTAATCCTAGTCATACCCACTAACTGTTCATGACCCCACTAATGAGAGATCAGTCTCAGTTTGAAAAACACTGGCTAGAAGCCCAGCTTCTGAGAAGTGTCCCCTGTGCCCCGTTTCCTCAGTTGGGTTAGCCTCTCTCTAAGGCTCCCTAGAGGACAGGGGGTCTAGGGGTCTGGGCCTGAACGGTGCTGAGAAGTCACTCCCGTCCTCTCCCCAACCTACCGCTCACTTCGCTGTGCACCTTCTTCCTCTCTTCACAAACTTAGGCCCCTCCCACCTCCTGCTTGCTCCTCCAGCCCCTCGCCTGCCCCACAATCACACATACACCTGACTCCCCCAGGCAGGGGACAAAGGGGTAGGAAGACAATATCGGGCATTCTCAACACTGGGTAGCATGGAACACATTTTTTTTGTTCAGGAAAGATTAGAAATGGTAACTGAGTCCTCAGTCAGCCCACAGAAGCCTCTTTAACCAACACATTGTTAAAAATGTCAACATTTGTAAGAGTATCAGTTTTTACTATGTATTATTGCAAATGTAGTATATTTTAATATAAGTACAAAAAATAGATGACTACGGCTCATCCAGGGCCGTAAATATTTTTAACATACATTTTTAAATGGGAAAATAGGTTATGAATAAATTTTAGTAACTCTGCCTATTTTGACATTGGAGGCTGCCTACATGTAAAAGTACAGGAAACCTCTATATTTACAGGTTCAGGATTTGTGGTCAAAAAAATGCAAGCCTCATCCTCCCTGCCCTTGTGGCTTTAGCTGCCTCTTTCCAGCGGTTCTGCCCCTGTGTCGCACCCCCTCACACATGGCTGCTACTGCCTACAGAGCCCCAAGCTGGGGACTTAGCAAATGTTACAACTAATAGGAAATGCTAAAAATGTATGAGCACAACATGGGACAAGTTCTGGCTGTGTGAGGCCAAGAACTCAAAAGCAACTTTATTGTCAGTGTCTACCAGCATCAGGAATAAATCTTCAGTTAAACAATTATTGGTGTGCAGTAGGAAATACGACTTGATAAGTTATTCCTCAGGAATCAAATGTGACCCTGAAGGAGTGTGATGAGGTGGATGAGCACGAGGTGTCTTATACACATGTACTTTCCAGTCCCATGAGCTCAGCCACCCTATGCTCATCCTGGCAGGTCACTTGATCCTCAGGAGCCCCATTTCTGTTCTCTAAAAGGAGAGTTCAATGAGATAATGTGTATCTATTGGCTGTAAATAGTAACCACTTTAAAATGTGCCTGTTATAATTTTTTAAACATCTGATTTCACACTGAAATGAAAAATAGTTTGTTTTTTAGCCTGTCCTACAAAACTCACATGAAGAACATTTTGGAGCTGGCGTAGGACTGACTGGCAATGCCATCAGCCTCACCAGGTTTCTGGTGTTGTTTCTGTCCAGGTTGCCCGGCTCATGGAGATGGGATTTTCTCGAGGTGATGCTTTGGAAGCCCTGAGAGCTTCAAATAATGACCTTAATGTGGCTACCAACTTCCTGCTGCAGCAGTGACGGTCCCGGCTGACAACACTGGCGCTTGCCAAGCTGCTGACCACAGCGGGCGCTGTCCCCAATACCGAATCAGCCTGAGCACCCAGCACCGTCTGGCACCTACATTCTCACTGTTCTCTTGGGCAGAGGGTGGTTCCCGCGCTCTCTCCCTTAATTCCAAGATCGTTGCTGGAAGGGTATTGAAAATGTGTTTTCATACTCTAAGTTTGCCATTAAATTAGTATGTGTTTTCTATCTTTATTTTTTATCGGGTATTTTCCTCAGTTTGAAGACTCATCACTCATTTCTAATGTTTAAAATGCGTTAACATTGCAGATATCTGCAAGCAGTTGACGAGCACTCCAGATGGGAAATTACTATTATAATATTCTTTTTATTATAATGCATCTCTCTACCTTATATCTGATCATAAATACTGTAAAAGGAGAAAGGGGAATGTTTTAAGAAAGGACATGTCAGATTATTCCATATGGACTTCTTTCATCTGTTTTTTCCCTCAAATTTGCTTTCAAACCGCAGTGACCGTTCAGTGTCCACGCTTCCAAGGGGGTGGGTGAGCAGTACCTATCTGCTGCGTGCAGTGCTGGCCAGGACTAGGTGATGAAGGAGAAACAGAGCTAAATTCTACTCTAGACTGTTCCAGCTCATTCCTGTCCAGGGAATTTTCCACTCCCTCCTCTTCCCCACTTCCATTAAAAAATAATGATGATAAGTGAGGAATCTAGGTTCTGGAATACTCCATGAAACTTAACTGGAGTTAATTTTACATAGAGTATCCACAGTTATCCACTCAGGTTAGGGGTGAAAATGGGGCAAAGAGAAAGCAAAGAGGACAGTGGGCAGGCTGGAGCAATACGGGGCCTAACCCAAGTGCTCAGTGGCTGGCCCAGGGTGGGCTCAGCCCTAGAGCAGAAAAGAAAATATTCTGCCCACCCCAGCTGCAGGGCCAGCCCCTCTAGAAGCAGGTTCTCCCGGCCCCAAGGGTTGACCGGAAATTCGGCATAAGGAAGAGTAGACCGCAGAGGATTCCATCACAGAGAGAGGCGGAGAAGGCTGGATGTGGGCAAACATGAAAAGATCTAAAGCAGGGTCACTCTTGAGACTTAAGGAAATTGTGCAATGATTGCGTTCCGCAAAAATGAGCAGAAATATATCAAATTGATGTAAATTTGGACAGATATGAAACAAAATAAAGTTTATAATGTGTTTTACTTCTTGGTATTTTTTATTAGACTTGCCTAAATAAAACTTTGTTCCAGGCTGTGCTTTTTACCACCAAAAAAAAAAAAAGCCAGACTGCTCATCTCTCTTCAGAAGATTTGGTGCTTTTTTTGGAGAGAAGCCTTTCGTTCCTGTGATTGGGACTGGCCCTGTGAGGTCCCGTTCTCAGGCTTGCCTGGGCCACTGGGCTGCTCAGAGTGGGGGGTCAAGGTAACTTTCTGGGAGCCCAGCATGTCCCAAGCACAGGCTATAAGGACAGTCAACGGTAGTGGAGACATCTTCGACTGACCAAGGGCACATACAGTGTGCTGACGGCGGATTCACGTACGACCTTTGAGACAAACCTAAATCCAACCTCTGTCCTTCCAAGGCCAAAGATCTCGGGAAAGAACAGCTGTGTCTAAAAATACACTGTCTCCTATGTCCCTCTTCACCTTCGAACAGCACCTAGCAGAGTAAAACCAAACCAGAGGCGAAATTCTCACTCTCCTGAGACCATTGCTTCCCTCCCAGGGGATGAGGAGCAAGAGCCCCACTCTGCAGATCACGGTAGGAGGCCAGTATTGAAAAGGATTAACCACCCCGAAGTTGTTTTTTGTCTGGTCAGGATGCCCGCACAAGCATGATTTCATCCCAGAGATCCTTGTCCTGCTAAAAAGAGCATTAGCGACCCTCTACTTCGGTCTTTAGAGAATAGAAATCGAGGTCACTATAGGTGGTGTGACCATAAGACGTACCCCTGAGAGTGGCAGAGCTGGGAGACAGCCTCGGGTTTTTCCTGACTTCTTTCAGCCTCCTTTCTAGTTCCCTACAGCTTCCGAGGTCTTTCCTACCCAGTGGTGGCCATTATTTTTCATCCTTTTCGTGCAGCCACCAGGCCATTCTCCCCCTTCATCAGTCGTCACCCTCTGAAACATTCCTGTCATCCCCTCCAACACACACACACACACACACAACCTCTTACTCGGGCATGTTTCTTTGCCTTGCCAGAGTTCCCGTCCCTGGCCCACTCTTGCTTCCTGCAGATTTTGATGCACGCTGCAGCTGCCTGCTGCAGGATTTTGAATTCCTGAGAACACCCACAACTCTTGTCAAGACACCTGGACATTTTTCTGGCTGTTCAGACTCCCTAAGGGAAAACTTGTGCCGCATGTGTAGTGACCCATGCCAGAGGGGGGCATCAGCGAGCCATTCGGTTTGGTTTCCTAAGGTCTAGAAAAGATCACTTAGGCTTTTGATTTTGTGCAAATGGTAACAGATCAGGCCTTAATTATCAAACAAGCAGATTCCAGATTGTGAAATGTGACGAAGAAGAATGAAACAAAGGTGTCTAGTGACACCCCCTTCCCCAAAAAAGGAAAGCCTGCCTCAGAAGGCCTGATTCATAAACCTAGACTGGGTTTGGGATTAGAATGGTGAACATTTTAGGAAATTGAGCACAAAATGGTAAATGTATTCTAGAGTCATTTAGATTGTTTTCTGAGTCTCTGAGTTTATGTTCCTACAACAGTTCTTAAGTGGAAATCGGGTAGCTTAAGTGATACTTAACTTGTGAGAATCACAAGGTTGTTTTCTTCACAGGCCCCTAACCAATATTGTGTGTTTATAAAGGAATGGACCAGGAATGTCAAAATTGGCTTTCTGGCTCAGACTAAAATTTGAGTTCTGAAACAGCAGTCTTATATGTAAGAAAATTTGCCAGAATCATGTGAATTTACTAACCAGCTTGATATATGTAGTATGTAATGGAGAACCCCACAAGAGCTAAATGTTGAGGCTGCCTCTGGTAGAGCTGGGATTTCAAACAGAGTGATTTGAGTGTGGCAGGGAGGGGGCAGTGGTAGACGTGTTTGTACCTAAAGAGACTGGGGGAAGTGGTCGCTAGATATTAGGAATCAATCTGAAAAGAGACAGAAATTAGAGAACCAGATTGGGAGCTGCCATGCTGATAATGAAGTACACTGGATGACTATGAATAAGGAGAGAAGGAGGTTAATTTTAATGATAGAACCTTAAGGAATTCTTGCATTTCTAGTGCAGGAAGAGGAAGTGAAGTAGGAGGGGAATCATAAGGGGGCAGCCCCATCTGGGGGGCTAAGAATACCAAGGAGGGGTGATCACTATGGCAGGGCAATGTCACCGGCAAGGCGGTGTCAGCCCAGGGATGGCAGGTTCCAGAGGACGAGACCTGGAACGTGAGTGACACCAAGGGAGACAGCGGGGTGGTTTGCATGCACTCGTCCAGGAAAGCTGGTAGGGAAGGAAGAGGAGAGAGAGGCTATTCCTGGGTCAACTTGTAGGTCAAGGTAAACAAGTCAGTAATGAGAGACCCTGAGATCTAGCCCCAGGAAGGGGTGTGATCAGGAACTGCAAGGAGAGAGCGACCTTGGAAACCAGGAACACTTCAGTCTTCTGGACCTAGAGGAAGGAGAGGGACAATCAAGGAAACTACAGGTGAGTCGAAACTATAGGGCAAAGTTGAAGGAGCTCAAGTGGTTGTTTCTAGTTTCTTCATGAAAAAGGAAGTAAGGGTGAGAGGACCACGTGGGGCTAGGAGCTTGAGGAGGGTGGACACCACAGGGCGCAATTGAGATGAATAAAGCACTGTGGAGAGAAAACACAGAGGATCTATATTGGCCAGAAATAAGGGCTTTGACCGCTTTTGTTTACTGCCTGCAGTATTTTGGTCTGCTGAACTCCTAGGCTATGGGAACTTCTTAGCCCTGAGAGATTAAGACAGGAATTCAGGCAGTCCCAGACACTAGCTCCAGTGTGTGCGCCCTGCAGTGTCTTCAGGCTGGCCCACAAATTCCCAGGAGAGCTGATAGGTTCTGTGACTTTTTTCTCTGTTCTGAGCCACCCTGCAAGTTTGAGGAGACTTGTAGTAGGAGGAGAGAGAGTGATCCAGGTCCTGAGGAAGGAGCCGGGCAGAGGGGTCTACTCAGCTTCCAATTACCCCCAACACACGGCCTGGTCCTCACCCAATACAAAACTGCCTTAGGGGTGCTCGGATTCCTCCAAGGCCAGGTGGGGGGCTATCTCTGAGTGGCCAGAGCCCGATTTCCCAGATCCTCTGACTCCACCATGACAAAGCAAAAGAAGCTGCAAGCATATTGCAGCATGACCCAGAACCCACAGTCACCAAAACTAGAGAAACCTCCAGAATCCCCATCTCTCAGCCCAGGCATGCTATGACTTCTCTGTTCAATTTAACTTCTGCCACTTTGCGCGCAGACTTTTTAGTTCCTCCACTGACTTTTACAAGCAAAGCTTCCCCTGAGTATGGTACCGTAAATTTAGACCGCAGATTCATAGAAGGTTCCTACCTTTTTAAAAACATTTGTTCAGCACCCCGCTGTCTGCACAAAGAACTTCTGGGGGCCGCTGTGGGGAAACACACTCTAATTGCACAAGGCCAGGATTCCTCCCATGGGACCAGAGTTGTCTTTCCAAACCACTAAACATGCCCAAAGCTACTTAGCTGCTCCCAATTCCCACACTGCAAGCATTCAAGTTTAGGATTGTGTTCCCGTGACTTTCCAAGAGAATTGATGGCAAGTCAGTATCTCTCCCCAAGATTAAATTGTCATTAAGGACAAGTCCCTTTTACCAAGGTGGCCAGCTGGAATCTAAAGGTTAGACAGGATTTGACTCCGCTTATCTGGCTTTGACCGGAGGTTGGGGTTTCCTGTGGTGCCGGCCGCTAGAGCCTTTCTTTGTAAACCCCATCTTCTGAATTTAGCATTAGGACATCAGATAGTCCCTGTGACAACTTCTCTCCTTTGCATGGAGGGTATCACTTGGCCTCTTCTGCCTCCAGCTTCAAAGATGCAATGTGACCCCAGGTAGGGGAAGCCGAACCCAGGATCCCAAGTGGCTGACTTCTGTCACAAATGAGGTTTTCATTTCATTTATTTACAGGGAATCATGGTAACTTTTGCTCTTTTGCTGCCTTGACAGTTCTGTATATGTAGTTTTAACTGTAAGATTACAGTAATGATGTTTGACAGAAGTACCACAGTGTATCTGAAAATTGTTCAGCTTGTACTATCTACGCAGATATTGTAAGCCCCTTATTTCTGTAACCTGTGACTACCCCAGACTTTCATATTCATAAAGCTACAAGAGTCACAGAGGTCTTTTCAAAATAGGCCAGGCTTGCACCTCAGAGGGAGCAGGTGTGGTGGGGAGTGTTGCCTCCTCAGCTGGCAGGGGCCATGTTGTATTTAAATCTGCACAAAGATGAATGTGGTGTCAGTACATGCTGTTGTCTTAAGGACTTGTTTGAATGGGGGAAAGCGAACTTATTCTGTTTAAGCAAAAATGTCAGGCAGATCATTGGAACAGCCAGTTCCCTGAGCAGAGCAGGCACACCAAGGCCAGCCCTCTCCTGCCTGGGAAGAGACGGCCCAAAGTGAACAGAATGGAAGATGAACCCAAATACCCTCTCCCAGCCTATCTTATTTCTGATTGTTTACATGAAGGACCATTTCAACAATACATGAAATTTCTAAATTCAGAGCTCAAAAACACTCCAAAATGATAAAAACAAATTTGAGGACACAATTGTTTTGAGTTAGAAGAAGAAGATAACAATAGAGGATTAATATCTTATGTAGATGTTGTATGTACCATTTTGCATTATAAAATATTCAATAAAAAGTTGAAATCCTCCAAAGATATCTCACGTCCCCTCTTACGGTCTTGCAGACTTCTTCTGGAGGTTCAGAGCAGAGGTGCCCGCTATGTCCGGAGCACCCTAGCGCCCCCAGGCTGGCTGAATGTGACCGCAGCCCAGGAGCATTGGAGCCAGGGGCAGACATGCACCTTGGGGAACTTCCCACACCATTCCCCTCCCTTCACAGTGATGACATTTCTGGCGGAGGCCCTGCTGGAAACTGAGGGAGAGCACAGCACTGCCTCAGAACTTACTCATGGACGTCAGCGCTTTCCAGATGATTCTCACGTTGTCCTATATGCCTTATGCCCCCTGACCAAAGCTGGTGGACATCCTCGAAGAGCACCAGACCCAGGCCGCCTGTGGCCTGTCCTGTCTGGCCTGGGCTTATGGTTTGGGTGGGAATTAATCCACTTCTGTCGTGACGTATGCTCCCATCCTAGTCACACAGGGCTCAGGGACCTTTTCAGGGAAAGACAGGGTGCAGATCTGCTGGGGCAGAGCGCTGAGGCCCAAGGAAGGGGATTTCTCCTGGGGCCAGCACCTGACAGGACAGGATGTGCATTTCAGAACAAGCCCTGGGCCTCTGGAGGACCCTTCCAGAACCAAGCTAAGTGATGCTCGTGGGGAACCTGACGGGTAACCAGAGAGTCTCCTAATGCCAGTGCTTCTCTGCTGGGTGCCTCTGTCCACCCAGGGCAGAAATAACCATAAATCTCCTGTGGGCAAGGGCTGTGCCCCCAGCTCTGCCCCTGCTTCCCTCAGGTGTCTGCCCAGGTGTCCTACGGGTGAGTGAGTGAGTGAATATGCAATAATAACAAACTACTTCTCTGCCCTCTTAAGGAATGGCCACTATTTTAAATACAAATGGCACCTGCCAGAAGGTCTTTTGTCCTATGCTGAGGACTGGTATTTAGTCGATTAAAAAGTTGGGTTAAGTGCAGAATATCTATATCCCCCATATATTAAGTATTTTAAGTTAAAACATATCAATGTAATTAATTCACCAATCTTCTGGTGTCAATGTGGCCAAGGCCTTTTTAAAAAAATTACAGTTGTACCGATTAAAAATTTGTCTTTGATAACCCACATCCATGTTGCCTCATTTATGGGTTCCAGTTTAGATTTACTTGTTAAAGTTAGCTTGAGAACTCAGTGGAGTAATCAGAGTATATGCCATCCTGAATTTTTACATTTTTCCCTAATGCTTTATAATTGTTACACTCACACCTATTTTGACAAGCAGGTTTGTGTTTGTTAGCGATTCACCTTTACTGAACTTTCCAAAACATTCTATTTATTTCTTATAAAAAACAACTCTTTCTTTTCACCTTTATACCTTATCAGTTTACACAATAATTAAGTTTAGTTATTTAATTTCGAAAACACCGGACAGGAGAAGCTTTGGGAACTACACAGCCATCTCTTGGTAAGCGCAGCATGACACAGGCTAGGGAGAGGCCAGCGATCGTGAGCAGGCCGTGTGCCGTGGGCGACCCGCGGACTCGCACAGCTCCTGAGTGGAATGTGCTAAGGGAATGTCTACTGTACCTACAACCACCAAGAATAGTGGAGAAAATCATTCAGATTGAGAGGTCCCCCAAAGGGCTGCGTTAAGAACGTTTAAGGGCCTCTGTCCCTGATTCCTTATTCTGCTTCCTAGATGCCCCCAAACCTCACCAAGCTTAAGCACATGAGTAAGAGTGTGTCACTAGCTCCAGAGTCAAGGTCAGAGGCAGGGGTTCTCACTCACCTCCCAGAGCACGAGCCTCACCTCCCCATTCCCAGCTCCCCTGCCTCACACAGTCAGTGCCAAGGACACAGATGGACAGGAAGGTTGACTTATTAGCCCCCGAGCCCGTATCCTTCTTCTTGCTCTCTCTGGCTCTGCCCTCCTTACCTTCCCTCCTCTCTTCCCATTTCTGTCTCCACTGTTGCGTGGCTACTGGGCTCCATGCCTGCTATTGTGTTCCTAGATGAGAGAATGGATGCCAGCCAGAGGCCAAACCGGCAATCGAAGCCAGGCTGCCCACACCAAACGAATAAAGAAAACCACTCAAGATACCAAGATAGATACATGGCAAAGTCCACGAGTTCATGGAAAACCAGGCTACACTTACTGGTCTTTACTGGCCTCCTACGCAGAAATCACAGTCTCAAAGCTGGAAGGGCCATCAGCGATCATCCTGACTAATGTCCTTCTTTCACACATGAAGCCAAGTCCTGGAACCACCCGAGACTCACCAAGCCTACCTGGGGACCAGCAGGCCTGGACCCCACGTCTTGTGAGGTCCACATTCAGGAGTCCCCGTCGGCCCCACTCAGTAGCAGCGGGCTTACTTTGCAGAGGTGGAGGTAAGACGCAGAGCTCTCGAGCTCACGCTTCCTGAGGAAGGTGCTTCTGGGCACTTGACCTCTCACCTCCTTCACCATTCTCAAATTGGATGGTTTCATAAGCTCTGCCTATGGGAAGGGCTACGGTTACCACTGGTCTTCTCAGTCACATCCCTGCACATGCCAGAACTCACCGTGAGAATAAAAGATGAGTACATAGATAAAACAAGAGATAAGATTAATGGGCTTCTGCAGAAGTGCTTGACAGAGTAGGGCAGTCGAGCAAGCAGGGGAAAAAATCAACTTTAGGCCAAGATGGGCAGAGCTCTACATGAAAGCTGCTCACTAAATCTGAGTCATTGGCTTGACCTAGGGAGAAAAAGCATGGCAAAACTGTACTGTGTACGTGGTAATGCAAGCATGGGACACTCCGGGGCACTGGGGCGCCCCTTACAGCCCCAACCCCTGGCTGGCCTTATACCAGGAGTCACCTGACCTTCTAATAGACATGACTTCAGGCTCACTCTCCAGTGGGAACACTACACTCGCTTCAGATAGGACACATTTTTAGCTCTTGGGGGTGCCTAAGAAAGTAAGTGGGAATAATAACATTCACTGTATTTTGGCTTCTATAATTCTTTCAACAGGTGATGGCAGGTGTGAAGTTTAAAGGAAGAGAGCAAAATCCATTCGTTTTGCTTAAATTGTGTGGAAAGATTAAGAATGCTGTGTCAGTTTGCTGGAGCTGCCATAACGAGGTACCATCGAGAGGGTGACTTAGCAACAGAAGTTTATTTGCTCACGGTGCTGGAGGCTGGAAGTCTGAGATCAGGTGTCAGCAGGGCTGGTTTCCCCGGAGGCCTGTCTTTGGCTTATAGACAGCTGCCTTCTCTCTGTGTCTTCACATGGTCTTGCCTCTGTGTGTTCCTGTGTCCTGTCGTATTAGGTCACCCTAATGACCTCATCTTAAAAACTCCATCTCCAAATACAGTCACATTTGGAAGTACTGGGGGTTAGGACTTCAACATATGAATTTTGGGAGGATACAATTCATCCCATAAAAAATACTCTGGGGATAGAATTAAGGAACTACTGAGGACAAAAAGACCCTCCACACTCCAGTCCACAGTGATGACGCTTGTTGGGGCAGAAAGGAGGTGGGTAACTGAGTCAGCCATCACTTTCCAGCCCAGCTAGTTATATGAACACACTGGGAGGCAGCCAGGTGTGTGAGATGATACTGGTTCTCCAGGCACAGCCCCTTGCTCTCTAGGCCCGGATCAGCTGTGTGACTCAGGTATGTCAGTGGCCTTCCTGTGCAGTGAGAAGACTTCTGGTCCAGCCCTGCTTACCTCATATGTCCTGCTTTATACTGGACACCTCCACATGTCTGTCCCAGGGGCACCCAAGCCACTCTCATCCCCAAACTCTATCTCATCCCACATTCCCTATCCTGCAAATGACACCACCATCAACCCAGTCATCCAACCCAAAACCTAGGAGTCTTCCAGACACTTCCCCTAAGCTCTTCTCCCAAAGTCTGTCAATCTCCCCTTAACACTTAACACATTGTGTTGTCATTGTCTGGTTATAATCGTATGTGTCACCTGCTGGTCTACATGATCCATGAGGTTTAGGGGCCCTGTGTCCATTATTTGCACTGTATCCCCAGAACCTAGGATAATACTTGATGTTTGAATTTATAAAGAAATGAGTGTTGGAGATGAGCATTGGCCCAGAGGCAAAATTTTCAATTATGGGAGAAGCAGGCTGTCTGCAGCCTGCTTTTTCTGTTCAGGCCTCTTCCATCTCTTGAACCTCCCCATCTTCAGGGTGCATGGCCCTTTACACTTTCAGATGGTGCTGACGAGTGTTTACTGAGACTGAATTTTGGGAATGTGCTGTCTCAGTCAGTTTCTAGCACTTCACACCTCATGTGCAACCTACCAAAAGGGACACATCAGGCATCAGCAAACACACAATCATACACATGTGGAGGGCTCCTTGCTTTCCTGGGACAAGCCACCTCCCACTGTCTGTCCCACTGAAGAGCTACTAGCGGCAACAGAGCATACATCAGGGCTCATTGAAATCAAGCATCTTGGGCGCTGGAAATGCAGTGGACATTTGGCACTAGGAACAAGACTTTCGAGATTTCAACAATTACAGGAGAACCAGGGCATCAAAGGCATAAGGGATTCACGTTGCCTGAGGTGTGATCTGACCAGCTTACCATAGTGCTGGGGCCCCTGAGAGTGGCACAGCCTGTCCCTGAGCCTGGCTGCCCACACATGCCAGAGAAACTTCTCAGTCTCTGTGTCTGCCCGTCTCATATGCAGTTTACTTAGCGAAATGAGAAAGAAAACTGTAGTGAAAGCTGGACAGTGGTTAACTTGTGGTGTGCGGTGATGCCAAGGAAGTGGCGATTCTCAGTGGAAACATCCTTTCTGGAGAAAGCCAAGAGCCCATTGGAACATTTGAGTATCTATGAACTTGATTTATGAAACTCTCTGTTCTTCCCCCTTAAAATGTCAAGTGATTAAAATTCTTAGAAGTCATCACTAGACCCTTCACCTGCTGGTGGAACCCCCCGGACACTTCCACTTATGGAGCACCCTTTGTTCGCACCCAGGTAATCGGACTTGGGGACCTCATTCCAGAGCCCTGACCCACAGGGCCGTCCTGGGCCCTTAGACCCTCTTCTAGACTAAGCTCCCACATGGAGGGCGAGGAGACCCTTTGAGGGGGTCACTCTGTACTTCCATCTCAATATGGAGGAATTTTGATAGGACCTGAAAAACAATTCATGACAGTTAAACTTTCTTTTAACCAGCTAGTGTTTAAAGCAGACTCCTCTTTCTTCTTCCAAGACTCCCCATCACAGTGGGGCTCTGAGGTGATATGGGGGCTTGGAGCTGGGGAGGGGTTGGGGATGGGCTGAGACTCAGAGAAGAGTGTCTGGGAAGAGGGGTGTTAAGAAATAGGTGGGTGTTATGGGTTGGATTTTGTCTCCTAAAGAGATAAGATGAAATCCTAACCCCCAGGACCTGTGAATATGACCTGAATTGGAAATAGGGTCTTTACAGGTGTAATGAAGTTAAGATAAGGTTCTTAGGGTGGGCCTACTCCAAGATGACTGGTGTCCTTATAAAAAGAAGAAAATGCCATGTGAAGACAGAGACGCACAAGGAGAACACCATGTGACGATGAAGACAGACCAGGTGATGCTTCTATAAGCTTAGGAATATCAGAAATTGCCAGCCAACCACCAGAAGCTGGAGAGAGGTCTGGAGCAGCTCTCAGCAGCTCTACTCACACCTTGATTTTGGACTTTCAGCTTCCAGAACTGTGAGAAAATAAGTCGTTGTTTTAAGCCACACAGTTTATAGTACTTTGTTACAACAGCCCTGGCAAACAAATACTGCAGACAAGAGAGTCAGATGCTAGCAAGTGCATCCAAGGATGGCCAGTGGCTCTGAAACTTGAGCATGCAACAGAGTTACCGGGAGGGCTTGTTCAGACAGTGCTGGGCCCCACCAAGCGTGGCTGGTTCGACAGGTCTGGAGTGTCATCCAGGAATGTGCATCTCTTACAGGTCCCCAGATGGTGCTGATGCTGCTGGTCTGGGGACCATATTTTGAGAACCACTGCTCTAGGAGACAAGGTGTGGCCTGGCCGTTGGAACCTTCTAGCCTCAGTAAGAAAGAGATGTCTATCCCCGCTGACATAAGTTGTGCCAGCCCACTTAGAAAACTTCAGTAGCACAGTTTTCATTTTTAATGATTTCTTCAGTTTTAAATGTTTTATAGATGTGTTGACTCACAGACTCCCACAATCATCCTATGTGGTAGAATTATAGTCCCTATTTTGACAGACAAGGAAAATGAGGCTCAGGTGGGGGCATGAAGCCCAGCAGGACTTCCTTCTAACTCCCCAGCTCAGGATTTCACACTCAGAGCCTGGCCATGGGGCATCCCTGCCTGGTTCACCTCTCAGAACTTAGATTTCCCTCATCTTTGTGACTCACATCCATCATGCCTTGTCGGGGAAGAAAACCTGGAAAGAAAGCCATTCCCATTCACGTGTGGCCAGAGCTGCAAACCAAAGGTGCATCACAGCTCTGCTCCCTCTCCCCTGCCATTGTTACCACTTCCTGCCAGATCTCATGATCTGAGTCCTCTTTCCTGATCCTCTTTTGTTCTCAAATGCCCTTTGGATATGACTTCCTCCTTCCTGCATCCACCTGCTAGTATCAAACCGGCTAAGAAGCCTGGCATGCAGTGTAGACAGGTTATGAGAAACGTTTGAGAGGATGAGCAAGGATTTGTAGCATCCAGAGTCAGATAGGTATTAGCACCCAGCTTGCCAAGGAGCATCCTGGTTCTGGAAGTAGCCCTTGTTGTCACATATCATTGCAGGGCAGGCTGACAGGCCCCTTCCTCCTCTTCCATGTCCTTTAACAAGTGCTGGATTAATGCAAAGTGGGAGTATGAGTTTTGAACCCAGGCCAGGTGTGGACACAAACTGCGGGGCACCTATGAGAGAGGCCGATGACATAGAGTGCAGAGATGGATCTTTCAGCTGAGATTCCACACCTTGAATTCCAAATTCTCTGAGCCCTTGAACCCTCAGCCTCACAGGCTGGAAGCACCTCCACTGTGGGCGCTGGCCGTCACGTCCCCAAGACTGGTGTACGGTGCTGGGACCTCTGTGGCCACAGAGGCCCACGGCCACTTGCCTGGAGGTAACCCTGGAGCTAAGTATCTTTCTGGCCTGGAGCCAGGGACAGGGGCAGAATGGAGGAAAAGCATGCCCAGGATGTGACATGAGCCCCTGAGGGCTTTTCGTGGAATGCAACATGTCAAACTGCATAAGAGGAATTATCCACGTCCACTCAAGCCAGCAAGAACGGACTGAGCACTGTCATTACAGGTGTAATGAGAGCCGTTATGCAAGGGGCAGAGAGCAAGGGGGCTCAAGCAGGCATTTCTCAGGAGCTTACAGTCTAGGTACCACCTGGGACAGTTTCCTCTCAAAGGAGCATAGTGTAAAGCTCTACTAGGAAGAGTGTCAAGTGCCAAAAATGTCGTCAGAAATTGCGAGATGCACGAAGCAGATCGTCGAGCACAGAAGGGCATCGTGGTGGGGCAAGGACTAGGGAGAACGTCACGGATGGCCCCATCAGAGGCTTGAGGGGCAGGGAGAGAGAGAAGAGTGAGGGGCTGGCCCGGGTGGGGAAAGGTCACTGTGGCTCCGACCAGGGAGGACTGGGGCTCATGCAGCCAAGACAGACGTCACGCTGGCACTGATGCTCCCCACACTCTGGCAGGGAGGTGCGTGTTTTATTTTACAAAATGCAAAAAAATCACACAGGTCAAAATGCTCTGTACATTGCTTTGAACTCAAGAGGATGCCACAAAAGGTTTGTTTTGGGCTAATGTAAACAGCACCTAAGTGGATAAGCACTTTCTGACATAAAACAAAACCAGTGAAAAACTTGTGCCCGTTCTTTCTTCCTTTACCCTATTTTGTCCCCAGTTACACAGGTAATATGGGAATGCTTTCTCATTGCACACGATTCCAACTCTTCAAACAAAACTTAACGCAAAGTCCCTTCACCATCTCTCCTACTCCCCAACCCAGAGGACTCTGTCAGTAACTTGGTGACCATCCTCTCCATGTTTTCTGATTTTTCAGGGAAACCCTGTCATTTTCATAAATGTCAACTCTAAACTTTTACCAATTTTGGTTTAAAAGGTGGAGTATTTTGTTCTTTACCAATTTCACCTCCCCAATTTTGAAACATAAGTCTAAATTATTGATCTAGTACTCAGCCAATGATTCTTTTGGTGGTATCTGAATTTACTGTGAAAAATACGCTTTTCCCAGAAGAAACAGCGCATACCCCTGCAGAGATGCAGGAGCTTTGTTGTTATTTATTACGATGCATCAGAGGTGGATCTAATGAAGTTCAAGCTTTAGGGCCCCTCGCTTACCATCCCACACTCTATATCTAGCTTCGTATTTGTGATTTTATATCCTTTTTCTTAAAGATCCCTCCTTCTCCCAAAATTGTATTCATTTCAGGCCCCTGCCCCTAGACCCCTCCCTGGATACAGTTTCAAAGCTAACGACCCATTAGACTTTATTCGCCTCTAAGGGCAGGGAGCCTCCAGTCTGGTTATTTTCTGTTTCTGAGGAAGCTCTTCCCAAGGATGAGGAGGAGGAGGATGCTGGTGCTCTGAGTTTCAAAATGCTGAGGAACCATTTCCTGTAATGTGTAGATGCAAAGAAGTAAATGATGGGGTCAATGACACAGTTCATGTTCATAAGGGACACGGTAAGCTGAAGGGACACTTTGAAAGCCCTCTGCTCAGGGCAGGATGGCAGGTAGAGTGCTCGTCTCACCATGAACTGGATGATGTTGAGATGGTAGGGGCTGAAGCACACAACCACAGCAACCAGCACCATCAGAGTGAGCCAACAGGCCCTCCGGTGGTGCCCCTTCTCACTTGTCAGGGGGTTGCCCTGGGCGGTGCCGCACAGCTTCAGGGTGATCTTCATGTAACAAAATAGCATGATCCCCACGGGCCCACAGAAGCTTGTAATACAGGCCACTAGGACAATGGGGGGCAGCCAGGAGACCTCCTTGACACTGACGTACTCCATGCAGGTGATCCTGCCTGCCACGGGCTTGCTCATGGAGATGGAGAGCAGGGGCGCCGTCTGCAGAACCGCCAGGGCCCAGACAGCCGCACAGACGAGCCTTGCCCGGCGGGCACTGCGGAGCCGGGGGCCCTGCTGGGTGCAGACCACAGCCAGGTAACGGTCTACGCTCACGCACGTCATGAGGTAGATGCCCCCGTAGGTGTTCACGTAGAATATGAATGCTGTCAGTCTGCAGAGCCCTTCGCCAAAAGGCCAGCTGAAGTCCAGCGTGTAATAGGTGATCTTCCCAGGCAGGGCCAGTGTGAACAGTAGATCGGACACTGCTAGGTGGACCAAGTAGACACATGTTGAGTTGATCTTCTTGCCCTTTTGACAGGCAAGGCAAAGGGCGAGGATGTTTCCCAGGGCGCTGAAGATGAAGAGGACAGAGTAGAACAGAGAGAGCATCACGCTGGCTGCCCGGGGTGGGTGGTGAAAAAGGCAGAAGCTGGCGTTGTGAGAGATGCTGCTGCTTGGGTCAGCTGTGCTGGAAGCCATGTCATGGAGGTCCGTGGGGACACTTAATAAACAAACAAACAAACAAACAAAACAATATTGAATCAGTGGGGTTATGCCTCTATATAGCAATAATTAATCATTTGCTGACGCAATATGCACGTGAAAAACACGTCTCTTTTTAAAAACTTTTTGTTGAAGTGTAATAAACTGTTCCAGTTGCTACTGCTGCATAACAAATCACCCCCAAAATTTAGCAGCTTAAAACATACCTCATTATGCTCACAGTCAGCTTTTGGGCAGGACACAATGGGAAAGGCTTCTCTCTGCTCCCCAGTGTTAGCAGCCTCAGCTGGAAAGAGTCAGCAGCTAAGGGTGACTCAGTGGCAGAGGCTGAAGCAATTGGAGGTGACTTCACTCTAATGTGTGGCAGCTAATGCTGGCTTTCAGCCAGAATTTTGGCTAAGACTATCACCTAAAGCACAGGCACACAGGCTCCTCATGAGATACGGGCTTCCTCACAGTATGGCAGCCTGAAGGTAATTAGATTTCTCACAAAGAAGCAAAACAAAGTGTCTCATTAACTGGGACAAGATTCACCCTTTCAGGGGCAGCCCCCATTTCCAGAGCCCGCTGAAATTGTTCAAACTAACCAATCTTAAGCCCGTTTACCCTGCCTTACCTGTTCCTTTCCTCAGAAACCACAATAAAGGCTTTGCCCTTATTTCCACCCCTCTCACTCTGTGCCCTGGTGCTTCCGGCGTGGCCCCCTATGATGTGGTGTGCCCCTTCTTCTTGGGGTCCGTGTATAACTGTCTTTTTCAATGGCAATTGTCTCCTGATTTGTTGGCCTTACTGAACCTCAAATTTTCAATTAATACACTGTATTTTAGAACACTAGATCACCTCTTCTAACCTAGCCTTAGAGGTGTTATATCATCACTCCAACCACTCTCTGTCGGTTACAAGTGAGTCACAAGCCCAAACAAAACCAAGAGAAGGGGACACTGCCCCCACCTCTTGATAGGAGGAATGTCGAAGAATTTGCAGCCATTTAAAACCTACAACAAATACACGCAAAAAGAACACAAGTGATAAAAGTACAGCTTGATGATTTTCACAAGGTGAATATGCACATATGATTAGCACCCAGATTAAGAAATTCACCTCACCAGACCCCCAGAAGCTTTCCTTTGTCCCCTCACCCTCTAGTTGGACTCAAGGGTATCCGCTACCCTAACTGCTAAGAGCACAGCTCAGACTCTGACCTCAGTGCCTCAGGAAGGCTTGACACTGATACTCTGAGCCCAGAGACTGCAGTCTGCTCAGACTTGGGAGAAACAGCCCATGAATGGCCTGCTGCTGCTCTGGGAGAGACAGGGGCCTGGGGAGGGGCTGCTCCTCCGCTCACCCTGTGCCTTCCTGGCGGCCCCGGGGCTCCTCTGTATTGCCCCCTATTCCTCTCTCTCTCACACACAGACATACACACTTTCACACACCTGGACTCACACATGCTCTCACACACACCCCTGTGGAGATGTGACCTGGCTTCCTGGGAGTGGGCAGGCTGGTGCTGTGGCCCTGGGAACTGCCCCCGCCCATTGAAATCTCTGCCCTGCGGAGTAAGTTCTTCCAGGGAAGAGACCAAATGCCAGAGCATGCTAGGAGCCCTGCTGGCCCCGACTGAAGGGCAGCCCCTCCTTCCTTGTTCCTTCCTTCCCTGAGCAATTTGGTCCTCAGGCCACACTGAACTGAGTGGCACCAAATGAGTTGGGGGTGATGGGCAGAGGGATTCTGCACAGGAGTCAGCGTGGGAGCAGGGCAAGGAGAGCTGTCACAAGCGGCAAGCTTAGCTCAGGAGAATCCCAGCCACAGGTCAACTCACCTTCCAGAATCAACTTTTCCAGTCACAGAGCGGCTACTTGATGCCTGTTTGAAAGCTGTGGGTCCCTTTCCCTGTTCGAGATTCACAGGGCACAGGGATGGGACCAGCTCCTAAAGAGACCCCCAACCCTTGGCAACTGTCCCCTTTTCCTGAATTTTCTGGCCTCTTCCCCAGGACACATAGGCTGGCAGCCTTGTTTTACCAGGCCCTCGGGGCCTTGGGCCTTGGGGCTGACCCCGAAGCCCGCCTGCTTCCTCAGTTGAGGGTGCCTGGGCCCTGTGGCCTGTCCTAGCTTCAACATCCTGTGCCCTGTGGCCTGTCCTAGTCCTCCTTTTCCGATATGTGGCACAGACCAGGTGCTCTGGGCCTACGGTCCCACTACAAGCCCCATGCTTCCCCTCCCTGGGACATCCACAGAGAAGTCACACCCACACGCAGAGGAGGGTGGGCAGCTGCTGTCACAACAGTGAGTCTAGGCAGATGGGACCTGAGTTAGGAGCCCTTGAGAGAAGGGCACACTCTCAGGCCCTGAAGCCTCACATCTGCTCTGCTTCCAGAGGGTTCTGTAGGTCACCCCTAGGATCTGACCCAGTGAGGCCCATCAGCAGGTTTCCCTCAGTGACCCGGGGCTCACACTGCCCTTCGATCTTTCTATCCTGACCCATCCTTCTGTCCAGACAGGGATCCCAGGCTGGTGAGCTGGAGTCTGATAGCAATGTTCCACCCACTGACAACAGAGGCAGGGAGATAGGGTGTGAAGAGCAGCTGCAATCTGAGCCTTTCTTTCGGAGTCCCAGGACCTTCCTCACGCCCTGAGAAGAGTCACCTGTAGTTGACCTACCTCGCTCACCAAGGGCAATGCACAGGGAGCCAGCAGAGCCTTGTCCAGTGGTCAGCTGCCTTCCTAGGTGGCACAGGACATCAAAGTGCCTGCGCACGCTCCCCTCGGCAGGAATTAAATCAGTTTACCACTAGACTCCACGCTCTTCCTCTCTTCAGCTACCCCTGCTGAAAAAAAAAAAAACAAACAGGGTATCAACCAAAGTAATCTTCCTGCCACAGGACGTGTGCCCTCAGCCACAAGAGCTCCCCATCTGGCCTGTACCCCACGGCTTCGGAGGAGGGAGGGAAGAAAGTCACTCTGGGAAGCCAGTTTCCTCTCTGTTCCATTTTTGTGTCTCTTACAGGCTGGGAATTAAACCACAGATGTGATTATGGAGCCACCAGAGTCAGGAAATTTGAAAGCATCCACCATTCTCCCCACCCCCGCTCACCCATGACTGAGGGTAGTGAGCTAGGAAAGCAAGAAGTGTCCTTTGGGGACCCCGTTAAGCTCCCCCTCTGTGTAGGAGAGTGGAGGAGAGACACGGCCTACCCTGGGGTTTCCTGAATTCTGTGCCTTAATGGAGTCCAAAAGCCATAGCCCTGATAGGCCACAATCCCAAGGGATGAACTTAGAGGGGCTAGACAGGCCTGATGGCAATTAAACCAAGATATTCCTCACCAGGGCAAGGCTGGGTCGAGGCCATCTCCTACCGCTGCTCCTTTTTTACTCTCATTTCCTAAAGAATGGTTTTCTCTACCACACGGCAGGCTAATAAAGGAGGGATCCAACCCGATTAGCACCTGGCCTCACTTCTGACTGGTCATCATTGGAATGCAAGTGTGTTCTTTCTGAGGCCTTCTCCAAGTACCTCGTGAAGTCTGCTTCAGTCAGCAGACGGCTCTCCCGCCCCAATCACCCACTCCCAGACCCCTGTGTCTCCTGCAAGGCATCCTACGCACCTCAGTTTCCCCCAGGTTAGAATGTGGAGCAACACACCCCACTATCTGGCCTGCCACTGACGCAGGCCACAGGACCCAATTTCTCCCAGGTATAAATTGGGACCCAAAAGAGGTCCCTTGAAGCTCATGATCTGCTGGAGAGAAGCTTGGTAAAGAAGCCCTGCCTTACCAAAAGCTTGCTGTTAAGGTCCCTCTGAGCACCTCCAGAAGGAACGGCTAATGCAGCTTCCAGAGGTGCCCGACTTATTCATGCCTCGCAGACCCTAGGGAACCTTCCTCTGTGCCCTCAAGGCATTTGGGATGATCCTATTAAAAGGTGAGACCTCTATGGCTTAAGAAGGACAAGATGTTATAAAATACTCCATACATTGCATTCAGTACATGTTTACTAAGTGCCAACTTGAAGCCAGACACAGCACCCTAAGTGTGTGCAGGAAGGAAAAACACTTTCCCCTGCCCTCCTGGGTTTAATAGCTGGGCCCTGCCAATTAAACCGACAGAAGATAGCCTAGCAAGAGAAAAGGCACACACATTTTATTTGACGCTAATAGTTTTAGGAGGCACAGGAGTCTTCACAGAAAAAAAGTAAGATCCCAAAGAAGCGGTTAAGGCCTCAGAGTTTATACAGCATTTTAACAAACAGCAGTAAATTGTGGAGATGTGACAAGACAAAGGAAGGTAACTGGAGGGAGAAATTACCACAGGGTAAGGGCCCCTTAGTACAGTTTGTCATGCAGATTCCTTTCTGTTGGCTCTGGGCTAGGAGTCTCTCAGGTGATGACAAGTTGTTCTTTCTCTAGTGTGGGGAGTGAGACACACTGAAAACTCACATCCTGCTTTTAGCCAAATTGAGGGACAACAGAGGACATTTTTCTTCTATTTCTACTATTTCCTTATTGCCTTCAGCTAAACATCGCCATTAGGCCTAAGTGTGTGTCCAGGTGGCATATTCTGGTCCCCTTCATGCAAACCTGTGACTGGAAAGTGCATGGCGGGCCCTCCGCCCATGCTTGGCCTGGAATCTGGCGAATCTCTTACCAAGTTACCATCTCTTCTGTGTGTGTGGAACCTTATCTAAGTGTAAGCAACAGCCCCGCTGGCCACTTTGCTCTGTTCCTCATCTTGTGTTGATTGTCTATAGGGCACACTGGACTTCACATTGTGTTCTCCCATGGTTCTTGTGCAGGGGTGTTTTATTTCACCCAGCTAATAAGTTCCTCAGGCGTAGAAACTGCAGCGGCCTCTTTTATCTAAAAGGAGGAATAGGAGACATCACCTAGTCCTTGGGAAGCCAGAATTCAGGAGGTCTCTGAACCCGGATGAGAAAACAATTATGTCTTTATTTTCACTAGGCTCTAACTGCAATGTGGCATTGCAGTTATGGACGTGGCCAGCCGGCCACAGTAGTATGAAGTGTGACTTTGTCACTGATAGAAATCGTGTATTTTTTCATAGCCCGTTACAGGTGATCCAGGTGATTCAGGTATCTTGAAAAACAATGTACGTGCACCACTACCCTGAAATTACAGTTGTTATTAGTTAATAAAGAATGATATGTAACATTATATCAAAAATCTATTTTCTAATATTTGATAACTGTATTTTAATATGAGAAGGTTTTTATAATCTTACGTATTTTACTTTACTCATTTAAAGCCATTTTACTCTGACAAGGCATCCTTAAGCTTCACCTGAGAAGGTCCGTGAAACAAGAAAAGATAGAGAAGCCTTGATCTAGTCTAACGTTTTTGTAGTCCAAGTGAGGGAGCCGAGGCAAAGCATTTCCCAAAGCCTCCTGGCTCATGCATCCATTGAGACAGGACTGGGCCCTTGGCCCCCTGTTCTTTTTCAGGGCTCTCCCCACAATGCAGCGCCTTTAAATCCCTATACCTCATTTCCACTCAACATCCAACACATCACAACTCAACAAATATTGGTTTCCAAAGGCTAGGATTTGGACCTGAGCTGTGACTCCCTAACCCGTTAACCACCCTGACTCCTTCTCAAGGTGGCTTGACAAACTGCTTTCCTCTTAATCCATTTGTCATCTTGTACCTGACCCTGGATAGAGCACAGTGGCTCCACTGCTCATACAGGCCCAGGAAGCCAGTAGTAGCAACAGCAACAATAATGGCACCCGTAAGTGAAAACCCACTCTGCACTAATCACGCTTAGCTTTATTTATTTATACCTTGCTCCATCCACAAAGAGGCATTATTATCCCCATTTTATAGATGAGAAAAATGAGGTTCAGAAAAGTTAAAGTGATTTGTCCAAGGCCATACAGCCAATTGTGTCAAAAATTCAGATTCTTTTGATAGGTTCGATTACAAGGATGCACCTGGGGTCGTAGGTAGGGACGTGGCAAAGGAATAATGTCTCCCAGATTTAAAGGACAAAATGACTCTGTGCTGCTCTTCCTGGGGTGGGTGGCGCCCCTGTAGCTACGGCTGCTGATGTCTGAGCTTGATGACCACCCTGGGTGTTACCCGGAAAGCAGCTTCAGAAAGGCACTAATTTCTAACCCAATCTGTGCCTGCCCAAGAGAAACAGCGATGGCACCCCTATCTCATCTTTGTGGTTTGCGCGTCTGTGTTCCGCAAGCATCTTCAGCCCCAGGCATAAGCAGTGTGGCACGGTGTGGTTTAGTTCAGGGTACAGCTTTCCTCTGGGTGGAGGATCTGTGAAGCCAATGCTTTCCCATCCCCTGTTTAATAATGAGGAGGGAAAGAATTGGGAGTGGGTACAGATGTATTTCTTTCTTTTCTTTTTTTATCTGTTGATTCATTGATAGGACTTCTAGACACTTGAATAACATATTTGTTCACTCATCCATAGTGAATGTCTGCATTATATTGAACATCCAGAACTAGCTGGGGATACAACAGTGACAGAAACCTTCTTTCTGATAAAGCGGACAGATAAGCAGACAAGCAAGATGTCTACAGAGAGACAGACGCAACAGAGACAGCAAGGTCAGGGCGGTAAGGAAACGCCCAGAAGGAGGCTCTTCCTGGTCCTGAGTAGCAAGGGAGGTTTTCCTGGAGATGAATGATGAGGACAACTTGTCAAACATTTTCCGCCACTGAAGCAGAGGGAAAGAGAGTGAGGACTTGTACACTGGATCTTTGTGTCACTTTCACCCATATTTCATTGACCTATATAAGTCACATGGCCACAGCTAACTTCAAGAAGATAAGGAAGTGAAATACTGCTGTATACTGGGGAGAAACACCGGGAAACCACACCACTAACTGTGTCTGTCTCCAATTAAACCAAGACTCATGCGTCCAGCTACCCAAAGGCCACCGCCTGGGCACACAAGGTCAGGGCAACTCCTCAGACCCATTTCTCCTCCTGGACCGGCCCATCTCCATGAACACACCCTAAGGCCACCTGCACACCTCCCTCCCTCTCCCTCAATGCACCACCCACCACCCAGTCTCTCCCACAACGTGCTTGAAGCAATGTCCACAGTCTGGCTTTGCCATCCCTCTCTAGGAAGACAACCACGGCTTCTCGTTTCCTCATCTTGGCTCTGACCTTGACAATCCAGTGCACTCTACATGCTCCATGCCATGGTAAGAATGAGTTTGCTAAAGTACACAGTGGCCCTACTTTTCTTTTAGGACGTGATCCTAACCCCATAACCTGGCATTTCCTACTCTCTCCGCCTGGAATGCACTCCCCCACCTCCACCTATCCTGTCAAGTTAGCTTGACCGCTCCTTACTCAAGACAGCTCTGGCGCTGCCTCCTTCAGGCAGTCTGCCTTGCCCACCCCTAGCCCCCACCTCATGTAGATGCTCCTCTTCAGACCTCCCATGGCACCCCATTCCTCTCTATATTCATGCATGCTGTAAAGGACTACTATTTGTCTGATTGAGAGCCAGTGCAGGAAGTGAGGAGCTGCCACACATCTTTGTCTTTCTAGGGCCTTACTCAGGGCCTGGCATGGAAGAGGTGCTTAGTACATGATTACTGAACTCGAGCATTGGTGAGGTGCTGCTATTCCAAGCCCACCTACCACAGTTTCTACTGGCTTGTGTTCCCACCTCATCCAAAGCCTTCAGCAGCATCTGCTTTACTATGTGCTACTCATGGCAGGGGGGATGCAACACAGTCTAAGACACATGCACACCCACAGGAGAGTGAGATGTTGGGATGCCCACAGGTTATTGAAAACCACGTGATGCTGGATGTGGAGACAACAGCTGGGTTGAGAAGCCAACCCACTTGTCTTCCCATGACCTCATACAGTCACCAGATAGAGGTACCTGATAAAGACTCCTGCCCAATCTTCCCACCTTGCAGGTAAGGAAGATAGGTCCAGAGAGGTGAATGACCTGAGTCACTGAAGTCACACAGGTAGCTATAGACAGCGCCAAAGTCTAGACCAGCCTATGGCCTTCCTAGTAAATTCTCTTCAAGAGAAAGAAGGTATGGTGCCTCCCACTCCACCCCATGTACACTGCGAATGCAAGCAAACACTCCATTAACTAGAACCAACCCTATGTTCTTTTCCTTGTACTCTTCCTTCAGGAGGAAGTTGAAATTTAGTTAAATTGTTTCTTCTTTCTCTCTTTCAGTCAATAATTGTTGTTTAGGCACCATTCAGGCTCAAGTCACTGTGCTGTGCACAGTTGATGATCCAAGAGAAAAACCTACCCTTTCTTTAGACTGTGGGAACAGGACAGATGTGCTTGCACTTTGACCAAGAATGAAAGGGAAATGCCAAATGGGTGGTTCAGGCAATGAGGATGATTGGCAAAAATTTCACAAGAAAATACCCCCCAGGAGAGATTTAGTCAGGAAAGCAACTCCTGGGGAGATCCCTGGGCTCCACGCAATCCCCATGCAATCCCCAGCCTTGATCAACGCCCATGATCAATGCCTACTGTGCGGCTCGACTTCACTGATGAGCCTACAGCTGAAAAGCACAGAATCGACAAAATGAGATGACCTTGTAATGACCTCATAATGTCAGTGTTAGACTTTCTCCCAGGCCCAAGGTCTACCCCGGGGCCCTGCAAGGTATTCTTCTTTCTGAAGTTTTCCTATTGTAGAGGCTGAACATAAAAGTATCTCCTTAATACTTAATTGTTCTTTTGTTAAGTTTCTTTTTTTTTTTTTACTGAAATAGATCATATTTACAGAAAAGGGCACAGAATATGAACTTGATGGCTTTCCATAAAGTTAACACACCCATAGAACTAGCATCCAGACCAAAAACCAGAACATTCTGTGAACCCTTTCCAGTAACTACCTCCCAAGGTTAGCACGACACCCTGAATTAGTTTTGTCTGGTTTTGAACTTTATATACACAAATGAAATCACATGGTATATGTTCTTTCAGCTCTGATTTGTTTGTTTGTTTAACATTATTTTGGTGCAACTCATCCATGTTGTTAAAAGCTATCATTTTTTTCACTCTCGCTGCTGTATATGTTCCTCTGTTTGGACATACCAGCCCTTATTGATTTATTTTCTTGTTGGCTAACATCTAAGGTGCACTCAGTCTGAGACTATGAACATTCCTGAACACAATCTTTGTTGACTGTATGTATTCATTTCCATTGGAATATGCCCAGGGCAGGATCGCTGGGCCACAGGGTGTGTAAATGTTTGGCTTAAGTCAGTGTCATACTTAGTTGATATTTAAAAGAGAAAAAGAGAACAGTGCAAAAAAAAATTTAATTCTCTTAAAAAAAAACTTAAACTTAAAACTTTATCAAAGGGGTGCTTTTCGTCAGTGATTACACAATTAAATTTTAAAAATAACAATTGGAGAATTTATATATTGTGTAGCCCAATATTTTTCAACCATTGGATTGAAATCCACAATGGGTTTAAAATGTTTTTTTTTAATTTTATTTTATTGTGAATTATACACAACAACATTTACCATTTTAAATATTTATAACGGGTTTTGAAATCACTTTAGCGTGTCATGATCAGAGTTTTTTAAAAAGTGAATGGAATAGAAAGCAAAACAATAGAAAAGAAAATGCATCACAGTAAAAATAAATACAATTTGGTGGAACTTTTGTTACAGTGTGTGTGCTCTGGGCTAAAAAAAAAATGTAAAATATAGATCTAGTCCAACTCTTTCAATTTAAAGAATGGAAAATATACTCAGAGACACAAGTGATGTTTCCAAATGCAGCTTGAACTAAACCATCACGTTCTTGTTTCCAATTCAGAGTATTTTCCAACTCCTATCTCACCATCTTTACTGCCAATCTTGTCAGATTTACGGCTAGATGCGGCCACATCTTCATGGCCCCACATTCTATCAGTGCGAAAGGGTCTCATTACCCCTGCCCATTGAGCTGGCCCTCAGGAGGCTGCAGAGAAGCCAGAACCCAACAACTAGCACCTTCTGAACCTATTAAAACCCAGGGCACCCCATTTGACCCTATTTATTTTAGGGTCAACCAGGAATAGTACAAACCTAGAAATTTAAAAGAAGAGTGGGGAAAGGACCTGTGGTTTGACATTTTTCAGAATTTTTTTTTAATCTTTTGTGTGTGTTTCAGGGCACGTTTCAAGTGCAGAGATCTGGAAAGGAAGCACTATAAATAGAAGGGGCTGCAGTGGTGAGGGAGAGGAGAGGAAGTGTGTTCTGAACACCTGCTTGTCTCCCAATCTAGGGCCTTGGCGGGGCTTTTCAGTGGGCTCTTCCCGCCTCCCCCACCCCACTGTGCCCCACCCCAGCCCCTTCTCAGTCCGTCAAAACCAGGGCTGGCGCCAAGTGCTCTGGCCTGGATCACCACGACCCAGCTCCAGCCTATCACCAGCCCGGTTCCACCAAGACAGGTCCTGGGAGAAAGGGGATCTGTCCTGGCCTGGGCCTAAGTTTAACTTGGGTCAACTCAATGAACCTCCATGGGATTTGCCCCTCACCCCCCAGCGGTGTCTTGTAACAATTAGATTGTGTCTCACCCTAGTATAAAACTTGGCGATGCCCCCCAACATCTTAGAATAAAACCCACCCACAGCCCATGGGCACTTTGACCAGGAAGACCCAGCAGGAGGGAACAGAAGTGAGGGCATGCATCTTGAGGCTGTATTTGCACAGCATCCAATGTTTTTACTGAGTCTATATTTCCTTGGGGGCTGGCTTTGGTGGGAAAGGGTAAAAAGGCCATGGAGATCTTTGAGAAGACAGGCTCCCCCCTCTACGATCCCTTCACCTCACTCACTGGTCACCTTCCACTCCTCCCAGTTACAGCTCCATTACTCAGAGCCCACTCTCCACTCAACTGAAGCACCTCTCACCCTTTAAGCCTCCACCTCAGTATCACCTGGGCTGGCCAAGTGCACTTCAAGGACCCATCTAAATCAGAACCCCCTGTTACATTATGGGACCTTTCTTCAAATACCTAAAGTGGTGTAAGTCAGCTTTTGATTTGTGTGATTATTAGATTTATCTCTCCCCCCGCCCCCGCAATGAACTTTTTATTCTGAAAACAAGTCCAAGTTGGTTTTGCACACTCTTGTATGTCTACCTTCTAGCACAGCGTCTGCCCAATATATTATTTGGGAAAGAAGAGAGGAGGAAGGGAGGGGAGGGGAGGATGTAGAAAAGATGGGAGAGGAGGGGAGGGGCAGGAGGAAGAAGAGGAGAGAAAAAGGGGACACCAGGGATAAAGGGTTGAAAGGGGGAGAGAGGGGAAGCAGCCAGCTATCAGGAAGAACCAAATGGTTCTCTCCCTCTGTCACTCCATGAAAACTGGTTTTACACTTTCCCCTCTCCTAACAGCCACTGTCATTTTAAAATGGAAACCCGCTTCCTCTCAGCACACACCCTTTCTTCTTGAAAGCAGCCCAGGGGCAGCTGTGAGCCAGTGAGTGGCAGTCCTCAGGTTCCAGCCAGGCACACTTCTCACCCTGCCAGGCAGGGCAGCGGCCAGCTGGGGCTGCACAGACCCCTGGCGGACGTGTAGAGCGCAGCCCCTCCCTGCAGCCCTGTCGGAGTTTAGGGGGAGGCCTCTGCCATGGTGACTGGGGACAGCGGGGGAGCTTGGGCTCAGTGTGAAAAGCGGGGTGGGTATGATTGGCCTAGGGCTTTGGTTTGACTGACTGGGATTTACGATTTGGGAGCCAAAGCTGAGCTGTTTAAGACCCTTCACTCAAGCACTGCTCAACCCCCTTTTGTCTAACATTTTCTAAGAACATCCATTTTCAAGAGTCCTCAGTTCTAGTCAGCTTTTGATTTGGTGCGCCTTATGGAAGTATGAATTACATACCCAAGAATCCATACTTTCTAAATGTCGTCCCATGACTTTTAGAGCTGTGCAAACATCACCATGATCCAGTTACAACACATTCTTATCACCTCCAAAAGGCACCTTGTATCCACTTGCATTCGCTCCTCCTTCCAACCGAGACCCAGCCAACCTCTAATCTACTCTTTCCATGTATTAGATTTGCCTTTTCTGGTTGTTTCATGTAAGGAGAATCATACACTGTGTGTAGCCTTCAGCATTAGGCTTCTTTCAGCAAACACCACACTTGGAGGCTCTAGCACGCATGTATCAGTTTGTTTCTTTCTATTGCTGAAGAGTAATACAGGACCTTGATTTCATATCAAGAGAGGGGAAAGCTATTTCCTGTCATGTAGAAACCATTCCTTCCTTCAAGGATTCAACTGAAAGGGAAGTTGGCACACGTGACACTTTGTGCTTAGGAGACAGACAGACAGACAGACAGACAGAACATCCCATCATGGTGATAGAGGCAGAAACATGCACTGGATGGAAAGGTTCAAAAAGGTCCCCATGGGATAGAATGATGAGCAGAAACCAGTTAGGTCAAATGTCAATATATATATATATCTCCTCAGTTTTCAAATATCAGTTGCATAAGTTGGAAGTGCCAGATCGGGTAACACCTTGCGGAGCTGTAATTCAGAGAGATGGCCCCAGGGCTGCACATCAAGGCCAGGACCACATCCGGACGAAACAGATGAGGATCCCCCAGTGCAGGACAGGCATCAAGAGCTTTTCAGATCTCCCAGATGATTCCAGTGCACAGCCAAGGTCAAAATCAAGGATGACTGCACTAAAAGGTTACTGGTCACCCAAAGTAATCACCTGGCTGTACGGGGAGGAGGGAACCCACGTCCTCCTTTCCGGCGGGTGGATTCCTGGTTCTCCCCAACAGCCCCACACAGACTTCCCCTCCTGGGTATAGCTACCGTCCTCACCTCCTCCACTGATGCCCTAATGCTGACATCACAGAGAGGGCCCGAGGGAGACAGAGACAAGGCTGCCTTGTAATCAGACTGAGAAGGCCAATGCCTTCCATGTCACTAAAGGGAAACATTCACAAGTATGACATGGATAGGGCCTCATAGAAAAATCATGAAGAAAATGTCCCCCAGGACTGATCGCAAGAACAATCTGATATGTCTACTTCTATACATTTTTCCATATATTTAGCTTCTTTGGTAAACATACAAACATATAGTTTTTGTTTGGTTCGCAATCAAATGATATCACGCTCGAAGAATTATGTGAAAACTTGCTTCTCTATATAGCCCCAAGAACAGTCCATGTTGGAACCCACAGTTCTGATTCCTTTCTAAGATGCCTGCAGAATGAGAGGTGATATTCCTCACTTAGCCATCCCCGTAGATAAAAGCCCGCATTCTTCTCAACGGTATCTGCTCTTAAAAATGTCACTTCTGGGAGCTTCCTTGTATATAACCTTTGTGTACATGTTCAATTTTTTAAAATAGGGTCAATTCTTAGGAGTGGAGTGTCGCAATTCTGGGCTCTCCACTCAGCTTGTTCATTTACTTGCCCGTTCCTGCACCAGGCGTGACGGGAGCCCAGAGAACGGTCGGCGGTTTCGTTCTTGGTTAGAGCATGGATTCCGTTGCTGCTGTGAGTAGTTTCCTTTTCCCCTTAACATTTTCCAACTGGCGCTGGTCAGTGATTAAGAAAACCACTGATTTTAAACAATTGTGATAAAATACACGTAACATAAGATTTACCATTTCAACCATTTTTAAGTGAACAAACAGTTCCGTGGCAGTAAGTACATTCACGTTGCTATCAACTGTCACCACCATCCATCTCCAGAGTTTTTCTCATCTCCTCTAACAGAAACTCTGCACCCATTAAGCAAACTTCCCTTTCCCCCTCCCATGAGGCCCTGGCAACCATCATTCTCCTGGGCATCTTCATGAGTTTGACGACTTTAGGAACCTCATCCAATATTTGTCCTTTTGTGACTGACTTCTTTCACTTAGCATAATGTCTTCAAGTTTCATGCATTTTATAGAATGTATCACAGCTAAATAATATTCTTTTCATAGCTAAATAATATTCCGACGTACGGATGCAACAAACCTGAGCTGCTGGGATGGGCAGATGAAAAGGACAGGAAGAAAAGAAAGAAGAGGAAAGTCGAGAGACCCAGCAGTGTTTGAGAGAAAGTAGGGCAAGAAAAGAAAAACTCTGGCACGGGGTCAGCCAGGGCCAGCCCTTGGAAACAGGGAAAGGCTACCGGGTTTGTAGAGTATTTGCCATAATCCCAGGTCACTGATGCTTTTGCACAGCTGGGATCCACTGGGGGAGCAGCAACAAGCCCCACGTTCTGTCTGCAGCCACAGGACACCGTGCAGGTGCAGGATAGGAGCTGAGGGTGCCTGCCTGCAGGCCTCCCCTCCCTCAAGGTTAAGGAGGTTGCCCAACCTTGAGCCTGTACTGATCAGGAACAGCAAGGTGACAGGGCTAAGTACAACTCGGGAGACAAAAGGTCTAGTATGGAGATTTTTAATAGAGTGTGTGTGAATCCTTTGAAAGATCTTCGAACAGAACTCAGGGGGTTCATGAACTTAAGTGGGAAAGGTTTGCCTCTTTTCTTCCTGTGAATTTGTTTTTATTGGGGTGTGGGGGGGTGTGTTGTGCAGTGTTACCTTGGGGTGTGCCCCACCAGTGAAACGTCCATTCCAACCTTCTGGGGATCGTTCTTTGGAACTTTTTCTTGGAAAACTTTACATCTTTATTTTCATTCACTTCTAACAGAAACTGAATACCTACTTGTATTGGGAACGTAGGCAACACCACTTAGTTTTAGCCATACCAAGAAAATTAACAGAGATTTTTTCACATCATACTTTAGTTGTTACTAACAATAAAATATTGTTTACGCTCACTGCTACTTTGAAATCATGCGGTCATAGACCTGTGGGTAACAGAAAGAGTGTGTGGCAGGGTCGGGCCCTAAGGGCCGGGCTGAAGGCAGGTGGAGGGGTCCCCTGGGCCCTCAGTTTTGTCTTTCAATCCAGCATGTTCTCTGTGCTAAACAGCGGTGACCCAGGGACAAATACAAAGGGGAGCAAGGTGGAGATGCTGCCTGGAGGAACTCGACGGCTAGTGAGGCACAGAGCAGAGCCAGATGAGCCACGGCGACGCTGTGTGATTCGTGCACTGAGCAAGGAGTGCGGGCTGGTGTGGTCAGACTGGGTTTCTCACGGGAAATAACATTTAAACGGACTTTTTCAGGATATATTAAGAAGTGTGCACAAGGACACAAGACTGTCATTTAACCAGAAGAACCCCGCATCAAGCGTGTGCACCTCAGTTTAGAATTCGGGGGAGCAAAAAGCAGAAATTTCCCCGGGCCATGGGGCTGAAACAGGAAACCACCCAGAAACCCTTGGCAGTAGGAGGCAGGGAGTTCCCCGCTCCCCAGGATCAAGCAGACGTTTTCACTGGAAGCACCTCTGGGGGCAGCAGCATTTGTCCACCCCACCCCCACCCCCACCCTACCCGACCCCGCATTAGAATGCAGCCTTCCTGAACTCACAGGTTGCTTTCTATTCTGTTTGCTAATGAATCACAAGCACCTGTGCCTGGCACAGATCTGGCCCCTGCATTTATTTCTTGAATGGGTGAATAAATCCAGCCACAGGGGAGGCAGCTAGATAGGGCAGGCCATAACTCTGCCTCCGCATGGCATTGTGTCTCCAAATTGTCATGGTGCCTGAACTCTAGATGACCCAGGAAAACCTCTGAAACCCCAGATGGGACAGAACTGTTTCGAGGCACTGAGCAGGTGGCATGCCCAACACCTGGGCTGCTCAAGTGCAAATCATCCCTGCCCTTTTCCAGGACTGTAGCTTGTTGCTGGGGTCTGGAGGGTCTTGGCAGATGTCTCAGTTGCCTGGATTAGGAATCCTTTTCCTCAGAGTGGAATCTGAGCTGGAAAGGTGAGCCCCAGGTTAGTGGGGGCAGAGGGCTGGGAGCATCCTTACCAGAATCTCCATCTTTGAGCTCATAGTAGGTGGGCAAGGTCTCCTCCTGTGACAGGCCTGACATAGATTGGTCCCTGATAAAGAATAAAGCAGAGCATTTCTACGACATCATCTCTATTCCCTCCAATGATGTTATGAGCTGAACTGTGTAGCTACCCTGCCCCCCACCCCACGTCAATCCATCTGTTGAACTAACCTCCAGCACCTCAGAATGTGACAGTATTTGAAGATACAGCCTTTAAAGACGTGATTAAATTGAGGTCCTTAGAATGGGCCTTAGTCTAATCTGACTGGTGTCCTTCAGATTAGGACATAGACACACAGAAGGAAGACCACGTGAAGACAGAGAAAAAACATCTATAAGCCAGGAGAAAGGCCTCAGAGGAAACCAACCCTGCTGACACCTTGATCTCAGATACAAATGATACAAACGTGTATCATTTAAGGCTTTCAGTCTGTGGTGCTTTGTTACAAAAGCCCCAGCAAACTAATACAAATGATCTCTCTGAATTTTTTCAATGGGCTCTCAGAGGTAACATCCTCACTGTCTGCTTTCTGTAGCCACAAAGGAGAAATAAAAAGAAATGCCCTCCAGAAAGACCTTGTGACATAAGTATGCGTTATTTGGTTATTTGATGACCTTAACTGCTTACTCGGTAAGAAAAACAAGCTTTCAGAGCTTGAATTTCCCAGACGCACAGGCTGCTCTTGCTGATGTCAGAGCACTCACGCAAGACAGTCAGCTGGTGTTTGCTAACGTAGATTTTACACACAGAACCAGAGGCCAAGTCAAGTTCAGTGGTGAATGTCTGCAAGGAAGTTAGTGGGTTTTGATGTAAAAAAAAAAAATTTCATGCCATGTCTTAGTTTTTACCAGGTTTATTAGAAATGTGCCTGACTTTACAGCATAAAGCGAATAACAAAAATATGTCCAACTCCGAAGTTTCATAAAGTACTTGGCAGCCAGTTTTAAATTTTAAATGCATATCACTGATTACCTGGAAATGCCTCAGAGGACTCTGGAAACGCTGCCCATCCCACCTGTCACTGCCCAGTCTCTCCAGCTCACTACTGTGCCTTAAGTTGCCGCACAGATAACAGCCTCCCGCTGGGCTTCGCTTTAATAAGACTGAACCTCCCTCTCCCGGAGAAAGCCCAGACGATTTTGTCTGTTTCCAAAAGAAGAGTGACTAATGGCCAAATCTCCCTTGCTGGGCTATGTCGCCTCCCGCCATCCACATTGCCCAGGCTTAGTGAACTCCTCGTGGGCCCAGGGCTTGCAGGGCAGGTGGCAAAGATGTTGCTGTTACCCGGCCCAGCTGCTTCACTCTCTGGCTTCAGTTTCCTCCTTGTAAAGTGAAAATAATAACAACAGCCCCCTGGGAGGGCCTCTGTGAGAATTAAGGGAGTGACATATGTATGGACTTGCCTGGGATCTAGTAAATCCCAGTGTCTGTTCCCTTTCTTCTCAGTCTCTCCCCTTGATGGCAGGACTATGGCTTCTACTCAGCCACGGCATATCACCGAGCACAATGCTGGACACGCATGACACCTGAATAGAGTGTCAATGGATTGATTTCCTGGTTTCATTTATATCTCATATGTCACTCACCTATATGTAGCTAAGTTGGGATTGCCTTTGAAGAAGGAGAACTTTAAAACGATTTTTCTGATAACAGTAATTCATGTTCCTTGTACTCAGTTTGGACTATGTGTTCAAGAATAAGGAAGAAAATGTTATAGCCCAATACAACATCCAAAGGTAATTATTGGTTAATATTTTGCGCTATTTCCTTCCAGTCTTTTTTCTAGGTGTATGTGTACCCAAGTTTGTTTTACTCAACTGCCTGAACCTTCTGTAATATTTGCCCCACAGCATCTTAGAGTAACTGCTCAGCTTCTAGGGTCTCAAAGAAAGTATCTTACTTACAGCAGAGCTACATTTGATAGCTCTCTCTCAATAGATGACGTATCTGTAATGTACATGTCTGTTTATACTGTCTCACATTTCTGTCTTGAAGAGAGTAAAATCTGCTCCCATATCAAAAATACAATGGAGGAAGCTGCCTATTTCCAGCCTCTCATCTTGTAATGAGTACCTATTTAAGGTAGGCAAATAATTTAGAGAAAAAAAAATTCTAGTTGTTTTGTTTTGTTTTGTTTTCACATGCTGTTATGTACATTAAGAAACATAGTAATGGTTTTATTCTAACTTAAGGAGAAACTGGCAGCAGACCCTCAAACTAGATCCTTTCCCCAGATCACAGAGTCACAAATGCGTTCTGAGGGCTGGCACACCTCCACCCTCACTGTCAAATGGATGCTAATTCCTTATTTTACCAAAGGCATCCGGCCAGGAGGTTAAGTGGGTCAGCAAGTCTAAGCAAATTAATCTGATTTGGAGCATTTTTTTGGAAGTAGCAATGCAAAGATTATTTTGCTCAGGTTTGAGACATTATGGAGTCCAGTAGGGCTGTCACAAGCCTCTTTCAATTTGGAGCAGTGTCCACAATTTCACACCAGTAGGGTCAACAAAATTATAGGTTTGGTGGGTGATTCGCACATCGTCACAGCTTAGCTTCACTCGGTGGGTGCTTTTGAGTCCTGAAATCTCCCCTTGATAACTGTGCCACTCCTCCTCTGTGTGGACGAGTCCAACTACCTTTCAGATACATTTAGAGTTGTGCAGGTGCATGTGTGCATATGCGTATGATGTGTGTGACTTTGTGTGTTGTATGTGTGCATTTGTGTACCGCATAGATACACACACGTATATGTAAATATAATCTAGGAATTTCATATATTTCAGGATAAAGAAAAATTGTGTAGAGTAGTTGATATTCTCACGGTCAAAATAGTTTAAAAAGGTAGATCTAGCCCAGAAGAAATTGTGCAAGGTTGAACTTGGAGCCTTTCCCCCTTTCCATCCCTTTTCACACACACACACACACACACACACACACACACACGCACACGCACGCACGCACGCACGCACGCACGCACGCACGCACGCACACCCCACTCCGTGCCCCAGAAGCTATGAAACCTGAGGGAAAGCTCTAATTAGCCTCTCATAAAATAGTTTGAATGCACGCCTGCGCCCCCTTGTGGTTCAAAGGGAGCAAGACAGGGTGACACTTACAGAGCAGGAAACTACAGCTCAGATAGGTTGAGTAACTTTTCCAGAGTCACACAACTCATAGGAAATGGGTGGAGGACTTAACCTCAAGCCTAACCCCAGGCCTAACCCCTGCTCTTAACCATTTACCCGCTGAACTGAGCCCCACCAGAGCCAGAGCAGTGTTTCTCAAATGTGAGTTACATGTGGACCCCTTGAAAAGAAAATACTTTCTTATGAGTGAAGGAAAATTGCAACTCCTTTGAGAAATGGCATTAAAAGTAAAAACCTATAACTGCAGATGACACCCGGTACCATCACAGCCACCCATATGACAAAAGGCCCACCTGCAAGGGGCTTCCCTAGATGGCATCAACTGAAATGAAAACATAACCAAATTTAATTCTCTAGAGGCATGTGGGCAAGGCACTGCCTTCCTCCATCAACTCTGCCAATCATTTTTAACCTGTCTGAGAAATACTGGCTTAGAATAAGGGTAAAGAATAAAGTGGTTGGTGTTACATTGCCCATTTAATAGTGCTCGTAAGACAGTTCCTAATTGGTGGACCCTTTAATCATACATATTTTTAAATTTTGTAGGCCTTTTCTTGGATTTCATCTGAATTTGAGCCTTGGAGTTGCAGAGCTGCAGAGCTGCCTTAGGCTGAGTGCCCAGTGAATTTTCCACAGGGATTGATTAGGAAGTGATCCCAGGAGGTAGAAATGAAGAACAGGGGAAGGGAAATGAGAAGGAAAGCTATACAAGATATGCTCTCAATTATCCACCAGAACCCTCGGCAGAGTGCATAGCATGATCTTAGGGTTGTCAGCCTGCCTGAGGGAGAAGTGGGACATTTGTCATCCTTTGCCTGGCTTGTTATCCCACCCCTCACTGATGCAGGGTCCCACCCATGCCCTGCTGGGCTGTCTGCTGAGCATCACACTCCTGAGAAGACCCAGGTGGTCTATTCTTTCCTTATAGCCACTTATAACATATTATCACACACAATGTGCCTTAAAACAACAGAAATTCTATTCTCTCTCACTTCTGGATACCAGAAATCCAATATTAATTTCACTGGGCCAAAATCAATATGTCCTAGAGCCTTGCTCCCCCTGGAGGCTCTAGGGAGAATCCCCTCCTTGTCTCTTCAGCTTCTGGTGGCTGCCCTGTTTCTGGGTTTGTGGCTGCATCACCACATCGTCTTCTCCTCTCTATGTGTCAATTCTCCCTCTGCTTCTTTCTTAGAAGGATGTTGGTGATGGCACTTAGGGGCCACCTGAGTACTCAGAATGATCTCACCTCAAGATCCTTAGTCACATCTGCAAAGAGTCTTTTCCCAAATAAGGTGGCATGTACAGGTTCCAGGGATTACGATGTGCATATATCTTTGGGGTGGGGGACATTTTTCAGCTGACCACAGGTGAGAAGAAAGAGATGAGCCTTGATCACTGGAGGTGAGACCTGTCAGTGCTGAGTGGATGGAGGCTTGTTGGAGCTGGTGGCTCTCCACAAGGGTGAAAGCAAAGGTAAAGTTGACAGCGCAAGGACAAAGAGACATCTGACAGAAAAACAAAGTAGACAGTGCTGCACATCATCGGTTGACAGACCAGGCCTGGAAGGATGACAATGCAAACAAGCCCCAGTCCTTAGGAATTCCACAATTATATTTCAACTCAGGTGAACATTTTCCATATATTGTGGCATCTGCTTGATTTATTTCTGCAGAAGAGAGGCAGTTATTAAATATCAGTTCTGCCAAGGGACATGTCATTAAGAGAACCTGGGATAATGCCTGAGATATCTTTTCCTACATGTTTGCTTTTCAATCACCCAGATGTTACTGGAATAATTGCAGTAAGTACCTGGACCAGTACCTGGTCCTGCCTTCACTTTCTCCACCCCAAAGAAACTTATCTCCAAAAAGCAAATCTGCCCATGCTCCACTTACGTCAGGCCCTTCGGTGGCTCCCAGGACCCCAAGTCCTTAATACAGTGTTGCCAGACAGCACTGGGACAGCACTTTACACCACAACCTTGCTTCTCTTAGTCCCCTGCTTATTGGGAGGGGACATTAGAAAATGCAAGAGACAGAAACAGAGACATTTAGATAACATCGTAACTCACTAAGTTGTACTGCTAAGAGTTGGTCAAAACTAGCCAGAGAAGGATTTGCTAGTGGGAGATGTCTGAAACTCTAAAGACCTTTAGATAAAAGCATCCCTTTCAGAAAAGCACTGGACCTTCTCACTGTGCTTATGTGCCTGCCACCTAACTACTGGCTAAATGAATAAGTGAATGAAAAAGAACTTAGTATCAATATTTGCCATTGAAAATTATACCAAAATTTAGTTTATTGTGCAGGTTGTGCATTCATGGATTTTGAAATTCAGAAGGTGCAGAGGGTGCACACACACTCCTACCAAGTTTCTGCAGAGGCGCCCAGTGCTATTTGCATCCCGCGTATCCTTGCAGAATATTTTATGCATGTATGAGCCAAACTGTGCATGCATAAGTGCTTTCTTTCCTTTCACAATATATTAGAAATCATTCCATAGTTTTTGAGTTCTTTCATTCTCTTCCCTTTTGCGGTTGCCTAATGTCTCATTGTATAGATGTGCAATGGGTTTTCTAATCTATTGGATTAATGGAGAGTTCCATTGTTTCTAATCTTTTAAAAACAATGGAGCAGTTAATTACCTTTCACAAAAGTAATTTCCAGATGTGCAAGTATATCTGTAAGATAAATAAGTGAATTTTCTTGGTCAAAAGGTAGATGTGTTTGCAATTTTGAAAAATATCACCGATTGACCTCCAAAAAGAAGTTATACCAATTTAGACTCCCCCCAAATATATTAGAATGTCTATTCCCCCACAGTTTATGATCAAATGTTTTGCTCTGTGCCAATCTGAGAGATGAAAATGGCTTTTGAAGATAATTTTAATTTGTACTTTTCTTAAAGAATGAGATTGAACATCTTTTTTATATGTTTAAGAGGTTTTTGTATTATCTATCTGAACAGTTAATTCTTCTTTAACCATTTTTCTTGTTCATTTTTTTATTAGTTTGTAGAGCTCTTCATATATTATGAAAATTAAGCCTTTACATGGGATATATTTATGATCAAATAGAAATTACATATTTAAGCATAGTTTCTTTCATTTTATGAATAGTTCATTGGAATCGTAACAGTATAATTGACTACATAAGGCAATTTTCTTACTTTTGAGAATCAGATGAATACATTTGATTATAATAAGCTTTTATAATTGGTAAGCTTTTATAAATTTAATTTTTAGGTTATTAAACATTACATCTTCTTTTGGTGCCTACCTTTCTTTCTTGAAGTTTTATTTTGGCTCACACTGTTTTCACGGTCTGACACATGTCCTGAGGGCTCACATCCCGCCATTATGCCAAACCCACATCAAGTCCCACACCCTCAAAAAACTTGCCCATGTGTTCCCACCCACATAAGCCTTCCCTTTCCTCAGGCTGTAAGAGCACACGATGTGGAATTCACCCCACAGTGTTCCCACAGTGTTTCCCACTGCCCGATATTTTTTTCTGGTTGTTCCACACACATGAGTCTTATCCCTTCTGAAAGGCAAGGATGTCTTTCATGTTCTTCCCATCACTAAAAACTCTGCTGGGAACAAAGTATGAACACAATAAACACTGATTAGCTGGAAATAACCTTCAGAGATTCTTAACCGATGTTCCATGAATAGGATTCAGGGTGTCCTGAATTATTATTACGTTCCATTTTATATTATATTGTATTGTATTATTATATTATATTACATTATATTATATTAATTAATGATGTTTTTATAAGAAGATAGTGATACACACAGCCACAGACATAGGCTGTCCTTGTGCAGACAGATGCTGTCATTGGCTAAGGAAAAGCTGGGGCTACCACAGGTGGAAGCTCTGAGGAAGGCTCCTCCCCCACAGGCTTCAGAGGGAGCATGGCCCTGCCCACACCTTGATTTTGGACTTCCCACTTCCAGGACTGTGAGACAATAAGCCACCCAGTCTGTAGAAATCACAAATATTTTCATAGAATATTATTGTTGCTACAGATATATCAAAATACTATTTAAGCTCATTCCTACTTTGAAATTACAATAATTAGACCCAAGATAGATCTTTTTTTATTAATGATGTAATAAATAACATCAACCTGTTTTATACAATTTTAATATTATCATAAATTTATTTTAATGTAATTATTTACTTTATTATTTATTCTATTTATTTTATTTTATGCATTTAAAAACATTCTGAAGAGTCCATAGTCTTCACCAGAATGCCGAAGAACTCCAAGGCCCTATTAAGTTCTGCCTGAGCCGCAGTATTCAAGTGTATCCAGGAGAGGGCAGTAGAGCACCAATGCAAAACTTCATACACATTAGTACTGCATATTTTACTGTATTTTCCCCCATGGCAGAAACAGAAATATCCTTTAAATTCACATTATTTTTAGAGTACTAATAATGTATGCAGTGTGATCAGAATATGGAAATACTTGCAAGCCTGCTATATCATTTATTTTGTTAACTTTGAAAATTTCCATACCATTTTTTAAAATGCTTAAATAAACAGTTGGTACTGAAATTATTTTAAAACTGCATCCTATAGCTGGAATTAGTTTGTAATTTCTATGTTCTATATAAAAGCATAAAATAAGCATAGAATTAGTTTGTAATTTCTATGTCTTATATAAAACCATAAAATAAAATGGAAATTAATATAAAGAATACCCTGACCATGTTCAAAATATACACAAAACACCAAATAACATGATCCACAGTGATAACAATACAGAAGGGCCTTCTAGGTCCTTGCCTACCCAGCGAACATTAGAACATTACCTGAAGGCTTACTGGTGTATATAACGTAGTCCTTTTTTCTTGGGAGATAAAAACCTTTATAATTGCATTTTCTCAGAGTCTGCTCACTTTGGCATTTGTTAAACTGTCCAAGTGAACTGGGAGGAGGCCGTTCAACTGATTTTTTTCCCTTTACAGCTTTGACCAGGAGGCCGGTTTGAAGGCAACACATCGTTTGTCCTTCTCTTTCTACCATCATCTAACCCTGAATCCACGGCCCTTCGCAGACAGTAAAATCCACAGACAGACTTCTGCCTATGTTTTTTTGGTGGAGCAGAATCAGAGAATGAGAAAAACGCAATAACAAGGTGAGGCTCGCCTATTTCTTCTTTGGAAATTGGTGATGGTCTCTGACAAACAACTTTACTGTTTCCTAAGCACTCCAGGTCCATATCCCCTGTACCCCTGTGGCCCATGACATGGGGGAGTAATAGTCCCCTGAACCTAAACACTCTATACAGGGCAGTGCCGCCTCTTCACACACTGGTTATCTAAAGGATTACATCTTAGACCAACCCAGAGGCTAATAATACAGGACCTATTCTTTTCAAGAATGCGTTTTTTACTATAAGGACTCAGCTTTTCTTTCTTCTTTGGAACACTCCTGGCATTGCCTAAGTATGTTTCCAGTTTGAAAACCCTAAGTCCCTTGAATAAATCTTAATTGACATTGGGCAAATTACTTATTTCTGAAACATGTCTTTGAATAATACTCATCTCTAAAATTCTCTCTTAACATGAGTTGTCTCCTCCATAAAATGGGGTAACAATTGTTTCAATGCAATGCAAATTCAATTGAAGTTTGTTTATAAAGTAGCTGGTGCACAGTACTACTGTCCCCCCTTATCTGCAAGGGGTATGTTCCAAGATCCCCAGTAGATGTCTGAAACCATGGATAGTACTTAACCCTAAATATACTATGTTTTTATCTCTCTCTATATATATATGTATATATATCTATGATAAAGTTTAACATAAATTAGGCACAGTAAGAGATTAACAACATTAACTAATAATAAAATAGAACAATTATGACAATATACTGTAATAAAAGTATGTGAATGAATTTGGGGCTGTTATTAATTAAAATGAGGGTTACTTGGACACAAATATTGTGATACCTTGGCAGTCAATCCAATAACTGAGACAGCTACCAAGTAACTAACTACTAAGTGACTCAGCACATATACAAGAATGGACGAACTGGACAAAGAGATGACTCATGTCCTGGATACAAGTGAGCGAGATGGCAAGAGATTTCACCACACTACTCAGAAGTGCGCACAATTTAAAATGTATGAATTGTTTATTGCTGGAATTTTTCATTTAATATTTTTGGACCAGGGTTGACAGTGGGTGACTGAAACCACGGAAAGCGAAACCTTGGGTAAAGTTGGGCTACTGTATGTATTCCGTCAGTGTGGAGCCCCGTCACTTCCTGCTCCCCAAAACAGATGCTTTTCCCTTGAAAGAGCCACACGTATTTATTACTTTATGACCCTAAAAATAGGCAGAGTGGGGCTGTTAAAAACCACATTACAGAAAAAGATAGAATCATGACTGTGATTCAAATATAAAAATGGACAAGAGTTAAAGGTTTTATTTAGCTCTTCATTCAACAAGAAGCCAAAAAGCACTGATTTATACGTGCTTTATATGTCATAAAGGATATGTTGAAATGAATTGTAAAGGAGGCTAAATTTTTTTCCCCTTATTGGGATAAGGGGTCAGCCGACTGGCTCCCAGGCAGGACAGAATTTACATGGCTATTACTTATCTACAGCTCTCAGTGTTGTAAGAATCCTTCAGAATCAGAAGGAAAAAAATCAGAATCGGATAAGTCAGAAGGGCATATTATAGACAATGCATAGTTTTCTAAAGAATACACCTATTTTCCCTACCACTAGAAGGTGTTTGTGTCAGTAATGGGCTCCTTGTTTTTATTTCCTACTTCCTAGAATTAGATCATACAGAAACTACCCTGCTGTGGCGCAGGTTGTGAAATCACTAAAAACCAAGGTCCCATGTCCTGGAACAAAGCCACAGTCTCCAGGGGCAAACAAAGCTGTTTGCTAAGAATCAGTGCAATGCAACAAAGAAAGCGTGCTGGCAACACGGCAGCAGCACTCAATCTCTCCTGCCCCCAGAGCTCATTTCCAGGGTCCTGAACTCAGCCAGAGCATGTGGGCTGCACTGAGATCACCTGCCCTCCGCCCCCTGGGTGGGAAATGGACCAGTGGTGGTGATGGGGAGGTCCTACTCAATTTCACACTCAGCGGGCTGCTCAGGTAAATCTCTCTGCCCAGCAGAGCTGCACCACTAGCCCCCAGTTTCAAGCCCTGGTGGTTTGCTTCCTTATACAAAACAAATTCTTTCCCCAACACCTTTTCTTCCATTATTGAGACTCATCAAAAGGCCATATACCCTTCTTCAGGAACCTCTTACTTCCATTCCTGAGCTCATGAAAATGCTAGTCTTAATGTGGCTCTGTCACATTGCCTGCAGACAGGCATTTGGTCTGTGACTGTCATCACCATATAGTGTCTTCCTTATCATTAGGTTTACTAATTAAGTACATAAGGGAAGTGATCCGAATCATAACTTTTATTGATTGAGCTAGATGGCTTCTATGTTGAAGAGCAGGGAGTTCACCTCCAGCCCAGCCTTTCTCCACTCCCTTTGGACTTCCCATCCACCAGGGCCAGGACTTGAGTGAGTCAGTGAGGCATTCATTCCTGTGAAATTTAAGGGGTGCCAGGGTGTAAAAATAATCCAAAATTAATTAATTGTCACTTTCCCTTGTCCTTTAATGAGTAGGAAAAGTTAAAGATCTGACTCTAAGGAGATCACACACCCATGCTGTCTGGAAGAAGTCTCCAATGTTTATGTAACGACAACTACATGCTTTTATTATTTTTTTCTGAAGCCCTGACGTCACCTAGTATGTGAAGGATTTTTTAAAAAACTGAAAGCATTATTGAGATATAACTCTCATACTATAAGATTGTATCCATTTAAAATGTACAATTCAGGGGCACAGCCTGAAAGGTGGCTGCCCCCGTGCCCAGCACGTACCGCCCGGAACCTGGTGCTAAACCATTCGTAAAGGACCTGCTTCGGGGTGGGGGCTTCGTAGGTAGCAGAGCAGCTTCCTCGCTGCAATCTGTTGAAAGTCAACCCTCGACACAAGGTTTTGTAAAAGGGGGGGTATAAATAAATAAAATGTACAGTTCAATGTGAATTTAGTTTTAGAACATTCTCATCACCCCACAAAGCATTTCCCGAACTCTCTATCTGCACTCTGTCAACCTGAGGCAACCATCAGCCTAGTGTCTTCTCTGTAGATTTGCTTGTTCTAGACATTTCACATAAACGGAAGCATACATTATGCTGCTTTCTGTGACTACCTTCTTTCACTTAGCATGCTGTTTTCAAGGTTCATCCATGTTACAGCATGTATCAGTACTTTATTCCTTTTTATAGCTGAGTAATATTAAGTCTCATTAAGGCAAGATATGAACACGTGGCAGAAATTGTGATCAGAACATCGTGGGGTCAGAAAGACAAAGATGGGGACTGCAAACTATGTGTCCGTTCATATAAGATGTCCAGAAAAGACAAATCTATAGACACTGTTATTGCGAGAAACATTCAGACCTGTAGAGAATTTTTATAAGAGCTTATCTGAGCCAGACTGATTACATTCCCAGGAAGCTAGATAGCAAATGCTCCAGAAGATGACAGTTCTGCAGTTTCCTTTATACATTTGGAATTAAGAAGGGAACATAAGGGAAATCACATGAACATGAGACAAAGTAGCACAGGGAAATCTCTATGATGGAATTACAGAACAGTTAACAAGATTATGTGTCCTCTTGAGGGTGGTTAATCTTCCGAAGGGTCCAAAAAAGAGGCATTTCAAAGGTGTGTTAACCTAGATGCACAAAAACAACACATGGGGCTCGCTTAAGACAGAGATAACCTTTTACTAGGAAAGTTATAGGCCTGAAGTGTGAATACCCAGCATGACCTGCCCAGTTAGGAATTTATGATTACATCACCCTGTGAGATTACTTTTGGTTAGATTTATTACAGAGCCCTTCTTTTGTCCACAAGACCAAAGGCAGATTCATGATTTCCTGGAGCTGGTGGGTAGGGCCAGGGTGTGGCTGGAGGGCCCTTTTGCAGGTAATCAAAATGTTTTCAAATTGAATTGTGATGATAACTGCACAAGTCCATAAGTGTAGTAAAAATCATTCAATCGTACACTTAAAATGAGTGAATTTTATGATATGTAAACTATGCTTCAATAAAGCTATTATTAGAAAATAGTGCAAAGACTTAAAACTGCCTACAGGCACAGGGATTCAGGGCAGCCTTCCTCTTTTGTCTGTCTGCATGTCAGGCATTGCACTGTCCCAGGTAATGCTGGGGTGAAATCACTCTGCTGTCGGAAAGCCATCAGACATTGCCCGGCATGAGCTGGATAAGTTATCTGATCTCCCCGGCTTTCACTTTCTTCATGTGAATAGCATTGGGTGCTTACTAAAGTTCACAGGAACACCTAGCACCTTGAAATCTGCTAATATTATATTGTTACACGGTGCCATTAGGGATGATTTCTTGGCACTATGAGGCATAAATACAGTAATGGGATAGTCATCCAAACGAAAGTGGATTGAGAAAGCATCCTAGCCCCAGGACACTTTATAAAAGGAGTAGAACTTTTAAAATGAATAATGTAAGAGTGATAATAAAGAAGGGTACAGTGCAGAGCATAAAGAAAAGTGCATCAGGGAAGAAAGTGGCAGTGAGCAGCATTTCTGGATGTGAGGCTTTTAAGGATTTATATGGTTGGTAGAAAGACTGGCTTCAGGAAACCTCTAACTCGGCTTGATGAAGAATGAAATGAATTTCCATTAGTTACTCCAGTTCTATTCCGTTCTTCTGATAACAGAAGAAAATTGAACCTACTGAAGTGTGCTTTATATAACAAGATTATTAATTCGATTGGAGCAGATAATAAACTTGGGGTGAATACCGCATGTGATTGGTTGACTTAGGTTATACAGTCATCAATTTTAGTTCATCTCTCTTTTAAACACCAGCCCAAAAATTTCTCTTGCTTTAAACACCTCTTGGAAGCTCAGTTTTCTATCACAAGTTTTCCCTCAATACTTTTGCAATTAGTTGTGTTTTGAGATTAAAGCTTATTAGCTGCTAGCAAAATTAAAGCTATTTGGAGGTGGGGTTTATAAAATATTATCTTATGGGTATCTAATTATGGGAATGAACTGTATCAAAAGAAAATTCTGTGCGTGACCAATATTCCAAATGATTTTGCTTATAGACAGTAATGACTCTACTGGAGATTTTTATTATTTTTTTATTTTTTCTGCATTTTACAAATATTCTAAAACAAATTGCTGCTGTTTAATTTTACTTTAATAGTAGGTATTTTAAGCTATTTAGTTATGCCAAGTAATACATGAATATAGTCTAGTCATAAAAGATTCAAACAGCTCAGAGATACCTAGAATAAAAAGTTACATACTGTACCACTGCTCTCATCACTGGCCCCAACTGTCTTTTTGCTATAATAACATAACAGTTTAATGTGTATCCTGCTAATTATTTACGTATACTCATATGTAGTTTTCATGTTATTATATTATATGTTTTGATTAAATATGTTGTGACTTGGCTTTTGTGCTTAAAAAGTCTGGATGATCTTTTATTTTTTAATTTTATTATTATTTTTTAACACCTACAGCACCTCGTCTCCCATCCAAGTACTAACCAGGCCTGACCCTGCTTAGCTTCTGAGATCAGACGAGATCGGGCATGTTCAGGGTGGCATGCCATAGACTTGGATGACATTTGAAAACATTACATATTTATATATAAAATTACACAAACAATATACATAATTTCTTTTTAAGGGCTGCATAGTATTCCAGCATTATAGCTTATTTTACAATTCTCACATCAATGGACATTCAATTCCCTTGGTTTTCTAGTTCATTGGATATGATGTACAAAGGACTAATCCTCTGTTCATACAGAGTTGGGCGCAGAAACAAATATTTTTGTAGGAGAGATTCCTAAAAGTGGAAATGATGGATCTAACATCATTTGCATTTTTAGTTTTGGCAGATACTGCCATATTGCTGTTCATACAATCTAAGCCATATACATTCTCACCAGCACTTTACAAGTGACAAATTCTTTCACAAATCTTGAGTATTATCATTAAAAAAAATTTCCAGTCCAATTGGCAAAAAATATCCCATTTTCTGAGTAACAATAAAGTTGAGGTTAAACATATTTTCATATATTTATTCATTGTGTTTCTCCTTCTGTCTTTTGTTGATTTTACATGTTGCAAACATATTCTTCCAGTCTCTCTCATGACTTTATTTTAGTTCATATAATTTGTCATGCAGAGTTTTTTTATTTTCAAGCAGGCAAATCTGTCAACTTTCCTTATGGCCTTTGTGTTTTGATTCATGTTTATAGAAGCCCTCTCCCAGGAAAAGATTATGAAACTTTTTTCACATGTACTTCCAAATCTTGAACACTTTTATAAAATTAAAACTTTATTCCATTTGACAAATTTTGTTTTATTTTGTTTTATGTATAGTGTAAGGTAAGGCTCTAACTTTGTTTTTTTCCAAATAGATAGTCAATGCCTCAACACCATTATGATTCGAAATACCATTTTTTATCAAATCAGAATTGTTTTGCATTACATTTTCTATTTTGTTATTATTGATGTATAGGAAATATATTTATTTAATTTAAATTTTAATACATTTTGACAAAAAAAGGTCACTTCATTTTTTTTCTGTGTGAAAAGAAAACTGTCTTCATTGTAATGTTTTGGAATGCTAGAAATTGTTTTCCGCAAAGTTCATAGAATATGAAGGTATCAAGGAAAAGGAATGAGTATGAGATGGTTAAGAGGCATCTCTCTAAAAAGAAAATGATGTCATGCTTTGCTACTCAGAGTGCAGTCCTCAAACTGGCAATAGGAAGGTTATTAAATTGCAGTATCTCCAGGCTCATCCCCAGATCCACTGAATCAGAATCCGCATTTTAACAAGATTCTCAGGCTGTACATGTGAATGTTAAAGTTTGAAAACACCGGGATACTGAATATCGCTATTTTTGCTTCCCTGGCGATCATGGCTCTTTCCTTGTTAAGAGCACCTTGATTTTGCTTTCCTGAAATGCACTTCCCCCCTTGCACTTGGGAATGACTGGGTGAGACTGTCAACTGAGGAGTCTTTCTCATCCTTGCCAAGAGAAGTAGACATTTGGCATGAGTTCAGCAAATAAAATTTCTATCTCCTTGAAACACTTGCCATAAATACCAAAAATGATTAAAGTTGCTTATTCCAAAGACTGCACAAAAACAAAAGAAACTCAAAACCTTATCCATCAGATCTGCTGGGCTGTCTTGATTGCTTCCCTTTCTGGGGCCTGGCTTCTCCTTTGACTCTGCAAGCACATCATGTACATTGACTAAATTTCATTTTTGCTTTTATTAACCAAAGTTGGGTTCTATAGCTTACACTCAGAGAACTCTGACAAATCCCTCCAAGTGGGATGTTGAAAGGGACAAACTCCATCATGTGGAATTGGCTGAGTCAACATAAGGCAAGAGACTAGACCCCACCCTTCACTGGGAAATTAAGATTCCAACGAAGTCATTAGAAAGCTCTGAGTTGTGCAGACACTGCGTTATCCTGGAATTCTGTCCGTGTGCCAGCCGAGGGTAAGCTTCAGGAGGCTTGGATGAAGGGTTTCGTGTCTTGGCTGCTCCTTGCGGCCTTTAGCAGAAACTTACCAAAAAAAAAAAAAAAAGGAAGAGGCAAGCTTTGAAATAAAAGAGAGCCCTAGAAGGCTAGAATGAAGGCTTATTTCTCAAAGACTAAACCCGTCATTTCTATGTCAAGATTTTAGGACCATGACCATGACTGAACCTAGAGAATATTAAGAACCCAATATCTGGGGTAGCTCCATAGTGCAATGGTTAGCACATCTGCTTTACATGCAAAAGGTCCTGGGTTCAGGCCACAGGTGGAGCCACGGACCATATCTCAGGTGTGCTAGTCCCTCCCCAACCCCCGCCCGCCATCCTTGTGGCAGGAGACTCCTCACCTTCAGAAATCCAGTTCTTAAAGGGAAATGGCAACATCCATAGTTCAGGGGTGGAAGTGTTAGGGGATGGGGTATTAAAGAGGAGAAAAAGAAAAAAAGAACCCAAGATCACTAGAATGTGAGCTCCTCAGGAGAGGGACTTTGTCTTTTTCATTGCTATATTGTCAACTCTGAGAACAGTGGCAGGCACATGGTAATTGCTTAGTAAGTTTTTGTTGAATGAATGACTCAGCATTCATTTCAAGCGTTACTAGTCCAAGCATTTAATTTTAAATGCAAACTGAATGAAAGGACTCCAGTTTTATGGGGTCTGTATTGCCAGAGAAACCCAAAGCTGTTCAAACAATGTAGTTCTGGTGGGGCTGACTCCTCAGCCTCAGCTCCAGGGTTGGGCACGGGACCCAGTTATGGCCAAGCGGGACAGTGAGTCTCAAGACACACAGAATGGTAGAGATGGAGACATCGTGACGCAGGCTAAGTCAATTTCATCTCTGGATCAACTGTGACAGCTTCTGGGCTTTTTCTGATGCGCGAGATGATGAATGCCCTTTCTCTGCTTAAGACGGCTGGAGTTGATTTTTGTCACTTGTAATCATACACTTAGTCCACAGGTTTGTTTACCCAGGAATTCAAAACAGGATGTCAAATCAGTATACAATCTTTTCAAAACTTTGTTCACTGATTTAGTTGATACAGTGGAAGGTAATCAATTTCAGGCAAGTGCACCCCCTTCCGTCTTCAGTTTACTTCCATTTTAAATTCTCTTAAGTAGGTTGAGCTGCAGAGTGAATCAGTTACAGTGCCAACAGTACTCTGGAAATTTGTTTGGGAAATAAATTGTCAAGCTACTCATGTGAATAGGGTGTCCCCATGAGCCTGCAGCCTTCTGCTCTTGTGATCTCTAGTATTATCTCCCCCTCCCCGGCTTTTTTTTTGTGGATAATTTTCTTAGGTTCTATCCTTGACCTTCAGCTCCTTCTCTGAGTTGATTCCCTCCCCCCACTTCCCTGCCCACTCTCCATGTTTATTTTCCTTTAGATAACATTCATATTTCTGTAGCCCTAAATTCTCTTTTCTCCACAGAAAGGTGTATGCAAAGCACAGTGGTCTTTCTCCTGGATTAAAGTATTAACCATTGAGATCAGGGAAGCTTCACAGAGGTGGTAACTTGTCTTTACAAGATGAGTAGGGCTTGTTTGGCAGACAAAGGATAGAGTTAGGGGCACCATGCAAACACATTCCAGACAGAAGTGACAACATGTGTGAATGTAGAAAGAAATAAATATATACTAACATAATTTTAGTAAGTTTAATTCCCCATTATCAATGTGCAACAGATCAAATAAAAACAAAGAACCGAAGAAACAAAAGATGTAACCAATATAGTTAGTAAGGTAAGTTAATCAATCATACAGAAACTGTATGCGACAAAGAGAAGTTATATATTTTTCTTCTCTCAGACTTTTATTTGGAAAATTTTTAAACGTAGAGAGAAGTGATATTTCTCCACTGAGACTCCAGGTCTGGTACCAGAGAGCATATAGAATCAGAACACAGACTCTGCTGCTTCCTGGGGTTCTTTTTCTTCTCTCAGACTTTTATTTGGAAAATGTCTAAACTTAGAGGAAAGTGAAAGAAGTGATATTTCTCCACTGAGACTCTAGGTCTGGTACCAGGGAGTATATAGAATCAGAACACAGAATCTGCTGCTTCCTGGGGTGTCAATTTTCTTTGAAGATTTTGGGGGCAGCAAAACATTATTTTTATAAAAATACAACTTAAATATTTCTGAAGCAGAAAGCAAACTCTTTTTTTAGGATAATGCTCAGGCCTTCAAAGATGATTTTCACAACCTCAGAGAAACTCCCTAGTTTGTCTTGGTCATTAGGAAGACATGGGTGGAAATGTTTGAAAAGCACAAAATCCAAAATTTCTAATTTAGCCCAATTTTATTATTTGGCCCCACAGCATATCTCAGATGTATCATCACACTTCTCTTCATTCCACAGGACCTGAACTCTGACCTCTTGGGATTTCTCAAATCTTTTCCCAAATATTTCTGCCTTAGCATCAGCTTCACCCCTGCTTAGAGTCATCCTTAAAAATCCAACTCAAGTTTTACTTCCTCTTTGAAACTTTTCTAAGAAGGATGGAGTGGAGAGAGGCTCTCTTTGGAGTTTCTTAAACTGTATTAAGAGTATTATTTCCAGTTTTTCACTTACCTTACCAGTTGCCCAGTGACTTACCACCTTGTAGGAGTAAACTTTCCCTGTCCCGCTGCTCAGAAGGGACAATATCACAATCAAATGGAAGTTCTCAGACACGTTGCAAGGTTTGGCCTCTTCTGCTTTCCTTCTGCCACAACAAAACAAGGGCTGCTCTTTAGTCTCAACCCTGGAATGAAGAAGACACGTGGAAGAGAGCTGTCACTAATATACAGTTGATATGTAACAGAATGGAAAAATAAATCTTTTTCGTTATAAGCTACTGAGATTTGGGGGTGTGGAAACCTACTTGGGACCCCAGATAGTTTAAGCTCAAGACATTTGAGATTAAACAGATGTAAAAACAAAGCAAAACAAAAACAGAAACAAACCTCAGATTTTTATCTGACTTCTTCTTGTAATCTTTCCTTCTTGTGAAAAACAAATAGAATAACATATTGTGACCATCCTTTATTGGTGTTAAGTCAGAGTAATATATATTCTTTTTCAGAAGATAAATTATACATATTGATTGTAGTGAGAAAAGAGATTGTATAATATTTGCCAAATTCCCATGAGAAATAATAATTGTCTAAAAATTGTTCTTCTTTAGAGCTTTAATGTTTCCATTAAAGAGTAAATAAGGAAGTGTTCATTAAATGTGCTTGAGATCCTCATTTAGAATTATGATGATGGATGTCACATGGTCCATCATTGCTGCCCCAGGAGAGGTCATCTCAGAAAGTTAAGTCCCTCCCTTTCTTAAAGCTGGCACTTCACCCTCCCACAGAGTTTGGCTGTGGGTCACAAACAGCACTTCGTATTTGCCACTAAAATCAAGTAAGGGGAGTCCTCAAAATACTCAGATATTTGGAAAAGTCATCTCAGAGCAAGGGGCTAAAACTTATAAATAGTCCTAGATTTTGTAGAGCAAGAGTTTGAGACAGGAAATAAAAGATATAATACACTATCCATTTAACTGCTTGTTACTTATGATTGTGCAGAAACTTCCATCTCATTTTTAAAAATCATGTTTGAAATAAGAGACTTTCTCTCAATTTATGAATAATTTGAATTTTTCCATAATGAAAATGAAAATTTAAATGAGAGGGAGAGAGACAGACAGAGAGAGAGAGAGAGGGAGAGACAAAATCAAAGTAGGCCTATTCTGGGAATTAGGGCTGTCACCTGACATTAGCTAGAGTTTAAAACAACTGAGTAAATTACTTAACTTTCTTAGCTTCAGTTTACCTGTTATATGGAATTAATAATACCTCCCTCAGAGAATAGTGTCCTCATAAGGGATTCCAAAGACAATATCCTTCTGTTCACAAAACAAATACCTGTTTGTAATGAGACTTTTTTCTCTGATTACTAACGTAACCCTCAAAATATCTGAAGTCTCTAGGTAGGAAGTTTGCTGTTGTAACTTAATTACAATAAAGCATTTGGATCTGGCAGCAATGGTGTTTTAAATACAGGTATGTGATTAGGTAAATATTTTAAAGGACTTGGGGGATAATTTTGACCGAGTAGCCCCGAATGGCCTGCCTGTTCTCTGTGGATTTGGATCTCTAGCCCGGCTGCCTTGTGGACCACTCTTTGAAAGACTCTGGGCTCCTCAGCTGAGGGAAGGCCCAAAAGCCATCTCAGTAGGAAAACCTCGAGGGCATCTGTGTTGCTATGTTGAAATTGCTGAAGTTTACGGCTGAATGCAATGTTCCTTTTCTAACCAGAGAAGGGAGAAGTAGGTTCCCTGAGGACCCCTCCATCTCTCTCCACCAGCAGCGTGCACTGACACTTCTGCTCCTGGTGGCTACAAGCTGTAATCTTTTAACTGCCTTCTGTGGCCAGATACGCATTTTCCCCATTTTTTAGTGTGGAGCCTTGGAAGGATGAAAGGCAATTTAGAGTGGGGGAAAAACCTGCTTCACTTTGGAACTAGGCATTTACTCTTTAACTCAGACTGATGCAGATAAAAAGGTAAAGAACTTGATGCTATTCTCAATTAATTTCTTTCTTGCTGAGATCTAAATACAGATCTTCAAGTATTTAGAATGTTCCGTTATAGTATTTAGAATATGTAGTGTACCTTTATTTTCCTTATTAGACAGTGAGTTCTTCTGATTTATGATAGATGCTCAATGAATATTTAATAAATGGATGGATGGATGGATGGATGGATGGATGCTCAGGGAGATGTATGGATGAATGAAAGGATGGGTATGTGGGTGAATAAATAACTGTACAAGTCAAAGAATAGAAGGCTATCTGTAAGCCAGGGAGATAATAATAGCACCTATCTCATAAGATCGCTATGTTAGATATCTTTATTATTAGGTTATAGGTATCACTATTGATCCCTAGATTTGCATTAAAGAAGTCTGAATTTCTCTTATTTTACATCCTCATTCATGAAGGCAGTTTTAATGGTTAAGACGGGGTTTGGATCTCAGATTTACCCATTGCCCATCCGTCCATCCATTCATCCCCTCAATTTCCCCACCTGCAACATGGACATACTAAGAGTGTATTCCCAACAGGATAGGGTGAAGTATTCCATGTAAACCGCTTAGTACAATACCTGGCACAAAGCAAACACATACTAAATGTCAGCCGATAGTAACAGCACAGTGTTATATTGAAATGGTGGTGCAGGTACAGGTGGTGGCGAGGCTGCAGTGCTGATGACGTTATGGCTGTCTTCACAAAGCAACTTTTCCTGGAAAAAAAGAGAAGATGGGCCATAGTGGGTCTGTGATGGGGTGAGATGGATGGTCATGGCTGACAAGTGTTGGCTTCCTTCAATGAAGAGGAATTCGAACTTGTCATAGCTGGAGGGTGGCCCTGTATTGGCATTCCCCTCTTGAACCGGTTCGAACACTAATTCATTCTGCGTCCATGATGACAGATCTTTGTTGAGCCTTTACTGTGCTTTTCAACTGAGTTTCTTAACACATTCTTAACACTTGTGTTTATAAAGTAGGATGAACTAGGCACAAAAAAATTATATTTACCCCCCCAAAAGGAACTTATCAAGTTGAGAAAGGTAATTGTTCTCTTGGAGCCTAAATTTTCTCACATATAAAGTGAGAAGTTTACTCTGTGTCTGGTTTTCTGAGGGTGTATCATTGTGGTTTCCTAATTCCTGGACCTTGTCCTGATGGTGTATGGACACAAATTTCTGTGAGTGTTGTTTGGAATATCGATATTAAATGGCAATTGGGTACCATGTCCCAGGTTCAAGTACCCTGCTTGCTATTTCTTCTTCTCTGCCTCCATCTGCACACCAAAGACCAGAGGACTGAGCAAGACAATACCTGATAGGCAGATGCTGGGGAAAAGACAGGGAAACTAAGTGATAATAAGCCTCTATCTGTACAAAATCTTTCCATTGCTAGGATTAATGGCCATACCCTATTTCCATCCTCTCCTCAAGGAATGTCTAAGCTGTGTACTTTTTGCTTATTAATTAGAATAAATGTGCAAGCAAGAATGCAACATTATTACATCAGCCAACATTTATGGAATATTTACCATGTGCTTGGCGCTATTATCAGTAAGACTCTTACAAGCATTGTCTCTTTCCCTCCCTTTCAGGATTACTCTTAATCAGGAATCCTATCAACTCATAGGCACTATTACAGCAATCCCAGTTGATAAACTATGGAAATACTACAGTACTGGTTGGTAACTAGGTGATGTTCAAGCCCACCAAGTGCCTCCTACCCACCCACTGCTCTGGCCCTGAAGGGCTGCTCTGGCTTCTACCTACTAGCAACCTGCTGGGGCTGCAACAGCTCCCACCCAATTTGTTCCCCCCAGACCCTTGAGAAATGCCTGGTGCTGACCTGGCTCTGCAACACTGTGTTCACAACTGGCAGCTGCTTGCTGTAGTGGCCTCCATGGTATATAACACAGGTTATTCAATATTTTTAATATCACCTGATTTTCCCCCCTACCAACTAGCAGATTAAAGCAAACCTGACTAAAATATTTTTAAAAAATCTTCTCAAATCAGATGGTTTCCATTTTTACCTGTTATCTTGGAGATATTGTATGCATGTATCTATAATTATTACACAGTTGTAATCACAGCAAAGTTCATTTTGGTGTCTTGCTTCTTTTATGTAACATTATGCCACAAGCATTTTCTGAAAGTAATACATGATATCAAAATTTTTATTTAAAGATTTATCAGGTGCCATTTTGATGTAAGCCAGATTCTGAGCTCTAAAAGTTATGTGTGGAGGGTGTAGGAGGAAGAGAGAAAAGAAAGACAATACAATGTTCTCTCTTGCCATTTACTGGGACCTCCCACATCCGGTAGATTTTTCCCAACACTTGTCAGATAGCGAGACAAAATATAAAGTTTCAAGTTCTCCTACTGGGCAGAATTCATAGCCCTGGGAAACAAGAAATTCCAATATAATTTCACAAGCAGCTGTAATTACAACTTCTCGAAGAAGCCTGGTTCTTTGGTTCTACATTGTTTTGTAGCCATTTTCTTGGTAGGCTCAATCCCCATGACACTTTAATGCTTTTTGTAGAAGTATTAAGACTGTAATTAAATATGATAACTAGAACAAATGTTTAGTTTTGAAAACAAAGCCTGTCCATCAAGTTCTAGAAAAAGATCACTACTCAGAAACATCAGTTGATCTCAGAATGACTAATTTGTTTACTTATGAGAACCTTTTATAAAATCGAGTCATCTTTTCTATGTCTCTATACTTCCCCATGTCTTCTTTCAAGTTGGAAAAGTAATAAAGAAAAATGAAAGAGGGCTTGATAACACTAACTATTTGACCCATTTTCCTGTTATAAATCTTTTTAAAAAATTCTTTTTCGTAGAACATGGTATTATCCCATGCTCAGCTTGCTGTAGGCAATTTAGCAACAGGATTTACCTAATAGAGCAGTTTTTGCTTGATCTAATTTTAGGTAATTATCTCTCTTTTCCAAGCTTGTTTCTCTACTACTTCTGCTGGTCCTGGTTTGTCACACAGCAACATTTACCCCAGGATCCCTGCTTGTAAGGCAATAGAAAGAACAGCTCAATTTCTTAGATTGACTATTAAGCATGAAATATAAGTAAATGGGTAAAATAAGGAATTCCACATTAGTCATAAAATCTACCCACAAACTGATATAGAATTCTTTTTTTTTAATCTGAACCAGAATGCCTAAGTCAGTAAAAGATTTCATAAAACCAAGCAAATGCCAACATTACTGACAGCTGGATATCTAATCTGAGTCATTACCCAAATAGGGTGCCCTACTGCATGATCCCCGAGTACTGGGGATTTTCACTCAGAAGGCTATGCTTTCCTGGAACTAGGCTTGCTAATGCCTTCATAAAGTTAGTCCCTGGAAATAAATTAAAGAATAAAAGGAGGGGGGGGGGAATCTTTTTACTTATAGAGCTTTCATTCTTTTTGTTTGAGCACATTTAAAAATGCTTGCTTTCAAATAAAGAAATATACTTCCAAATATTTAGTACAGGGGAGAGAGGGAAAATATCAGGGCCTCCCCTGTGCCAGAGATAGGGTAGGTGCATTTTGGCTGTCTTCTCATGGAAACTCAGCCAAACTAAATGCTGAAAACTGTCCCCAGAGGCTCCATGGCACTGGCTATCTGAGCAGGCACCGCCATGGCCTCCCTGCTTATGTCACAAAGGTTTTGTGAAGACCAAATTAATGAGTGCCATTGCAGACCGGGGGTGGGGAGACTTCAAACTCCTAAGAGCCATTACCTATGTGGGGCAGGAGGCTACTTTTTACTTTAGACATTTTTAATGTTATACATTACATTTGAAGCAATTGACTTTTTGATAACAACTTTTTCTTTATGCATAGTGTGCTAAAGGTATCGTAAAGTTTAAAACATAACAACAACTAGTATTATTGTTTAAAATATAACAACAATTAGTATTATTCACCTCACATTTATTTATTCCACTTGAATCTAATAAAAATAAAAAATACCATCTGAAATTTTTCTTTTTAATAAATAAACTTTATTTTTAGAGCATTTTGAGGTTTACAGAAAAAATTAGCAGATAATACACAGAGTCCCCATATCCTAGTCTCTTTCCCATCCTTTCTTCCTCTATTAATGTCTGCCATTAGTATAGTAATTTTCTTATAATGGATAAGCCAATGTTGATACAGTATTATTGACTGAAGTCCATAGTTTACATTAGGATTCACTTTTGGTTTTATACATTCTGTGGGTTTTGACAAACATATAGTGACATGTATCCCCCATGACAGTATTACATAGGATAGTTTCATTACCTGAAAAATCCCCTGTATTCATTCTTCCTTCCCAGGAACACCAGGTGACTCGCTGACAATAATTCTCTCCAAACTCTAGCCAGGCTTCTCTGAGTCTTTTTCTTAACGCAGTCTCAACCTTGACCTATGAAGACTTGAATGAACACTAGCATAATTTCTGAATCTCAAGGCAGCATTCCTAGGATGAACCGAGCCCCACTTAAAGTACCTTCCTGAGGAAACTCAAGGCTGCCCAAAGAATTGACTGTTCAGCCAACAGCTGAAGATTAGATCCTTGTGTCTGAGCCTCTGTGGGAGGGTAGGAGACTAACTTTGACAAACACCAGTTAGCAAATCCAGTTGTTTTCACATGGATGAATCTCCCCTTCCCACTTTTTATAATTTTTCACTTCCCACCTCTACCATTCCCCTTTTCTATTCCTTCCTCTCCCTTTAAAACAGGCAGTCTTCTCTGCATAAATCAAAGTTGAGTTCAGTTTATGCTGGATTCTTTTCCCTACTGTAACTGATTAAAATCTGTCCTTACCACTTTAACTAACATCCTTCTTTATCTTTGGCACCACTTACCTTTTTACTGACTCCAGAGTTTTGTCTTTTCCAGAATGTCAAGTAGTTGAAATCATACAGTACTGCAGCCTTTTCAGGCTGGCTTCTTTCACTTAGCAATATACAGCTGGGGTTCCTCCATGTCTTTTTGTAGCTTGACAGCTCATTTCTTTTTGTCTCTGTGTAATATTTCATAGTCTGGATGCACCACAGTTTATTTATCTATTTACCTTCTATAGAACATCTTGGTTGCTTCTAAGTTTTGGCAATTGTGAATAAGCTGCTCTAAACATTCGTGTGAAGGTTTTGGTGCAGGCATAAGTTTTCTGGAAATGCAGTGTTCACTTTGCTTTACCACCTGACGCACAATCTTAAGTCACCTAAACACTTCCAGAATAAATATGATAAAAAAAAATGGTAAAACCTTAATGAACCAGAGAATTTAACATGTGCGATGAGCAATTAACTAAGATATTTTCTTCTGTATTTGACTTTTAAGTAGGGAGAAAAAATATATAGGGAAACAAGATATTGGAAATTTATAAAATCCCACTTCTTATAGGTTGAGTCGTGGGGACTTTCACAGTTTATATTTACAATTGTACCAAATCAATGTCTACATTTTGTAGAAGAGAAAAAACATTCCCTTTTTCTCTTCTAGGTTCTTTGGTTGGCCTAAAATTAAATTTACATAAGTCAGATTAACAAGAGAAAAACAAATTTAGTTATGCATGCATAGGAGAAATATGAGACTCAAAGAAATGATCAAAGCAGGCGAGTTTTATACCTTTTAGACAAAGAAACACTAAGTTTGTGAAGAATTGACAAGAAAAGGGGGTTTGGGCTTTGGGTAGTAAATTACTGAAGAAGAACAAGGTTTGTTTATACAGCCCTCCACTCTCAGTTCCCTGCTCTGGCAATGAGGATGTGCCTCTACCTCCTGGTCCAGGGAGGATGCCTGTCACATGGGAGATTTATCTCCTACTTTCAGGGGACAAAGGAGGGTCAATTTCTTCTTGCACTGGCTCTTTCTTAAGTAACTTTAATTCAAAATAACCAGTTTGCCAAAATGGCATAATTTGGAGTAGCATATTTTGCTCCCTCTCAGTCTATAATATGGGCATTTTCACTACAATGTCCAATACTGAGAAATCTTAAGATGTTTGCCTTGGCCATAGATTTTAACTAAAGAGCTCCCTACAGAGTAGGTGCCATACTTGGTAGTGTGAGATTAAATAGCACACTGTGACCCTGGCCCATTGATAAAATAATTATCAGGAGCCCAGTTCAACAGCAGGAAGCAGCTGTGGAGGTGGCCTTTTTGCGAAAACCCTACCGGTCAGGGTCAAGGCAATGGAAGTCTTTGTTTAGTCCACCAAGAAAAATGCCCCTCTTCTTCTGAGAAACATTCCTTCTCACCATGTGACATATATTACACTCTATCGAGTTATAAATGATGCCCTTGGCATTTTGCAAATCAGACCCTTTTATGCCAGTCTGTTCTATACACTTCCTTCCTTAAAAACCTTCAGTCGCTATCCATTATAATAAATAAAACTCAAACTGACTGCAAGACACTTCATAATCTGCCTCCCACTAGTTTTCTTAGCATTACCGTTCACTACGTGCCCCTCCATTTCATGTCATATTGCACCCAAGGCTGGGCCTTTTTTTCTTTTTCCCTCTGTCTAGGATTTTACTAGACTGTTCCCCGCTCATGTACCTATATTGGAAGATTGAGACAAAAAGGCACAAACTCACATTAAATAAAGTAATGTCATCACAACCTCCTTTCTGCTCTCTTCTCGCTTCTTTATGGAATTTGTCACTCTGAATTATTATCATTCTTTTGTCTGGCTTTCTCACCAAACAATGAGCTCCTCAAGAAAAAGAAATTTTAAAAATCTCCTGTCAGTGGGAAGTCAGCGAAAGCCTAACTATGTCCTTTTTTTTTTTTCACTTTCTACCCAGCAAAATGCTGCCACCTTCCTCTGGAACTGACAGTTTCAGTAAGATTCTCTTTCAAAAGGCCTCACCTGGCCTCTCACAGTCCTTGACATGAAATCTAGACACTCCTAAGGTTGTGGATGGCTCTGAACCTACCCCCTCGACCCCATCTCCCCAGCTTGCTTTCCTGCTGCTGTAAACTGTCCACCATAAGTTCCTTTATAGATCTCATCTCTCTTTCTGTCATATGGTCGCTGTGTTTCTGAATATTCTCCCACTTCACAATCACTCAGCAGTTAGAACAGAAATAATCCAATCAGACAACTGTTCGAGTCTCACTAGACCATCAAACTCTATTGTATTATTTCTCCAAGGTTCTTTCGTCAACTATGAAACTACCTTCCCTATTCAGCAATATTCAAATCCCATTTCCTTCTTTAGATGCTATGGCCCCTTCCAAACTTCCATAGTTAAAGAAAGAGTAGAAAACCCTCATTCCTCTCAAATTTATTAGAACACTTAGTTTTATAAAATGACAATATAGTGAACTTATTCCTTTCTATTCCACCCCAAAAGAGGATTCTAAGACTTAAATTATTTTAAATTGATTTTAACTTATACCGATAATATAAGATGTGAAAACTTCAATAGTTATAGGTAAATTTAAAGTCCCCCATTTTCATTCTTCACTGTTTTCACCAGGCTGGTGTTCCAGATCATTTTCTATGATTGCACATGTATCTAGGTAGACGTAAAAATATGTAGAATTTTTTGTTTTGCTTTGAGTTGTATAACTATTAATGGGAGTCAAGGCCAAAACCTTAAGAAATTATAACATGCCTGCCTTAGCCTTTTGAAATATTTTTGCCCTGTGTGATATATAGCTCACAAAGCAGCCAATCGCTCACTGTCAAACTGCCAAAATGAAGCAGAATGTCTGATAATAGCTATGGATTTTTGAGAAACAGCTTGGCTTATAGGATGCCTGTAGCTTCACTTCCTGCGGGTAGCCATGGCAAGAACAGATGAGGGAGGTTGGGATCCCCACAAGGAGTAGTAGAAAGTGTTGATTTCTGTGGTTCAGTAGGGGGTCTGCTTCTCAGTGCCGAGTCTGCTGTCAGAATCTCAGGCTTTTGTCATGGATGTACCAAATAATGACTAAGGAGGCCAAATGCACTTGGTTTAAGTTTTACTCTTCAGGTTTTGGATGAAAGCATTTAAAAATTTCGTCTAGCATAACTTGGGTTACTTTCATAAAGCAAAATTAAATAAGCCAACTGCTGTTGGAACTCCTGGCAGCTTCCTAATGCTTAATACCTGATGAGAATTCTGATCCATTTATAAGACAAGCTAAAATTAATAAGAAAGAAAAACAAATACTTAGCCTATGATTGCATCATCCCTTCTACATTTTTTCCATTTCAGAAGGAATTCTGGCTGCATACCCTGAAGTGAAAGTTGATGGTTAATGGATGTTAATGGGAAACCTAATGGTGCAGCAGAAGGCCAAGACACTTTGTGCTATAGCCCATGGCAAAGTACAGATTTATGGAGATATGTTAGCACTGCCAGTTCTTTTATAAGTGAGAAAAACATCTTATCCAAAACATATTTTTCCAATAATGCAGTGAAACCTCTTTGTCCCCCAAAGGCTGAACCAATATGAAATAATGGCAGGCATCACTCAAGTTTTCCTATAATATGATCTATTTACATAAATATGTATATGTATATTTATCCTATCTATATAAAATTTCTTTACAAATATAACATATGTTCACTATTTTTTAAAATGAAATACTATGCAATCAAGAGGGAGGTAAGACAGCCTGTATTTGACCACATAGAATTAACCCACTATAAAAATTTTCAGATGTGTCCTTCCATCCTTTTATCTGGGATCATATATATTTTTCAATTTTAAATACTTCTTTCTATGAATTTTAATACATATGTAGATTTGTTTACCTCCAGCAAAATCAGGATACATAACAGTTATATAATGCTCCCAAATTCCTCTTATTATCCCTTTGTAATAATACTTTCCCTCACCCCTAATCCCTGGTACTTGCAAACACCTATCGCTAAAACTTCAGGCTTTTGAAAATGTCACATAATGTAATGTAAATGGAATTAGAATCTGTAACCTTTTGAGATTGGCTTTTTCACTCAGTGTATGTGAGATTCATCCAAGATTGTATATCAATAGCTCATTACTTTTTATTGTTGAGTTTGTAAGAATATGCCATGGTTTGTTTATACATTTTGGGGTTGAAAGACATTAGGTTGTGTTCATAACTCTGGTGATTATAAATAGAGCTACTATAAATATGTGTGTACACATTTTTGTGTGACCATGTTTTCATTTCTCTGGGGTTTAAATACTGAGGAGTAGGATTAATGGGTCATATGGGGAGTTTATGTTTACTTTGTAAGAAACTGTTCAATTGTTTTCCAGAGTGGCTAGACCATTTCACATTCCTAACAGCACTATATGAGAGTTCCAGATGCCTTACATTTTTGTCAGCTTTTGATATCGCCAGGATATATTATTTTAGCCATTATGCTAGGTATGTAGTGGTAACTTGTATGGTTTTAATTTGTGTTTATCTATTGGCTAATGATGTTGAACATTTGTATTTATTTGCTATCTATATATCCTCTGTGGTAAAGTGTCTGTTTAAGTCTTTACCATTATTTAATTGGGTTCTTGGTTTTCTTACTGTTCAGTTTTGAGAGTTCTTTACATATTAGAATAAAGTCCTTTGTTAGCTGGGTGATTTACCAATATTTCCTCCCAGCCTGTAATTTGTTTTTTCATTCTCTTAACTACATGTAGACATTAACAAAAATGAAATTGTGAAGTGCATGTTATTTTATAATAAACTTAACAACATATCTTTAACATCTTTCCATATTACTAGTTCTTGACATAATTTTAACGGCTGCAGACTATTTCATTATACTCCATCTCACAGAACATGAATATCAGACAAGGCATTTCTGTGACCATAATCAAGACGAAACATGATGTCTTTGTTATCATGTACCATAATTTATTTAACAAACTCCTCTGTTGAACATTCTGGTTGTTTTCTATATTTTACTGTTAAAAATATTACCCTGATGAATATACTTAGAGCCATTTTTTTTCACACATTCAAAATATTTCCCTAAGACAGATCTTGACAAGTGAAATTGTTTTTCCAAATTATATATATTTTACAGGCTTCTTCAAAAATATATAATACTAAATTGCCCTTTAAGAAGGCTGTTTAACTCCCATCATCAGAGTATGAAATAACATCAGGCACTATCGTTGCTTTTTAAATTTGCTTCCTTGGTAGATTAAACAGTGTGTCATTGGTTTCTTAAAAATATGCCATTCTTTTATTACAAATAAGGCTGACTATTTAATTGCCTTGTCATTCATATATTTGTGTGTAAATGTTTATGAATTGTCTCTTCATGTCCTTTATGCATTTTTACGTAGGAATAGCTCATCTTTTGCTTATTTTTCTATAATAACTCCTTATTTTATTGCAATGTTTTCCCCCAGAGTTTTATTTCAATGCACCTTAATTGTGCAGGCCTCTTTGAGTTCTTGTTCGAATGAGTTCATGTGAACCAAGGATCCGCCAGTATGAGGATTGCCAGATTTAGCAAATAAAATAATTATACCCCAAATAGACATGGGATATATGTGTACTAGAAAAATATTAGTTGTTTATGTAAATGTCACTGGGCATCTTATACCTTATCTGGCAACTCTAGCTGGGAGTCATACCTGCAGTGGCGTATGGCTTAACTGGGTGTTAGTTTCCAAAATTCTGCAAAAATTGTATAAGGTCAAAAGTGTCATTAAAGTGCATAAGTTCAGTATGCATGGACTTCTGCCTTCTACCCTTTTTGATAATTTTTATGCTCAAAGAACCTCTCAAGAAGAGAAGAAAAGTCACTGGGAAGATGCCTTGTCATTCAAACTATCTCACTCTTGTGTAAAGTGTTTCTGTTTGTCTGTAGGCCCTTTCTATTTTATATCAGTTTTCTAAAAATGTTTAAACATGTAGTTATTGGTAGTTGTGGTGGTTCAACAAGATACAAGGGAAATTCATCTCATATGGGTATTATGTTCTAAAGTTAGCTTTCAAGGAAAACATGACCACGTCATAGCGTGGCCACTGAATTATTTTTATACAGTTACCCTTCAAACCATAGTCCCCAACTCCCTCAGCCCAAATTTTGTTTTCAATAAACATTCTACCCCTAAATTACTCAAATATTTTTCTTCTGGGGGAGCCTGTGTATTTTGGCCCATTCAGTAGCTACTTAAGAGCAATAATCATGGTGACGGGCCTCATAGCGCTTGTTGTGCAATCATGTCCTGTTTAATGCATCCTTTGTCTTTGTTTCCCTTTACGGATGCTTTTCTATGAGCTTTGCCCAACATTTATTTTAGTGAAATATACCTAGGAATACTTGGAAGTTTCAATCATTAGCCAGGATTTCAAAGCAACATGTATAGAATGAGGTGTTCATTTCTCTCAAACACAATTTGTGAATGACATCAAATCTCATTTATTTCTAGCATATTCTAAACACTTCTATGAAATGAAAAAATTTGTAATCTTTTCTCAAGTTCATTTTAATAGTGTTTGGCTTATAGTCAAAGACATTGTTATATTGTCTGTATTCTCTTAAATATAATTATAGCTGTACCTATATTATAAATATAATACACATTCAACATATTTACATTAACACATTTATAAAAATGTTCACTCAGACTGTCATTTTACATATCAGATATATTTCTTTTATTTGTTAATACTATCCAAATACACTAACTCTCCTTATATCCTAATTTTCAAACCCATCATGGTATAAAAGAATCACATGGCTCTAGTCACTGCTATGGTCTCTGGAAAATCTGGTTCACTTTTGAGGAAATTGGAAGGTCAAGGAGCAGCTCAAGTATTTACAAACAAATATACATACATATATATATATACATGCATAAATATATACATATACATATACACATATGCATACACATGTTTAAACTTTTTATCATGGAAAATTTCAAATGCAGAAAAGTAAAGGGAATGGTATCATCTTTCATCCAACTTCAACAATTAACTTTTCACAGCAATAATATGCATTTTAATAAACTTTTAAAAAAGTATAATAAACATACACACAAAAAGTATACTGATAATAAGTGTACAGCTCTATGAATTGTTACAAAGTAACAGCACCCAGATAATGACCACCTAAATAAAAATACAGAACACAACCAGCACTGCAGCTGCCCCACCACATGCCTCCTAATCATTACCTCTTTATACCTCCCTAAAGACAAGCACTATCCTGATTTCTAATGCCATAGATTAGTCTTGCATGTTTTTTAACTTTATTTTAATGAAATTATATGAGTTTTACTTAATATCATGTTTGTGAGATTAATATATGTTGTGTTTACTAGTAGTTTGTTTTCACTGCTGTGTAGTTTTCTACAATAGAACTATACTACAATTTATCCATTCTACTGTAGATGAACTTTAGACTTCTGTTTTGGTGAATCCATCTTTTGGTAAAAGTAAGTAGGTATTTAGATCTAGGAGTGAAATTTCTGGTTTCTAGAATATGTGTGCCAAGCAATTGTCCACCAATTTCCACTCCCACTGGCAGTGTATAATCTTTCCAGTTGTTTCACATTTGGTATTGTTAGTCTTTTAATTTTTAACTCTTTTGCTGTGTGTAGCTGTATCTTACTGAGGTTTTAATTTGCAATTCCCTCATGATTAACGAGATTAAAAAATATATATATATGTATGTGTATATATATATATTGAACATATATATGTACACATACATATATGTTCATATATATATATATGAACATATGATTAACATATATGTATATATGTTCAATATATACATATATACATATATGTGTATATATACATATGTTCAATATGTACATATCTATATATGTTCAATATATATATTAAACATATATATACATATATATATAGAGAGAAAGAGAGACCATTAGCTATCTGCTCTTGTAATGCATCTTTTCTATTTCTTGCTTATTTTTATACTTAGTTGTCTTTTTTAAAAAAATTGATTCATAAGAGTTCTTGCATCCTGGATAGGAACACTTTTTTTACAGGGACATCAAATGTTGTTAAACTGCATTTAAAAGATGCAGGGTCATGAAAGAAAGTATTAACAGAGTACTAACACTGTTGTTCACTGCCTCACTTATAAGATAAAGGGTAAATCACTTAAACTTCTATAAAAATTATCACAATCTGAGTTTGAAGGTTGGAGTTTACCCAACTGGAATAATATTTTTACCAACTGGCCTATTTTTAAAGTTTCAAGGAAAAGGCAAATAGATGTAGTGATATAAAGGAGAACGGCTGGCTAGTTACCCAGATAAGGCATCCACTAAATGGCATATCTTAGTGAGAAAGAGAGAAGCAGCTCCTGGCTTTGAGAGCTGGCCTAGTACTCACACCTAGGCCTTGTTGAGTATAAACAATTTCACAGAATATGAACATTAGACAAGGCCACTCTGACCACAATAAAGACAAAACATGACCCTTCTGTAATTATGTCTAAACAAAAGACAGAACTGAATATTGTCCAAACCCCAAAATGGTCAACATCCCCCTATTCTGACTAAGAACTGACTGCTGTTGTATGTGTGTGTTGTTTTTGTTTGTTTGTTTGTTTGTTTGTTTGTTTTTACCAATTACAGCTTTAGCCTTAGTCTAGTCTGCCCCCCTTCTACGTAAGACTTATTAAGATATCCAGTCTTAAGAACTACTCTTGTTTCTTGGCAGTATCCAATCCAAAGCAAAGCTCTACTCTTTTATACACTCCCTCAAATCATCAAACACAAGCTTGAATCTTATAATGAGTACCTTTCTAATATATTTTTACTGAGACATCCCATGGTTCCCTATGGTGTGCATTCTCCCTCACTGCAATGAGTGATAAATGCAATGAGTAATAAACCCAACCATTGTTGTGTTCCTGGTGGTCTTTGACTAGAGGTCATTGACTTGGGGAATCCACAACAATCCAGCAGCCTGGTACAACTTACTTGTCAGAAAAGTGAAAACTGACCTATCTCTGGGGTAAATTTACATTAGGCACAGACACAGAAACTGATAAATAAAATTATTATTTTAAAAAGCAAACCCCAAATTGTCAGAAAAGGCAAATATATAGAAATAGAAAGGAGATTAGTGGTTCCTTAGAGGAGTGTATAGAAAGTGAATTAAATATTAAAGGTCATCTCATAGGGGTGGTGTCCTAAACCTGTTTTATGGTCGTGGCATAAGTCAGTAAACTTGATAAAAATCATTAATTTGTACATTTAGAGTGAACTGCATGGTATATAAATTATAGCTCTATAAAGTTATAAAAACAATCCTAGAGGAGACCAGCTACTTGAATCCAACAAACACTCTCTCTGTAAGCAAACTACATGGCAAGCTGCACTGCAAACAGAAAGTTGTTTGGTGGGTATAAATTTAGAGCAAGCTGAATTAGCTAAAGGCATACCTTTGTTTATTGCACTTTGCTTTACTGTTTCACAGATGCTAAATTTTTTTTATAAATTGAAGGCAAGACCCTCTGCTTTATTGCTTTATTGCAATACTCACTTTATTATGGTAGTCTGGAATCACATCTTCAATACATCCAAGGTATGCTCATATATGATTAGTCTAAATCCATCATAGAGATACTCCACCAGCAGTGCTGCAGATGTAATCTTTGGGCCAAACCAGTGTCTTCCTTGAATAACTCTTTGCCTTTGTGGCTTTCATTTTTCCAGGTTCTGCTGCACAAATAATCCCTCTTCTAGTCCTACTGTAGCTTATAAAACATTCTTGTTGTCCTGGAAACCATTCTTTTATCTTAAAATAAATGAAGATCTCTCACACCTTGACTCTGAACTACCATGAATTGTGTTTTGGGCCACTTATTCAGGGTCAGTTTCATTTCCAAGTTGCAGTGTTTAGACTGGGAGGGAAGGCATCTATGGATGACTCACTTTTTGTCCTTTGGACTATAACAACTTTATATCAGAAATTGAAGGTCAGTGAAGTGATTTTTAACTTCTAGAAAGCCTTAAAAGCCCATTCATTTACAGGCATACAATAGAGTATAGCTGTCCTTCCTGCACCTTGACACAGAAGTCGATTGTCAGATAAAATACATGCATGTCCTATAGAATATTTAGGCCATATATATACTAAAAATTATTCATTATTAATTTGAAATTAAACTTTGGGCATCCTGTAGGTTTATTTGAGACTAAAAAGAAGCCCTGGGAAATGCAGAAAAACAGGCTGTCCGAATTACTTTGGTGAAGAAGAGTGGAAGAAACAAACACCAGATATTTAAGAGTCTTAAATCAGAGCAGGCAAATGTCTTCTGTAGCAGAGAAAAGGAAAAAATCATATTCCTCAAGTTTCACAGCAGAGTCACAAGCATTATTAGTACTTTGAGAAAGAGCGAATCACAATGGGTGCATGGAAGGAAAATTTCATTTCTTCCTAGTTTGGAATTGGAATCCCTACTCAGCCTTTCTGTGTGGCAGCGCCCACACGGCAGGACAATTCCATTTTATTCATTGGATGGGGTGCGGGAAGACGTATCCACGTCACGCCTTAGGTACGGCTCAGTCACCGGCACTAGGTAACGCAGAGAACACCGGAGTGGGCGTTTCCTTGGAGAGTCCGGATCCGGAAGTAAGGGGTCGACTGCGCCCCGCCGCCAAGGCCCGGCCCCAGCCCTTCCCACCAGGCCTGAAGCATGGGATGACGTGTCTGAACTCTGGAGGCGGAAGCCGGGTAAAGGTCGAGGGGTGGGAGTTGGCAAGGTGAGGTTGGCCAGTTTTGCGCATGCACTGGCAAGACCGCGTTGTGTCGGGACTCCAGAAACCATTTTTATTGAGGGATACTCCACTTCTCCGGGTTTTTGATGATGCTGAGCTCGGAAGATTGAGGAGGCTGAGGAGTTTGGAGGGAACAAGGTTGGGGATCGGACCCAACCGCTATGGGCTCGGCTTCAATGAGTACCCGAGTGGCTGCGGGCAGTCCTGCACCTTTCTTTTCTCTGTAAAAGGAGGTTAACCTTGTCTGGAAAACCTGAGGTTAAATTCAGCGCTGAAAGTCTGTGGTTCTAAATTCTGATCGCTAGAATTTCTGTAGTCGGCCAGTACCAGTACTGTAGTGCTTTCGGTTACTTGCACTTCTTGTCTTCTTTATATGTCAGATGCTGCGCTAGGTTCTGGAGATGTAGAGATGTAGAATGTAGAGATGAGGTCCTTATTCCATAGAGTTTACATGTAAATAGGGAGTGAGGCAAAACAAATAACCATACTAATTCGATAGTGGTATATAGTGTGGGACGTTAGGGAGGGGTTAAACAGAAGAGTGATGTTGAAGAAATTAAAACCTTTTTATTACTGAAAGCTTTTCTGAAAGTTTGAGCCACATGCTAGCCAGAAAAAGTACCAGGCACTGGGGCATGCAGTCTAAACCACCAGGAGCAGAACTAGACAGAGAAGACGAACTTGTCTGCTGTCCTGGAAATGATGGGGCTCTTTTTTAATACAAACAGTTTTGGGAAGAAAGATGTGTTTTGAAGGAATTTAAATTAGCTATAGATAAAGGAGGTAGGAGACAGTGAAGCAGGGCTAGTTCCTGGATAGGTTGTAAAGAAGTGTTTGCTCTTTTGGACTGGGTGTGGGCAACAGTCTGGAGGATGTAGTGGCACCTATTGGTAGGCTATTCTCTAATTGTGGAAATAACTACATTTGGAAGTTAATTCCAAATTTTATCATACATTCCATAATAGTATTCATCTTTTGTTGTTTTGGGGCTGTAGCTGTTAACTGATTAACCTTTCTTGTCTCTTCCACCTTCCAGCCTGCTGTAATTTAATTTACGACATCTCAGAATTTCCCTCTTGTCAAATAATTTTAAAGATTTTTTTTTTTAAGGTTGCTTTTGCCAGGAGTGGAATTTGAGAAGCAATTACAGTAAGTAGTCCTGGATAACTAAGATTTTGGCTTGTACTTGGGGTGTAGCTATGGACATGGAAAGTATTGAAAGGGTTTAGTCTACTTCAGTAGCCAGGGAAACAGAACTTGCTGAAGGACTGTGAGCATGAGGGAAGGAGACATTTAAGTTATCTCTTAGGTTTGGGGCCTGAGAAGCAGAGAAGCAGCAGTGCCATTTTCTGAAATGGAGAAAACTGGGGGAGGAACAGGTTGGAGTAAAGGCAGTGAGATTGATGTGATTCCACATCGTCTCCTTTCTGCTTCCTCTTATTGTAGTGGAAGTGTTTGGGACTTCAAGTACAAAATACTGTAATTCCTTTTCCTTAACCTGATTTGCTTGAGGGAGACTGAAAATGGAGGAAGTGACACTTTCACTGCTAGATTGGCTTTTGTAAAAATGGCTTGTCATTCCTCTGTGCCAAGAAATGTGCTTAATATACTTTTTTTTCCATTTAATCTTTACAACGTTAAAAAGATGGATGTTTTCTCTCTGCTTCCCAATTTGACTACTTGGGACTTGATTAACTTGCTCAAGGACATATGACTAGATAGTTTCATAGCTGGAGCTCATAGTGCAACCTACTGTTGCAAGCAAGAATTTTATCTTACATTGTTCTGGTTACTCTACAATATAAAACTTAACCTTTTTTGCAGGGTCATAGATCCCTTTGAAAATTTAATGAACCTGATCAACTTTCCAGGGAGGAGATGGGCAAACACCCACAATAATTTAGATAGCATTGCATGGGGCTCTACACTTCTGAATTCTCATTTAGTGAACTTGCCCATTCCTGAATTCCGAGCTGGAGGTACCTTCGGGTTATGATTCCTTGCTGAATAGTCTGAGTTGATGCACTCTTCTGAAGTATTCAATTGAACCCTAAGGCTCAACTGAATCGACTTTGTCACCAAAGCAAATTTCTCCTTGAAAAATGCTCGGAAAATGCACCACACACACATAAACTTAAGTGCACTTACAAACACGGACATGATGCCACTGCAACAGAAAAAACGACAGAAACTTGCTCTAAGATAATGATTTCTATTTCGCTAGAACTGTATGTATCTTCATTCACTGAGCCCTAGGGTGTGCCCATGTCTTCCTTTGCAAAGAAATGTCAACACTACCTTCTATTCGCCTACTCCTGTTTTTCTCCGCACCTCTTTTCCACTCTTAAAGAGGTCTTGTTTGTTCTGTACAATCACTGCCCCACGCAAGAATGAGCCACTGCATCCAGTGCTTTGAACCTGTCTGTGCACACACCTCTGAGTAGCTGTTTCTTTGAGGATTTGTGGCTGTTCTTCCTCATTTATTTCCTCACCCTGCTCCCAACCAGGTGTTTACTGAACTTCTCTCCACCAACTTCGCCTCCATCAGCAAGTACTCTCTAGAGCACTAACTCTGTAATAGGGGTTGGCGTGCTGAGGTCAGCGTGGTGTGGAAATTTAAGAGCCGTGCAAGGGAAACAGACAAAGTAACAAGCCGAGAGCATCAGCCAAGCGGGACGAGTCACCGCGCCCAAAGGGAGCTCTAGCTCCGAATTTGGAGTAGGAACGTGAGCACCGGAACATCTCTCCCAGCAACCATTCAGCCGGCCTGCTGAAAACCTGGAAAGTGGATTGCCTTCACTGCCTCCCAGAAGCTCCTCGGGGCGCTTGCTGCCGCTCTTACTGAGCATGTGCAGGCAGCGGTGCGCATGCTCTGTCTAGATCCGGCTCGGTGTCTGTTGCAGGACCCGCCGTATCTCCTAACGCAAGCGGAACTGTCCGTCGCGGGCTGGCCTCCTTCAGCTTGGGTGGCCTTGTCGTGTCCGAGGGCTCCCCGCCCCTCATCCCCTTTTCTCCCCCTCTGCTTGTCTTCCCTTTCCCGAAACAGCCGTCATGAGCGCAGAGCTGCCGGCGTCGTTTCCACCTCGGTGGCCGCGGTTGTTGCTGCTGTTGCTGCTCCTGCTGGGAGCGGCCCCCGGCCCGCGTCCGGGCGCTGCTTTCTACTTGCCCGGCCTGGCACCGGTGAACTTCTGCGAAGAAGAAAAAAAAAGCGACGAGTGCAAGGTGGGTGAGGCCCGGTGGACCTCCAGGTACACTGTAGGCAGGGGAAGTCTCCTTCTGCGGGGGAAGCTGGGGTCCGGGGGGAAGGGGGCGTAGCAGGGGGTGGGGCCGAGTGTCTCCTTAAGCTCTTGGGCTTGGCCGGGTGTCGGTGGGAGGCTCTGAAACGGCCCTGGAAGGGGACGTAGATTCTGTAGGACTCAGTGGGCCTCGGGCTCACCTCCGTCGGTGGGCCGGGTTGCACGAGCAGCGGTATTCAGTTTTCCTGGAACAGGGACTATGTGTGTGGCGCACCCTTAGAATTGGATGCGTGCATGTCAGTAGCAAGCGTTCCACGAGTGAGTTGTTCGCCCACAGCCCTGTGTCACGCAGTCCAAACAAGTAGACCAACTGGTATTCCAGTAACTTTTTATTTCATTGCTTCCTGTTTTAGTCTGCTGTTTTGGACCAACTCCTGGTTGGTTCTGAGAGCTTCTTCCTTCTAGGACTTTAATATTTTAACTTCACGTTTAGCGGTTAACTGGTTCTTATTTGTGAAACTGCGTAAACTTCATTAATAAAGAGTTGTTGTAATGGTTGAAACTGCGCATTTTTATTTTTGCAGTGCAAAAAAATTTTTTAATGTACAGAAAATAAATAAGATTCCACTAGTTTCTCTGAGATTATTTTAAACACTTGGAGAAACTGGCGTTTTCTTAGTAGAGCAAATTTTGAAAACGTTCATCTCAAGATCTTCATACTCAAGGTTTTCAGTTTAACTGCTAGTAGAAGATATAAGTAACATGCTTTTAGGTTAGTCCGTATAAGCCATGATGATATACATACATAATTATTCTAACATGGTAAAATTTAACATTTGGGGCTTGAGAATCTCTTTGAAACCATTAATAATTTTAACAATTCAAATAATCGTTCAGCAAACTTTTACAGTCTATAAATAGGTTTACTTATTAAGCTTGATTTTTTTTTAAAAAAATGGGTGTTTATTTTATATCTGCTGGTTTTACTATAGCTGTTAATTTGAACTTATTTTAGGGCATTAAAGAAGCTATTAAATTTTTCATAGCATTTTACAGTTTCTGTTTAAAAACTTAGATCTCTAAAAATATCTAAGGACCTTTACGTTGAACTCAAGTCAATAGTTAGCACTTGCAGTTGTAACTCCCATACCATGCAGTGCAAGAAGCTTTAACTTTGAGAATTCTGACTGAAGAAAATACAGTGCTTCCAAGTGGAATGGAGAGCTGGTCTCGAAAGCACACTGGTTTTTCCATTAAATATTTTAGTAACCAGCCTTTAAAATTAGTATTTGGTCTTTAAATTTAAATTTAACAGCAATTGTGTATTGTATTCCCTGTGCCTTAGAGACAACAATACCTGTCTTCTAGGAACCTCAGAGTGAAGGACATAAATTTGAACAGATTATTGAAATCTGATATGTCATAAAAGATTTATGTCCAAAGTACTCTAAAACAAAAATGAGGAAACATCTGTGAATTGGAGCCTTTGGGGAAGGCTACAGAGAAGAAAGTGACATTTGAGATGGACTTCAGAAAGTGATTATGAGTGAAATTTACAGGTAGTCTGCCAGTTAGATGTTTTTTGTCTTCTCAACAAGGTCCTTTAAGTAGCTACTTTTTAAGTTAACTTTTGGTTAATCTCAGAATCCTTTTGAATTTTTAATTTTCAAAAGTATAGGGATAAAACAGGCAAGGAAAAACACCATTTTTCTGAAGCCTTAGGATTGCATCTTTGTTGCCAGCTGCTTTCACATCTCAATCAATGGAAATAACTGACCAGAAGAAGGATATACTTCGAGCAGTTTTTGTTTTTTCCTACAATTTGACTAACTGGTATAGGGAATTTGAAGTAAACTTTCTTCTCTTTGCTTCTCAAAGGAGAAAAACAGTAAGCTGTTTAAAATTTCACTGTTTCAATCAGGGTATTAATAATTTTTTTCGCATCCATCCCATGTTTGTTAAGAAGGACAGTCTTGTGTACACTATTCAGAAAAAGCCGAAGGGACTTATTTTAAAAATTAGAAATGGGAATGATTATTTCTAGAAGATGTGATTAGAGTAGGGGATCAAGAGTTTAATGAATTGATCAGGTCATTGATAGTTTCCATCTGAAACAGGGATAATCATTTGCTTATTATATATTCCCCTTGAAAGACATTTTGTATTTCTTAGAGGAAAAGTACAATATTTCTCGTCATTGTGATATTATGAAATATTCATAAGTGTGCAGATAAAACAAGTATTGATATCTTCAGCATAAGTCTAATTATATAGTATAAGTATTTACATGTACTGTCAAGTCTATGTCCTGCATTTTGCTCAGTGTGTGCATTGAGAGACAGACAAAAGAATACTGAGGATTTGATCATTTTCTTCTCTCAGAATGTTTTATGCTCGATTTACTGGCAATAAACAGAAACAGAAATTAAGTGCACATAAAATTCTGTTTATATTGCTCTGACTCCAATTTATGATCTTTCTTTACCTTCATATAAATGCTATGACTGAGTTCTGTGGCTTTTTTTTCTTTTAGCTTGCTATCATTGTATATATATTTGAATATCAACATAATGTATATTATTGGTTTTTATTGACTACATGGTATTTCATTCTATTACTATACTATGGTTTGCTTAACCATTTCTTGCTTTTAGAGCAATTAGATTGGCCCCAAATTATCTCTCATATATGGCTTTGATAGAAGGTATTTATCAGGAATTACTGGCATATTCCCAAATTACTAGGTCAAAGGCAAGAATCAGTTCTATGGCTTTTTAAATTTAATATTGCCAGGGTTCTTTCAAGAATAGTAGGTTTGTATACCTGAAACTACTGGATTTCATTAACCAATGTCACCATAATAAAAATAACCTGTCAAAAAAAAAAAAATGAGATAGGTTTAATTTACAACACCATTAGCAAAATGATTCTCTCCACAATATTTTATAGTTTTTGTTTTTCAGTTTAATAGCTGTGTGATGGTACCTAAGACATTTTTAATGCTACATTATTATCATGGCCATTGAGGTTTCTGGTTTTTAATTTATTTCTTTTATTTGTCTTATTTTCTTAGTTTTTGAAACCATAGTAATAAAGGATTGAACCACATAATCCCTTCTTCTAGAGTACATTGTACTTTCTTAAAATTAAGGGACAATAAATTGACTGCAATAAGTAGAATAAAGACCTAATCAAAAGTGAAATAGATCTTCACAGGGTAAAATGTGCATTCTGATCTATTTTGTAAAAAGTTTTGGCAATTTCCGTTAGTCACCACATGCTGTTTAGGTTTGGACTGAGTTGTAAGTGTGCTGAGTAGCATTCTCATAGCTAATAGCTGAAGATTAGTGAGCAGTAGTTCACCCTTGCTGCTTCTTAATTTCCAGTAATTACTGGATTTTCAACATAAATTCAGACCTAACAGTTAAACTCTATAAAACATCTGCTTTTCTGTTACTATTTGATATCTAAATCATGTTCTTAGATGAAAGATTAAGGTTTTCTTTCCTGTCTAATAAGGAAAGAACCAAACATACCCACTGTTTTTTTTTAAGAATATTTAAATGAATTTAACAATTTTTTAATAAAAAGGATACTGAATCAGAATCATACTTTTAAACTTTATTTCTTGATAGTTATTTTTAGACACTCTTAAATGCTATGTCTGTTATTTTGGGAGTGGCTGCCTATAAATATGGAATAAGTCAAATTTAAGAGTTCTAAATTTTGCTCTGGATACAAACATGATTGTATATCCACCTGTTTTAATTTGACCGTGGAAATAGTTTGAAGATTTTGAACTATCTAAAGAAAAAGTATAATTTACATGTGTACTTATCAATATAATTGACATATTTATTGATTGATACGTAGTTTCACATTCTCATAGTTTTCTCTGGAATAATAACATTGACTTTTAGCTTCTGAAAACTAATCAGTGTGTGGGGTTACAGATAGTGTTTCAAATATGAAATCTGGCATTAGAATGAGTAACTTTGACTATGATAAATTCACATTCCAAGTGTTCTGGTGAAAAAGAACATGGAGCTGAGTTAGAAAGTATGCTTTCCAAATAAAAATTTGGAATAAAATTATTTAAAAACTGTGATTATTCATTATGATAGATCTGAGAACTGGGATTGGGAAAGCAAGCAAGGTGGATATGGGTAAAATAATGTTCTGTTGCCTTTGGCTCTCTACAAAGCGAATCCCTTTCAGAGGTATGTACTTGAACATCTGAAACAAAACCACATATGTGTGCTCCTCATATCCTCCTCATACTCATACAGACACAAGTAATTTTTAGAGACTCTTTTGTGCTGTTAGCCTTAGAGCCCAGTTCCTATCCTTGCAGTTTTCTTTCCTCCTCTCAATAAATGTAATTAATTGTCGTCACTTTAAGTGTACTCTAAAAGGTGATTCTCTGTTGCCATTAAGTATCGATTAAAGGCTTTGGAGGAAATTTGTAAAAATTTTTCTTTGTTCTTATCCTCAACTTTCAGACCTATTTATTGGCCTTTGTTATTGATATATGCCAGGTACACACAAAGTAAAACAATTGTAGTCTTGGTTAGTGATAATTATATCATTAATCCTCAGAAGAACCCTGTGGTTTTTAGATAGGGAAACTGAAGCAGAGTAAAACATAGTAACCCTCTCAAGAGTACTTAGCTAGTAAGTAGAGTGAATCCAACCTACAAACCCAGGAGTGTCTGAATCTGAAGTCTGAGTTCTTCATTGAAATACTGGTGTATCTTCCATGCTGATTACTTTCTACTTCTTTTCCTGCCTTACTCTGGAGATCTTTGGCTGCTTATAATCCTGGACTTCCATAGTTAATATAATTATTATATTGTTTTCTCTGATACAGTCTAAAATTAAAATTTTATTTTTGGTGGTGTGTGGAGAGGAAGAACTTTAGTATTTAGGTGATCATCTAGGCATTGCAGGTCAGATAACTCAGAGCTCATAATCATCTGTTTGTGTGTTCTAGCATTTTTTTACTATCTGCATTAAGATTTCTCTTCAGAATTTTTGCCACTTCTCCAGTATTTAACAGTTGAAGCTTCCATAGCATTTCTTTTTTGTGGCTTTGCCTTGATATCTCAAAAACCTCGTCACTTGCTTTGATCCTTGTACAAAGTCACATTTCTTTACTAAGATTTCTTTGTACCTTGAAAACCAATTGTAGATATGGGTTCGCACAGATGTGATGACAGTCAGGTAAGATGTAATAAAAGCAGAGACAAAGGAACGAGGAAATAGAGGGGAGGGAATGTAGTACTGTGGCATGGTGTACGTGTCTTAAAGCAATAAAATCGAATGTAGTTGTGACCAATGCTGGGATCAGATGTAGAATTGGGCAGATTAGAACTAGAAATAAAAATTGTACATTTGGGAGAAGAATTTAGAAAAGAGACCATAGAACTCCAAACCATTTTCATTAAGAATTTCTTATGGTGGTTTGTAATTAGTCTTTTTGAATAAATCTTTCTTTAGAATTTATAGTCTTGCTTTAAGATTTATTTATAACTTCCTTAAAATGTTTACTGTTGTAACTATTTTTCATGCTTTTAATAACTCAATTTGGGACATTTTGAAAGTGGGAATGTGTAGTAGCCAAGTAACCTTCAAGGCTCATTCAAGTTATGTCAGTGATATTTTGGAGTCAGTTGTCTAAGGCAAATTTCCAGAAGGGGATGCACTTAATTTTTGGATGAGGAATAAAGAAGATGTTTAGAGTGGAAAGTGACCTTAAAATTAATCAAATATTGCCTTCTTATAGCACATTGCTATTTTAGTGATAAAATTAAATTTCTTAGAGATTGAATAGATACCCCAAGAATGTATAAATAGCTTTGTTACTCTTTTATTTTCTTGAATATTTATCATGTCTTCTATCTGGATTATAAATTCTTTGAAGACAAATGTTGATGTGTTTTGTATTATCACTCACGATATCTAGTTCAGGACATTGTGGTCATTAAATAAATACAACAATTGAATGATTTTTTGAAGTCATCTTCCCTGCTTCTTGAACATTTTCCACACTAAATTTTACTCTTTCATCTTTATTTCTTACTATTTTGATTTAGGTCCTGTCACTTCATAGGACTAAATTCTACCCTCAACTGTAAAGCCTTTTCTTTTTCCAACTCTTACTGTGACAATTTTTAAAATTCAAATAAGTCGAAAGAATAGTATAATGATCACTTGTATAACTACCTAGACCCCTAGAGCCTACAGTTGTTTATATTTTTCTCTATTTGTTTTATCTGTGTGTGTTTTTATTTTTTAAGGATGCATGTCATGATGTTTTAGTGTACTTTTCTTCATTGTAACCACGAAAAGTCATTAGTAGTCTCATTTCCTTTCTCTTTTCTCTCAATTTTTAACATTTGCTCTACTGCCATATTATAAGGATCTCATTCTTATAATACTTTTGAAATTTTATTGTTTCACTAGAAGGATCAATATCTAAAATAGAGTATTATAATGTAGCATATTTACAATTGTAAATTTCTCTATTCTATGATGTTAAATGTATCATTAATTTTAACTGACATTTCTTAGCATGTAAATTTTAAGTGAGATGATGATTCTTAAATTTTCAGATTTTTATAATTTAAAAAAAGAAGAATGAATGAAAATACTGCAAAACTAGTCAAGATGAATTGAATATCCAAGGTGTGTTTTGATTAGTACACTGAACAACCGAAAAAGGTCCATAATTTATTGGTGATATCTGTGTTGGACTAACTTTCTTATAAAAATAAATGTGGAAAAGTGTCAGAAGAGACAAGGATGAAAAGGACTGAGAGCAGCAAAAATTAAAAGTGATGGTAGCAACAGCTGAGTTTACTTTTTTTGAGGTAGTAGTCCAGTTTTTGAACTTCTTTGTCTTAAAGTAGAGCAAGTAATCCCTAGCTCATAAGGTTATTATGAGAATTGTACTTGATAATTATTATCTTCTCCTTCCCTAGACTAATAGCCAAAAAGAGCGTAATGAATAGGCATTAACAAGAGATGAGAATGCTTACTGTCTTAAGTGTCCTTTGATGGAAGAAGAGGGAGGACCTCTCACAGAAACCCTCAGAATGATCCTTATACTAATATTTAGATTCAAGAATTCTACTTTCTGTAAAATAATTGTTAATAATAGCTATGCTTATTTAGTTATTTAACTTTTTGCATACCAACTGTGGACCAACTTCTGTGTTGTTTTCAGTTATTACCTTGTTCATTCCTCACATTAAAAATTATTACTTGCCTAAAAGCTCACGTTAAGAGTAGACCTGGCAGTCTGACACAATGCTTCCTCCAAACTGAAATCGTGTTCCCTATTTATGTGCTGTATGTTAAATTTTGTTTTTAGGTGAAAAGTTTTTGAAAACTGTTTCTTTGGATTTTGTTATTTTGGAAAATTTTGTGGACAGCTGTTAATAATTATAGACATTCTTATATATCACTAAGTAAGGCTAAAACATACACTTGTTGGGTGGCAGTGTTAATACCCTTGTTATTAGGAACAAAATTTGAAGCTGCTTCACCAGATCAGAAAAACTTGGCAGATAAGGTTAATTAATTAATTAGTTAATTAATTAAGTTTATTGGGGTAATATTGGTCAATACAATTATATCATTTTCAGGTGTAATTATAATTTGACATCTATATAGTCTATTGTGTGATTACCACCCAAAGTCCAGTTTTCCTTCAGCTACTATGTATTTGATCCTCTTTGCCCACTTCACTCTCCCCCAAAACCCCTATAGATAAGATCAATTTAATAGGGATTTGATATTAGCTAAAATACCAAGAAGATGACTAAAAATTTAAGAATGTACAAGTAAGAAAATAGAGAGGGAAAGGGTAAATGGGTCTTTGGGTTATAGATTAAAATGAGATAAGTGTGGTTAAAATCAGTTAAAATAGTACTAAATTATATAAACAAAAGAGTAGCGTGGTTTCTAGAAGAGACATTTACCTGTCATAGTTACTCAAGGCTTACAGTAGACTTAGAACCAGTGAGTTTGATTTCTAAAGTTTTGACAAGATTGTTATTTAAAAAGGTTAAATTGAATTTAAAGTGGTATAGGTTAGCTGAAGGTCAGAGTGGGATAAATAATAAATTCATGGGGAATAGTAAAAGTGGAGACAGATTTCTAGGACAGGTGCTTGAGGCTAATTTGGATCTTAAATTTAGCTGAGAATGAATGTGAAATGTTTCATAGTATCACGCTCCCGTGTGTCATACAAAGCAAAGCTCAAAGAATATATTTCCAGAAGCTCTCTTAAAGTTATATGAAAGAGCAAAAAATAGTAAATTAATTTGGTCATGAGCAAGTTAGTACATTTGAAGAAAAACAATAATTATATTTTTGAAATAATGAGCTCTAAGTTGTTAGTTAAAGTACATAGGAAAGAGATGAAGAGTATCTATCATTGAAGAATTATGCTTATGCTCAGAAAGGCTAATGAAAAATAACAATGTCATTCTATACGTATATGAAACTTTGATGTCTAAATCTCGAATATTGCCTGTAATTCTCAATGATATACCTTTTGAGAAAGATATGAGGGTAGGACAAGGTCCCGAGAAAAGCAGCCAGCATGACCAGGGAGATAGACAAAAAATTAAGACCTTTCTGTTTTGAAAGATTAAAACTTAGAGGATATATGAGAGAAGTCAGACAATGAGAAAAGGGTTTTCTCTCAGTCTTATTAATCCTGTATCCTAAATATGTACTTTAAAACTTCAGAGAGAATATCATAGGCTAAGCAACAATTCTTGTCTCATTCATTGGGTAGAAATAGAAGAAACTTTCACCCTGTTTATATGCCCTCAAATAGTGTTCTAAAAATTTTGAACTCTGCCCCTGTTTTAAATTCCCTAGGAATTTAAAGAATATTGAAGAATATCTAGAAACCGGAGCTCAAGGAGAGTAGGAGTCCATTCCAGCTTGCTGCCTGTTTTTGTAGAGTCCTCAAGCTAAGAATTATTTACACTTTTAAGTGATTGGGGGTGGGGAGGTGGGGTGGGGTTGTAAATCAGAAGAATAGTATTTAGTGGTGAGTGAAAATCAAATTTCAGTGCCCATAAGTAAAGATTTATTGGGCGACAGCTGAGCTCATTCACTTATGTACTGTCTATGGCTGCTTTCACACTACAATAGCAGAGGCTGCATGTCCTGCAAAGGCTAAAATTTTTACTCCCTGGCCCTTTCATAAGACGTTTGCCAACCCCTGGGATAGACTGACAACATTAGAGTTATTTTTCCTGGTAAAGGATACATTGTAGTGACTAGAAAAAAAATGATAAGTATATGAAGAGGGGTATATAAGCAGTACCAAGCAGCATTTTATTGTTTTCTGTTATGCTAATACTGAAGCCATTAGCCTCCTGTGACTACTTAAGTATAATTAAAATTAAAATTGTAAAATCACTTTTTTTAGCCACACTAACCACATTTTAAGTTACCAATAGCCGTGTGTGGCTAGTGGCTACAATATTTGACAGTGCAGGTGAAGAATATTTCCATCATTGCTTAAAGTTCTATTGGACATTGCTGCATAATAGTAAACACTTACATAGTACTTTTTGTTCTTGAATCTTCTCAAAAACCATTTGAGGCAGGAATTAGTATTACTTCCATCCTACAAATGAAAAAAACTGAGGCACAGGGAAGTAAATTTGTCCAGGATTACGCAGCAAGTAAATGTCTGAGTCTGGATTTAAACTCAGGCAGCTTAGTTCAGAGTCCCTGTTGTTAATCACTTCGTACTGAACAAAGTTGAGAATATACTTAATTATAGCACACAGGATTTAGCTTATATGGTGAAAATGTGGCTCTTCAGATTTTGAAACTCAAAACAAAGTTGTGTAGAGTATACTAGGTACATTCCTCTCTAGAAATAAATATAGAGATGTTTACTGGATTAGCTTATAGGAACCTTTCAGTCTTCATTAAGATATATTAAAAAGAGTGTTTCAAGTCTGATGTGTCTTCATAGCAGTAAAAACTATAATTAGTGAACATCATTTAGGCAGAATAAGCCAACAGCTGGAATTTTGCCTTCACAGCAGTTATACGTGTTTGTATATTCAAGTATGATGTAATGCTTAAATGTCCCATTATCTTTTTAGCTAAAATGACCAATAATAAAGTCTTGACTATTATGCAAGAAGACACACATTTGTTGTGTGTTTGAGATAGTGTTGCCATTGAGTTGTCATTTCATTTGAGTAGAATTTTTGAGTTGCATAGGATACTATTTTCTGTACTATATTCAAAAGTTAATGTCTTTTTTGCATTTTATAGCATGAATATTGGATAAGCATTTTACTGGATCAGCAGTGTAGTTTAGGCATTTTCAATTCTGAATATTATTAAATTTACTTGGTTTTATTTATTTGGCTTTATTTATTTGGTTTTATTTATTTATTTATTTGTGTATTTATTAAGCACTTAATAACTCATCAGTACCCCTGTGAGATAAAAACTGTTTTTCCCATTTTGCCGATAAGGAGACACAAGCAATCATGAGGAAACTGAGATATTAAATAACTTGACCAAAGTCACCCAAGTAGTAAGTGGTAGAACTGGCTGGGATTTGAACCCAGGCAAACTGCCCCAGGGTCTGTAGGCTTGCCTGCTATGTTTTGCTGCTTTTCCAGTGACAGTGTATTATCAGTTTGTTGTGCATCAAACATCTTGACTTTCTTTGGGGATGTTAACAAGTTCAGACAGCAGGACTACTGACAGCACTAGTGAATGAGATCAAAATGACAGGTGTGGTTTTATGCCATTCCATGTAGCCTAACGATCACAGACTCCAGAGGCAAACATAGCAGGCTAACTCTGTAAAAATAATTTGTCACAAGTAAACAGCTCCTATTTAGTTTTTGGTTAGCACCAGAAAATACTTCCAGGCACACCAATTATTTACTGGTTTCTTCAGTTGGAGAATTTTGTCATGGATAGCAACAAGCCCCTATGGAGAGAGGGGGTTATATGTTTTGGGTCCTATAGAACTTTCTTTACACCTTGGAGAAATTTGGGGAGCTTATGTAGGAAAGTGTAGCTTTAAATTAGCCATATTTCCTAAGAAGTTGATAGAGCTTTTCTTTTCCTTCCCCATTTTTGAACTTTATTTGGTCTTGTAAATTTCTTTAATTAATATTTCCCTGTATTTAGCATTCTCAAATTGATCAGAGTAGCCCTCCAAAGTTAATGTTGCTATTGTCCATCTCCTGTCTGCTTAAGAGTGATACACAAGTGCATTTCTCTTATAGTTGATCTAGAAATTTCTTGCCTGCTTCAGAGCATTATTTTTATGGTACAGAATGAAATATTGAGTTTGCTAAACAGGTTTTTAAATCAGCATTTATATCTATGTAATGAATGATTTAGTTAAAATATTTTATTAAATTTTAAGAAATTTTAGAATTTAAAAAGCATTTAAAAAGTATTGGAGACATTTGCACCTCTGAGAATTATTTTGGTAGTACATGTAAATCCCACTCAGATGAATGGGTTTTAAGAGAATTGTTTAATGTGGGTTGCATATCATAAAATTTCACATTTCAAACATGTCATTCTTTTTCAATTCTAAGCATGATTTTAGTTTCGATCTTCAGTTGTTTATATTCTCATTCTGTGTTTCCTTATTTTCAGGCTGAAATAGAACTATTCGTGAACAGGCTTGATTCAGTGGAATCTGTTCTTCCTTATGAATATACAGCGTAAGATCTTCAGCTTGGTTTTTATATAAAATTTTGTGTGACTCATCAGGATTTTGTACATTTAGAACTTTAGTTTCTCCACATTTGTGGATAAATTCACATGCATTTAAAAAATTTACATGGCCTGAAAACATTTTTTAGTGGGTATTTTTTATTGTTAAAATGTGAAATGTGATCTTTTTATATCTCTTTGCAATACAATGGAAGCACCAAGTAGAACAATGTATTTCTTTTTCATCTGTGTGGATAAAAAGCTATCTTTTTTCTTTAAATTTTTTAATAATAACTCCACAGATTTTTTTTTTTAAATCCTATGTCCCACATAATCAGTCCCCAGAAATAATTACTTTAATGTCTGCTCCACATTTTTTCTCTGTTTGTTCTAATGTGTGCAACCACATTTATATTTTTGTTTTAAACAAAAGTACGTTTATACTAATATTTGATTTGCACCTTATTTTTTCTCACTGAGTGTATTGTAGGTGTCTTTCCATGTTAATGCACAACTACCTCAGTTTTTTTAGTAGCAGTTTAGTATTTCTTTGTAGAGATTTGTTTGTGTCCATGTATGATTTGTTTTACTAATACTTTTTAATGAACATTTGGTTATTTCCATCTTTTGATATTATAACAGTGTTACATCAATATAATTTATTCATTTGACCACTCTATACCATATTGGGTATCAAATATAGTTTTTAAATTTTAGTTGGCTTCTAAATTTGTCTAAGAGTTTTGAAAGAAAATATGTGTTTACTGTAGAAAAAAGCACATACAAGAAAGTATGGATACTATTTAGGCATATGGATCCTATAAGAATCCATATGCCTAAATATGTATGAGAAGAGAGTAGAAAATTCATTAATGCATGAACCATAATTTATATAACTGTTGGAGATTTGAATGCTTTTTTGAGTTTTCGTTTTATTATATAAACAAACATCTCTTAAGTTTTTGCGGCTGTTCCTGAGAAAACTTAATGACCTCTTATATCTAGTAGTTGGAGAGTATTGAGGCCTTCGCAATTCCAGTTTTTTTATCACTTCAGAGTCATTTTCCTCTAAGAATCCAACTGATCTGTAGCTATCATTTTGCTGGCCTCAGTTATTCCCATATCATTCCAGAGTGAACACAGAACTTTAATTTTCTATAGCAAAGCTGAAATTAGGCTTTTATTTCAAAACAGAATTTCATTTAAATCTGGTTAATAATACAAGGGAATTACAACACAGAGGGAAGCTTACAAGTGACTGATTATGACCCTTCCACAGCTCCATTCTCAAGTGTGGCAATGCTTCTCATGTTGGGATGTGTTGGCCAGTGTGTCAGGATACAACAGAAACCCAGGGAAAATTGATGTATCTTCCTGAAATGTCATTATTCAGTAAAGATTTGGATTGGAAAGTTATAACAAAAGGAACTAAGTTATGTAAAATTAAGAATATTATTTGGAAATCAAAGCTTTTTTTTTTTTTTTTAACGCCTGCAGCACCTGATTTTCCTACGTGGTCTCCGACCCAAGTACTGACCAGGCCCGACCCTGCTTAGCTTCTGAGATCAGACAAGTTTGAGCGTATTCAGGGTAGCATGGCCTTAGACAGAAATTAAAGCATTCTAAGGCATAACTTTCAGATGTTTTGTTCTTTTGTTTGGGGGTAATATAGTACGTGGAACTTGAAATATGTATATATTTGTTACTCATCTATTGGAGCCACTAGAATGATCATTACCTGATCTGTCCTCGAGATTGTCTAGGATTTGATAATTTCATCATTTCCTTTTGTATTTAAAAACTTAAATATTCTTTCCCCCAGGTTTGATTTTTGCCAGGCGAATGAAGGAAAACGCCCATCTGAAAACCTTGGTCAGGTATTATTCGGGGAAAGAATTGAATCTTCACCATATAAGGTTTGTATTCAGTGTTCTATGTTATTTAGTTGCTTTTTTTTTCTTACAGAAAATTCTGAAATAACTTGGCTCTCATAGCTAAGGAGGAATTCATTTCTCTTTTACATCCAGGAATAGTTTCTTCAAGTTACAGTTTAGAAGGATCTTTCCCCTTCTTATGATACGTCATGGATAAGTTTGTCTTAACAAACTTATAATACAACCAGTATTATAAATGATAAGGTGATAGCTGAAAAGACCGTGCTCAGACACCCAGCCCGACCTCGTAGAGAGACCTGGAACCCAAGCTTCAGTCATGAAAAGTTGCTCAGCTGCTCCACATCTCCTTCCCCTCTTTGGGAGCAGTGTCCATAGACTTTCTCTGTTAGCAAATACAGCACAACTTGGACTCCTTCATTGGGTTTTTGGGAAGCTAACCTCTCTGTTTTGACCACTGAGTATATTTGGAACATCTTTAATATATTTTTAGGACATCAGTTAAACCAATCTAAGCACAATATAAGATATTCTCTTCAATATAAGTACTTCATCATCACCTAAAATAGTTCTGCCTTTTAAATCTATATCTTTTAAGCCTGTTATCTTTCTACATTGCATAGTCTCCTGTTCATTTTATATCTGCTGTCTTGCATGAAGAATAATGCTCTCTCCCTTTTAGAAAAATTAAACCAGTTTATAATAGTAATGTATCACCATATAAAAAATTAAATAGTACAGAAGAATATAAAATGAAAACTTAAGTCTCTCCCCACCCAGTTCCACATCACAGTTTCTTATTATTAATCTTTTCTGACATTTTCCATACACTTAAAAGCATATATAAATAAAATTAGATTTACTTAATGCTTTAACATATTCTGAACTGCACATTTTCCTTTAACTCTCTGCCTTGAGCATTTGTTCACACCAGCATTCCTTTTAATGGCCTGACCTCAAATTTTATTCCCCAGCCTAACAGCTCCCTCTCTTGGTTTCACGTCCTTCTCTTCAGAGGCTTAGCCCCAATGGTTAGCTGCTTTCCCTGCTTCTTTATTAAACACATATATTCTCCCTTGTCACTTTATTACATTGAGGATCTGTCCATCAAATCCCGAAGCCTAGACTGATTATTCCCATTAGCCCTCTTATTCTTTCCAGCACTATACTTACACTGTGAAGCACTTAAGGAAAAGACACATAATTATGCTGGTTTAATCCACTACAAGTTTATTATTTTCATTGATAAGTATGTCCTCTTAAAATATTTTAATCTGAGATTTTCTACCCTAAACATGCCAATAATTTTTTTTTAAATTTCAGAGACAGTAGATTTGAAGGCCTAATGGGAGAAGTCACTGGTATTAGAGACACTCAAAGTATATGGATGTGGGTGGTATTGAGTAGGGCAGGCATATTAATTGTGTTAACATCTCCCTGATATAATATTTTGAAAGGTTACTGTGGGAGTTATTACATTCTTTTATGGCAGAGAGTGATTTTCAGACATATTTATTAAATTGTGCAGTTAATTTAAAATACTTCTATGAACTCTCAGCCCCATCTTTCTGTTTGTTTATTCTTTGGCCTTGAAAAATAATTGAAGAGGTGAGGAACATTAGTAACACTGTTCTGTGAACTTGAGGGACAGCAGGAGTCTCTAGTAGTAAAGAGCCTTTAACAGCAGTAAACAGGGAAGGCCCACAAACCCATGGAAAAGTTTTGTCTCTTTGGGGCAGAATTTAAATTCAAATTACTTCCTAAGTAAGATCCGATTCAGGGTACATTTATTTGTGTGTAAAGACTATGCCTTGCTCATGCAAAAGATTCTTTCTTCTTTTAGGCCTCTTGTTTTTCAGATTTAATTTTGTCCTAGGAGTCAAGATAAAATAGAACAGAGGGAATATTAAAATAGAGAAAGATGTACACCTAATATTTTCTGTAAGTTTCCTAGAATTTTTTAGGATCAAGATTTGTTTTAAAACAAATTTTTTAGGCCCCAATTTTAAAGAGAGGCATTTTTTTAAGACCAAGGCATAGGAGGACAGAATCATGGGGGCTAAGATCAGATTTTTTTTCTCCCAAGTCAGCTGTAAATGTATTGACTTACATTTTTTAGTATTCAGTGTTGATTTCAGTATTGATTATTTGTCCTTTATTTTTAAAGAATTTTACCTTTAGAGCTGTAGTAAAAACAATGGTAACAACCAACAATAAAATGAAATCCCAAATCTGCTTTGCTGTCCTTTATCTATGACTTCAATTGAGGTCAGAAAAACAGCAGTGCAATACATTGTATGTGTTATGTGAAGCTGGAGCCACATTCATAGGATCATAATATCTCACCTCCTGTCTAACCACTCATATAAACTCAGTTAACACATCTGTTGAATGCCTTTCATGTGCCAGGCACTATGGTAGGTGTGTGATATAGCCATGAACAAGGCAGAAATCTCTGCCACAGTGTATCTTATATTCTGATGAGAAAGAAACAAAATGATTACTAAAAGTTAAAGTATATCAATTGTTCATGTAAAAACTATTGAAAATAAATCAGGGACGATAGTTGGAGAATTTGTAATTGTAAGTAGGACAGAGAAGGTCTCCTTAAGACATTTAGGCAAAAGACCCAAAGCAAGTAATGGAGTGAGCCATTTGAAGATCTGAGAGGAAGGTGTTCTAGTTAAAGAGCTGCAAATGCCAAGGTCTAGTGTATTCAAGGTACAGAAAAAAAGTTAGTGTAGCTCAAGCAGGTGAACAAGATAGAGAAAAGTAGGAAATTACAGAAAGAAGTAATGGGACCACATCATATAGTGATTTAGGCCACTGTAAAGACTTCAGCCTATTAATCTGAGTGAGATGCTTAGCACTGGAGAGTTTTGAGTAGGCTTAGATTTTAACAGGATCACTAGGGTTGCTGTGTTGAGACCAGGCCATGGGGGAGAAGGTGTGAAGCAGGAAGATCCAACTTGTTAGGCATCTGGAATTGTTAAAATATGTATGACCTGATAATGGCCCAGACCATAGGGATAAAAGTGTAGGGGTTGTGAAGGGGTCAGTATCTCAGAAACTAGCTATATTTTGAAGATAGGGCCACCAGAATTTGCTGAAGGTTGGGCTGTGGAATGTGAAGTTTCTGTTTTCTAAGATAAGAAAGTCTGTGGAAGTGTAGGTTTAGGGACAAGAGTAGTTTTAGACACAGAAAGTGTGAGTGTTTATTAGGAGTCAAGTAGGGGATGTTGAGTTAACAGGTTAAATATATGTGTCTGGAGTTTGGAGGAAGAGTTCAGCCTAGATATGTATATTGAGAATCATCAGTACCTAGAAGGTATTTAAAGGCAGGAATTGATGAGATCCCCAAGGGAGTGGGTATAAATAATGAAGAGAATTCCAAGGACTGAAACTTGGGACACTTGGTATTAATAGGTCAGGATGATGAGGAGGACTCAGTAAGGAAACTGCCTCTTTGGATTGTTGGGAGGATTACATAAGGTAATGTTTGTTGTTATGATTAAAGGTCATCCTTAGGGCTTGCTGTTTTCCTCACAATTGAACTCACAATTGAATTGCCTAAACCCAATAAGGGTTGGATTGAGGTGTAAGACTTGCCGCTTTTGGTGTAACAATGTCTATTTCTGCTTGTTTTAAGTTTGACACCTGTTCTTCTCTTTCCTTCTATTTTCCTTCTCTTTCCTTCTATTTTTCCTTCTATTTTCCTTCTATTTCTACTCTTTAAAAAGGAGCCTATAAGGTCAATATAGGTTAAAAATATTAAATAATTGCATGAATATTGCTGTACTTAACAGAAGTAGCAATGCAGCTAGAACAAAACTCTTGGCTGACAGGTGGCAGCAGTGGTTTACACTTGAAGCATTTGTCAGTTGATACAGAAACTGGTTTAGGAATTTTAATAAGTAATATACAAAAGAATGGACTACTTAGAAGTGAAACATATGCAGGGTTTTTTTTTTTACCCCGGTAATGAAGTTTAAATTTATTAAAAAGTATAAAATTATGAACTGTTCATGGTTAGTTTAGTAAATTATAGCCTTCAGAACACTAGGAAATATATTTTTTAAATTAAGACATAAATAGGTCTCAAAGTAAACCTACATTATATAATATGATGTGAATATCATTATTTTTACACACAAAAAAGTCTTAGACTCCAAAATTGAAGGAATCCTTAGTTTTTAAAATTTGGTTTAAAAATTATCAATTTTTGTGTTTCAAATTTACTTTTTTTTTCAATTGTACTATTTTTTTAACTTTATATTAAATAAGATACTGAAAATTGATAGTTGTTTTAAATGTAAGTAAGAAGAATCACATTTACCCTGATTTTAGATGTCCAAATTTGGCTTCTTGAATCATCATAGTCTGTTATTCACTGCTGAATCTCCATCACCTGGCACAGAGAGACCACTTAACAGATATCCACCAAATGAATATATGGACATAAAGACTTGTCTACTTGTTACTAGAAAACCTTCAAATCCGTAATGTCTAAAACATTATCAGGGGACATTGCTGTGGAGAGACTGATATTCCATTTTGTTCTCTATGTAGGTTTTTTCCCTTCTAGGACTCCTTTGCATTTAGAAGGTGGGTTAAGTTGAAATTATCAAAAATAAAACCTATTACGTATCAAATGAAAAATTGATGAGAAGTTTTTAGAGAAACAAAATAAGATTGAAATTTAAATCTGATTGAGCTATGAGTAGTTTTAAAATGTTTGTTATCAATATGAATGGACTTAAGTAATTAATGAGACCAGTACTTTTACTCTGTGGTATAGATATGAAGGAACTGGATAGTTTTTTTTTATAATTTACTTTTCTCTTTATTTTAATACAGTTTACATTTAATAAGAAGGAGACCTGTAAGTCTGTGTGTACAAAAACATACCATACAGAGAAGGCTGAAGACAAACAAAAGTTAGAATTCTTGAAAAAAAGCATGCTACTGAATTATCAACATCACTGGTAAGACATGGAGATTTTGGATTTTGGGCTTTTCCTTTTCAAGATGAAACCTGTTTCACTGAATGTATAAATGACCTCATTGACTCTATTAAAAATATAGCAGATTAATTTATTTCCCTTTTTTATTACAAGTATTAACATGTAGTAGTGACTTTTTCTTGCCAGAGGAAAGTACCTAAGTCCGTCTTTTAGAAAAATACTGTTATTTTATACTTACAGGCCATGAGAAAGACCATTGAAAACAAAATTTAGGTTCTGTTTAATGTTTGATAAATAGCACCTACTTCAAAGAAAATACTTAACACTTTGTGTAACCCGTTTTTTATTTTATAAACATGATATAACGTTAATGAGGTTGTTACCAATTTGTGTTGTAATCAAAAAGCATTTTATTTCTGCTTCCACAGTAGTAGTTACTTATTAAAAAAATATTAAAAAAGGATCTCAAAATCCAACTTGTCAGGTATAACTATTATTATTATTCTAGATGTTGGCCAATAACAAATGTCTGTATTCTGTGTGGGGTCATGGTTTACACGTGTTTTTGTGTGTTTGCCTTTTCTAAAAAGTATAAGATACTGGAAGTGGTGAATAGGAAGATTGTCTTCACGTATTTCCTTTTGAATGTTTGTTGTATAAGTATCTGAGATTGACCCATTTGCTCATATCCAGGGAGGTTAGGAACTTTTGATGTCAATTTTGACATGACCCGATCCTGTGGCTTAAGTTTTGTGGGTGGAGCATCTTTCCCTTTTGCACCCTCAATTCTTCTCCCTCCTCCCTTCCATACATATAAAACGAAAAAGTCATAGGGAGGGCAACCTTGAGTCACATGCCTGTTCACGAACTAGTCTGTGATCAGGGAAATTCACTCTGAGTAGCCAGACCTGATTAGTGTACACTTGAATCACACAGAGTTTCCCATAACAGGGCTCTATTAGAAGGAAGGAAACTTGCACATTGCACTTGTATCAGCTTCTTTCTCATGTGACCCTCAGTAGACACAGGAACTTAAAAGTCTCCTCCATCTCTTCATTTCTTTAGTTTCTGGTAAGCCAAGAGCTTTTTTCCTCTAAGCTTCTATGAGAATATTACTTAATTGCTGAATTGGTATAACTTGGGATACATTTATTTATTCATAAGTAATTGAAATTTCTTTTGGAGTATTCTTCTCTTTCCTTCAAATTGTTTACAGCCTTCAAAATCACATTTAAGGCTCAGTTCTTTAATTTACATATTAGCCCCATTCACCTTCTTTTTCTCTTAACAGCTACTTATTTGTTTCAAATGGAAGAATGACCCTTAAGGCCTATTAGTGATTTTTAGCTATCTCCACTACCCACTGTTCTTAGAATACTGTTTAGAGTCTTGTTCCTAAATAGAAGCAGCTCTTCTTCGTAATTCCTCAAAATACTTAGAAATATTTTTAACTAATTTATGATACAGTTAATATAGGTACTGTTTTGATGCTCAGATGCTTAGTAATGAAGAATAAATAACTTAAAATAGTTTACAAAGTTAGGAAGCATTTCATAGTAAAATTTACTAAACAGTTTGTGATAGGTGTTTCAGCTGCAAACTTAAACTATTTTGTTTCAAATAGAGTAAGTACATGGAGGGTAGAGGAAATAATGGAAAGGAGTCTTTAATGGTAAAATATTGGGGCCAAGCATTCAAACTTTAACCTTTTGAGTCCTCTTTTTATACTTTTTTACTCTATCGCATTGAAAATATTATATTTAATATTTTTTGAGTTATACATTTAAGTAACTACTACTCCCTGGTAGTATTTGAAAATTATATTCTTTAAATTTTCTTGTGTACAATCATGCCACCATGAACAAGCCCGATCCCGTCTGATCTAGGAAGCTAAGCAGGGTTGGGCCTGGTTAGTACTTGGATGGGAGACCACCTAGGAAGACCAGGTGCTGTAGGCATAAAAAATAAAAAATAAGGGATTGTAAGCTTACAGAGTCCTTGCAATCTGTGAGGTCAACCAGGGTTACCTCCTCTAATAAATAAATAAATAAACAAATATTTTTATTTTTAAGTGTTTTTGTTTTTGTTTTTATTTTGTTTATTTTTAATGCTTCCTAATACCAGGAAAAGGTCATTGTGTCAAGGCATTATATAAATGATAAATTTAGGACTATAATTCTTATATAGTATTTTCTCAGATATGATAGCATAAAGGTATACTTAACATATTGCTAGTATACTATTTATTGATTGGTTTTCATGCTCTAAAAAATTAAAGCAATTAACTGATTTTTTAGACCTCAAGAAAATGTGAATTATTTACATTATATAGCATTGCCTTCATGCTTCTAATATTTTATAGTTTTCTCATGGAAACCACTAGCCTGCTGGTTGTAATAATGAGCAACTTAATAGTTTAGGTGATTCTAAAATTTGGTACATTGGGTACTATTAAATAGCATTTAAATGTGACGAGACATGTTTTATTAGGTCATTAATGTACATCTGGGGTGACTATAAAATCATAATTTTACTTCCTAAGGCATACATTAATTAACAAATAAAACATGCCCTGGAGTGTTGTCTTATGACTGTAATACAGCTAGTATATTTTTAGTAATTTTTTTTTATTCGCATCCTGCAGTGTGCTCTGGGCATAGGGGACCACATGCTCGGACTTTAATGTAGTCATGTAGTGCTACAGAACCTTGTACTTTACTTTTACTCTTTTTTGTTTAAAAAGTTCTTTTTCACTTTAGAACTTGAAAGATTTGTTTCTCTAGCTTTATTGTTGTATTTTAGAAATAAGTTGGAGTTACACAGTTTTAATAGATAATACTATAATTTTCACTTTTTTTACCTGGCCTTTAAGTTGAATATTTTTCCATATCTTGCAATTATATTTTTCTCCTTTTTATTGAGTTGCCTGAGTGATAAGGGACATTTGCTTCTATACTGTTCCCATAAACTCTGACCTATTTAAAGCTTTTGAATATTCTGCTAAAGGTAAATTATACTTAGGTGTCTAGATAATGATATTATTAAATTAAGAAGAGTAATATATAAATAAATGTCCCTCTCCTATATATATTTATAGTTTCAACTATAAATTTTTTTTTCGCTGCAGTTTATCAGATATTGGTATAATACTTTTACTTATGAAATACCACATTTCATCAAAATTCTTTGTAGTTTTAGCATCTTAAGGTATTTATAGACATTTTGTGAAATGATGACATATTTGGGAAGTAATTCTTAGTTGTTTGGTACTTTTTACTTCATTATTATTTCTGTGAATAGGATTGTGGATAATATGCCTGTAACGTGGTGTTACGAGGTTGAAGATGGTCAGAAGTTCTGTAATCCTGGATTTCCTATTGGCTGTTACATTACAGATAAAGGTCACGCAAAAGATGCCTGTGTTATTAATGTAAGTTTGTGATAAACTCTATACTTCTTTTTAAAATATGGCTTTTTGGTAGATGGATTCAGTTTTTACCCAGACAAAAATTGTTATATTTATCAAATGAGTACAATACAGGTGTTCTGATTAACAATGTTTAAATTTACCTGTAGAACTAAAATAATACAGATTCAGTTCAACATTTACTGAGAGTGTCTGTTACATGCTAAGTTCTACACTGAGGGCTAAGACTTTGTATGTTCTGACTAATAAAAGTTAGATTTATAAATCTTACATATGAAAATAAGTAGATAGTGGAGAGCCAAAAAAGACCTCATTAAATCCATGAAATTTGTAAATTCAAGTTCATAATATTTTCTATTGCAAAAGTTTGGTGTTATACCTTTTTTAGAAAAGGTATCTTAAATGGTTACTAGACTTAACGTGGTGATCATTTGTAAGATATTTAAATGTCAAATAACTATGTGGTTGGTACACCTAAAACTAATATAATATTGTATGTCAGCTCTTTCAATTAAAAAATAAATGTGTGTAAAAATGAATGAATTAAATCAGGTGTCTTGTCTTCAAGACCAAATTTGACATTTAAAAATAATAAAGTGAAGACATTAATATAGAAAGTAATTACAAATTATTGGGATATATTTTAAATTTTTTGTAATCAGGTCACCCTGATTTAATCTCCTCATTTTTATAATCTGGGAGTAGAAGTTAGCATGAGCTTGGTCATGAAACTGGTTATGACGACGATGATTTCGTGGGAGTTGACAGAGACACTTGAGTAATTTAGGTTATTGGTTTAGTCTGATTATAAACTTCCATGGAAGAAGAGAAAATGTATATGATTTAGCATGTCCATAACATATAATATTTTAAAATTTGTTACTTTTATCATAAGTGAAAGACTAGAAAATATTAGATGTTCTTTTTAATAAGTACTTTTTAAGTTTTATGTAAGAGTTAAAATGTTAAGCATAATTTTCACCTCTGCCAAAACTGTTTGGCTTATAAAGAGTTTAGGTTTAAAACTTAAATATTTTTATGGGGAAGGATTAAAATCCTATTCAAGCTTAAATTTTTCTACTTATTGTGGCTCATTTTAAAGTTTTATGTTTTGACTCTTGTATAGCCAGTCTTCTGCCTTTAACTCTAAGTTCTGTTCCATAGTCAGAATTTCATGAAAGAGATACATTTTACATCTTCAACCATGTTGATATCAAAATATACTATCATGTTGTTGAAACTGGGTCCATGGGAGCAAGATTAGTGGCTGCTAAACTTGAACCAAAAAGGTAACTATACAAGCAGATAAGTAAATAAATGTAAGTGAAATTTAGGCCCAAAGAATCAATATTTTGAGCCTAATGAGCTTTTTTCTTAATTAGTATTCTGGCATTTTAGGATTGATTTTACTAAAACTCCCTTTAGTATGATTTGTTACTGAGTAATGGATTGTTGAGAGAAACCATACAAATATTTTTTTCCAATATGGTGAAGTGGTCAAGCCAGGGTGACTTTTTGTTTGGTTTTCAGTCAGGAAGTTTTGACAACTTTTCTATGCTGGCTTGGAATGGAGACCGTGAAGTGGTTGGGTCAGTGTTCCCTTTTACAGTGGAAAAGCATTGCCTCTGATGTTTGCAACTCTACCCCTCATCAGAGGCACAAATGAGCGGATTAGTACTATCATGTAGAAAGTCTCCATGTTGTGCTTGCTTTGGCAGCACATATACTAGAAAGTCTCCATGCAGTGTTAGATGCCAGTAGGTGACAAGTCGTTGAAAGGACATCTCTTCAAGTTATCAATTTTTTAGTGTGAAAGTACCTATCGGTTATTTGAGATCCTTTTATGATTCCATTTCTTCCGTGACTTCTCTCCCCTAACTAAGCCCATTATTTACACAAAGTAAATATTTGTATTAATATTAAGTCTGATGTGATAATTTCACCTTTGACTGTCAGTAGCATTGTGAAATATGTACAAAATCTCTAACCTTTACTTTACCTCATTTTTTTAAACTGTACTTTATCAGCATCTTGCCAAAATGTTTCTTCCCACAGCTTCAAACATACCCATACAGATAAACCAGACTGCTCTGGACCCCCCATGGATATAAGTAACAAGGCTTCTGGGGAGATCAAAATTGCCTATACTTATTCTGTTAGCTTCCTGGTGAGTTTGTTTTTATCTTTAGTATAACTCAGAAATTGATTTTATATTCATACTACTTACGCTAATTAAAATATCAATGACTAAGCTTGTCCAATAGATAAGCTTTTAATGAGCTGATTTTTGGAATAGTTTGTCAGTGCACCAAGCAACATAATCACACTTAAAATTAAGTCTTCGTTTAAATGAGACATAAAGGAAACTGGAGAATTGAGCCTGATTAAGTATTAAATCCTAAAGAGTTACATATAAGACAAAAGGTAGAAAATAGGCATAGAGGATGGTATGAAAATGTCAAAGATACGTGCAACAAGCATTTATGAAAACAACACCATTTTTAAAATCTGGATTTGGGTATAAACTTAAATGGATTTCCTGATGGTAGATGATTTATAAAGATTCTTACGGAATTCAAGGGAAGGTTTTCATTAAGAGAGAAGTTTCTTAGGAGGAAAGTAAAAGTTCATTTTATGAGAATCTTAGGCAGTATTCTACCTCAATTTTTAATAAACTATTGTGGCAGTCTAATGTAATTGTGATATTTACTATCCTCATATAGTGTGTAATTTTGCAAGCTGAGTGCAGTAAACAATATGTATTTATTTCTAGGTATTAAGAGCTCAGTGTGGGTGACACCTGCCAGACGTTCAGTATTACTTGGGTTGTGGCTCTGGTCTGGTTAAGCACCTCATAGGCATAGATAGATGGTGTCAAAGCAAATAAGTTTTACACTCAATTTTCTGAAAAAATTAAGTATAGTTCTAAATTTTGACATCTAAAATAATCCCTTACTATTTAATAATTCAAAAAAATAAAGCAGGTAACTAGGTAACTTTAGGAACTCTTATTATTTTTTATTTACTGTTTAATCTCATCCTGATTTTTCTGAGATTTGAGTAAATTGAAACTTTCTGAATCTCACAACTAACCCAAGTTATGATGAGAAATTGCATTTATTAACTGAATGGAAGGTCAAGCTGTGAATGGAAATTTTTTGGATTTTTAATACAGTTTGTCTGCAAATGCTTATTTAAAGAGTTTTGTTTTCAATCCTTCTAGGAAGAAAAAAATATCAGATGGGCATCTAGGTGGGACTATATTCTGGAATCTATGCCTCATACTCACATTCAGTGGTTTAGGTAAGACTACAGATTAATCTGCTTTATGTTCTTTACTTATTCTACTCTTTGTCCCTTTGAACATCTCATTCACTCACTCTCTAGTCCTTTTCAGTTACTCAGCAGTCTGACCTTTTGAATGACTTGGGTTCAGTCTCTGGTTGTGAGTCAGGCCAGGTCACTCAATTTTTCAGAATCCATTTCTTTTCAAATATCTGCCTTGTGGGACTATCTGAGGATTAAAGGAAATCATGAAACAGAGCATACAAGCACCTTACCTGGCATGGAAGAGTGCTCAATAAACAAGGTTCTGCTGCTGTTATGACTATTCATTATTCTGTTTTAAAAGCATGACTCATAACTTTTATTTAGAAAACTGTTCATGGTGCCATTACTCTCCTCTTCTTACTTTGCTGACTGTCCTTTTGACACTCATTAATTTACTGAGTAAATTTGTCGTTCAATAAATTTCTTGAGGGACAAAATTAGTCCTTTGTTGATTTTTACAGCTTGTGTTGCACTGATTTGGGCACAGTAGTTACTTAATAATGTTGACCATGGACAAAAAAATTCTAGTTCTCAACAGACCACAAAACTATATTATAAGTATATCATAAAGTTATGTGTCCACAATTAATTGAATTTATTGGATTTTAAGTCAAATTTTGATTTTGAAAAATGCTGTTTTAATATTTACTCAATAAACAATTTTTTTAAAAGAGTGCTACTGTTCCAACAATTAAGCTACAGATAAATCCTGACATGCTTATTTCTACAGCATCATGAATTCCCTGGTCATTGTCCTCTTCCTGTCTGGAATGGTTGCTATGATTATGCTACGGACACTGCATAAAGATATTGCCAGATATAATCAGATGGATTCTACGGTGAGTGAAACACTTGAACTGTTCTTTGGTTTTTCAAGAACAGCCTTTATTTTTCCTTTGGAAAAGGTTTAAACAATAGCTTTGGACAGAATCTGCTTTTAAAATATTCTTTAAAGTTAGCCTGAATTCAAATTTTCAGTTGGAAAATGATTCTTAAGAATTGATATTCTCTAGAAACTTAGTCTACACAGCATTCAGAGCTGCACTGTTCATAGCCTCATCTGCGTCACTAGATTGGTACAGAATGGGTATAGTTGCACAGCTCCAGTTCTGTCCTCTTTTTTTCATTTATGTGCCATCAGCTCTTAGTTTTTTCATTCCCAGCATACACCCAGTTTGTGAAATAGCAAATTTGAATGGATTAATTTCCAAGCAAGTTTTATTTGTTTGTATATTCAATTTTTTGAAATTAATTTTAACTGAGTTTTTATCATTTCAACCTTTTGTTATATTCACAATAAAGTTTCAAGCTTATTTACTCTCAAATATTTTAAGTGGCATAGTGTTATACATTTTATAATTTTTCATTTCATAGCAACTCTTTCACAGAATTTCCACAAGAATCAGTGACTTGTAATAAATACAAAAAAAACTCAGCCTTTTCTCCTCAACCTTTCTGCCCTGTCTTAATGAGAAATAGAACACATTAATGTTTATGAGCTTTTTAGCACTTCTACTCTACAGTTTTTTTCTGATTTTTATTATTTTATTAAATATTTTATTAAAATGTTTTCAAGATGCTCTGTTCATATTAGCCATAACAAATAATCACTGAGTTTTTTCTTAATTTGTAGAGGTGTGCCACAGCATATGGGCTAGGACAATCTTGCTTCTACTCTTTCTTTCTTTTTCTTCCTCCAGTTTCTTTCTGTAATAGTTAGAACAAATCTGTTCAAGCATAAGTCAGATCATTTCACTCCTGATTACAGTGGCTTCCTATTTTTCTGAGTGACAGTCAAAGTCTTTACAATGGTCCATAAGGTCCTGTAGTACCTCTTGGAGCTCTGCTCCAGCCATACTAGCCACCTTGCTGTTCCTCAGATATGTCAGACATGTTCACCGTCGGGCCCTTACACTCAAACGTTCATCCTTCAGATATTTACATGGCTAGCTCCCTTACCTCCTTCAAGTCTTTACTGAAATACGATCTTTCTAGTGAGACCTTCTTGACCATCCCGTTAAAATTACATCCTTTCCACCTCACATACACATCTATACTTTCTAATTTTTCTACATAGCACTTACAACATTTAATGTACTACATATATATTTTTTACTTATTTATTGTCTGCCTTCCAATGAGAACATACACTCATGAGAAGAGGGATTTTTCTGTTATACTCACTGTAGAATTACTGATGTTTTCAGCAGTGCTAAGCATATAGTTGTTGCTCAGTAAATATTTGTCAAATGAAAGAATAAATGAGTCATTCCTTTACGTACCAGATTTGTTGGTACATTTCTGAGCTCAGGATAGATAAAAAATGTTTCTAAGGATACCCCCACTACTCCCATATAAGCCCCCCACCACCAAAAAAAAAAAAAAAAATTGAGCTGAGGCCAGAGCAAGAAGCAATGCAAGTCTGAGAGGTTGAATTTCTTTGGGTCAGTGTTGATAGAAAGTCTTTAACCAGTTGAGAAACTAAACCTTGGGTCATTAGTGAGGGGGCTGACCTTTAGTCTGTTCCTACATTAAACTTGGATTTTGAAGAGCGGGGCAAATGATTCTGGGTCTGTAAGTGCCTTTTGATTCTTGGCCAACTCAAGTAGAAATTCTCTGAAGGGAAGTCTCCCAACTTTAGCTTTTCAGGATTTTTCTGAATTAAATCAAATTAATTTTAAAATATGATCTATTAGCAGAAATGTATATAAATTTATAATAAACAACAGAGTTAGACACCCCCTCAAAGATTTCAGTAGCTAGAACTATTAGTTCCAGAGTAAACATTTTCTGTACATAATAATAATGAGTTTAAAATTGGAGGTAAACAAAAGGGTATTAATGAAGAAAAATCAGTAGATGCATAATATTGGAGAAAGTGGGTGGCTTTCTGGGAAAAAAAATAAGGTAAATTTAAACTTTATTGTATTGAAATACTTAATACTTTAAATGAAAATATGAAACTGTAAGTATTAGAAGAATGAATAGGAAGTTATTTTTCAGTCTTGGAGAAGGGTAGAATTTTATAAGTATGACAGAGAGCCAGAGGCCATAAAATAAATGATTGCTCTATGATTACTACATTTTAAAAAAAAGCTAAATAGCAAAAAACATACCATTGTGTAAAAAGATATTATTTTAATTTTTTTTAGCCAAGGCAATCCTTGGTTGATCTCACAGATTGCAAGGACCTTGTCATTTTACAATCCCTTATTTTTTATTTTTTTACGCCTACAGTACCTGGTCTTCCTAGGTGGTCTCCCATCTAAGTACTAACCAGGCCCAACCCTGCTTAGCTTCTGAGATCAGATGAGATTGAGCTTGTTTAGGGTGGTATGGTCGTAGACAAGAAAAAAGATAAATGTCAGATTGGAAAATATTTTATCACCTGTCACAAATAAATTGCTAAATTCTTCAATAAATAAATGCCAAAATTGTTTAAAAATAAAAGTCAACAGCTCAGTAAGAAACTGGGCGAAGTACATGAAAAGAGAGTCGATAAAAAAAAATACAAATGATTCTGGAACAGATAAAAAGATGCAACATTCATAATAAGAGAAATACAAATTAAAATTGCAATGCAGAATTGTTCACCTAGTACACAACGGTGACATGGCAAAATTTGTGTCTTTCAGAAAGTCTCTTTATGTGTTATGTGGAGAATGATTCAGAATAGGGCAAAATAAGAAGTAAAGAAACCAGTCCAGAGTCTGTTTGAGAACTGCCAGGGGCTGTTTGACAACTCTTAGTGACAGGGAATGGTGGCAGGGGAGAAAGAGGGAAGTAGAAAGCTACAGAGGGTGGTTAGGTGGTAGAATGGAATCCTGGTTGACCTGTTAACTGTGGAGAGAATGGAGGATGGAGAGAAGTCAGTGAATAATGCCATGTGTCTGGTTAGTTAATGGGCCTTTCTGGTCGCTGTATTGAGAAATGAATGGAGAAACAAGTGCAGAAACAGATACCAATTTAGTGCAATAGCCGGGTGAGAGGTGACAGCTTGAACCAGAGATGAGTCCAATGGTTACCTTTTGGAAATAAAGCTCTAGGATTTGTTAAATGTATTTGAAGTATGGGGAGAGAAAAGGAGGAATCGAGTATTACTTCAGGGTTTCGGGGACTGAGCAACTGGCGGGATGTATTTTTTATCTCCTTGGAAGAGTGCAGGGAGAGCAAGTATAGGTGGGGAGAGAGAATTGGTTCAGTCATCCATAATTCTGTTTGAGATGTCTATTTAAAATAGCTAAGTGGAACTGTCAATTAAGCAGTTACATATGTCTGAAGATCAAGGGAGCAATTTGGGCTGGTGACACAACTTATTAATATTTTCACAGCCAAGCCTACTACTACTTTTCACAGCAAAGTAACTATGGGACCTTCCTAATACCATTTGCTTATTTTGGAGATTGATGAATGTAGGTTGAACAGGATAGAGTGTGATTAAAAATTAAGACATCAAGTTGGATCATAAAGCTTAGAACTGGGTAGATATCACATTATTTTCATATTTCTTTTTAAAGTTTCTCAATACTTATATTTATAGACCTTTACACACAACATTCCTTTAAAAACAATTCAGGAAAACTACATAAAGCTCTATGAATCAGGATTTATACTTCAAAACTGAAATAAATATAAATAAATAATAAATATAATATAAATATTATAAATTTTTTAAGATTTTTTTTATCAGCATAGTCAACAATGAATAAACTGTCTAGTCTTGGTGATATTACATGACAGTTAAACAATTTTATTCCCTTTTTAGGAGGATGCCCAAGAAGAATTTGGCTGGAAACTAGTTCATGGTGATATATTCCGTCCTCCAAGAAAAGGGATGCTGCTATCAGTCTTTCTAGGATCAGGGACACAGATTTTAATTATGACTTTTGTGACTCTATGTAAGTGTTAAATGAAGTTAAGTAGAAAATACTTTTTCTAAATAATTATTTGAAAATTAGTTTTTCTAAATGAGGTAGCTAGGCTAGATTGTCTCTTAAGAGTTCTTTTGGCATTCAAATCTATGTGCTCTGGCTGTATGTGACTTGGGGCGGGATAAGATATAAGACTTCATATCTCTCGTCATCTGCATGGAGACCAAACCTTTGTCATGGCAGCACTGGAGCTGGAGATGTCTAGGTCCTGAAAGACCTTCTGGCCTGGGTGGCCTGGAGCCAGGGTCACACAGGTTAACTACACCACCCCATCAGAAGCCACTGTGTTTAGAATTCCAAGATATTCTTGACATCCACTGAGAGACAAAAAGAAGAGGGAGTAGGCAAGACCTTTCATATCTAGGAAGGATTTAGGAAGCAAGACCTCTTTTTTTCTCTAGCAATGTTCAGGAAAGGTCTTCCAATACAAAAACTATCTCATCGTACCACCTGAAAATCTTCAGGAATTTAAATTTTTGTTAGTTAAGACAATCTTTTTTTGAAATAGACCTTTAGAGATATTTATTGGTCACAGCAGTGGTTCTGAGACTACTTTTTGGGGTACATTATTTCCATGGTTTTCCAGTTTTTCTAATTGTGAGAAAAAATAGGAATAGAATTTTCTAAATTTTGCATTTTTCTTATGTTTCTTTTACTGATGAACAGTAGCAAATGAATATTTCTAGAAGAATTCAGAAACCACTGATTTTTTAATAACATTTTTTAGTGGACATTTGTTTAATGTTTAATACATATTAAATATGTAATACTAAAGTCATTTTCTGTTAGTAAAATTGTTTCAAATTTTTATGATGGAATTAACTACATAAATGATTTACAAAGACAATTATTACTTCAAAAATGTCTGGCACCTGAGTAAATTTGGGAACTACTGTTTGACAATTAACTAGAACATATATCGTTATCTACTTAGATAAGGAAATGCAGCTGTGATGTAGAACATAATTTCGAAGTATATTATATTCAATAGGGTAGGTTGAGAGAAGTCATCATGGAAGAGATCTGGGCACAGCTAGAGGATAGCATGCAGGCACTAGATCCCCAGAGAGCCAGGGTGGATGCTTGAAGATAAAATTCTGCTTTAAAGTTTTATCTAGGACTGCCTTCTGTCACTGCCTCAGCATTGTTGGGGTCAGCTAGGAACTGAACTTATGAAGAAGGAAGGTTTCAGAGACCCTACGATAGGAAATAAGAGGAATCATTTTCCTTAAACGCTTGAATCTGACTGCTTCAGAACAGTCCATTTTTCAGTCCTGTGAGGGAGTGAAGGGGGTGCATTTTAGCTGAAATTCTGGTAGATCTTCTAAAGTTACCCAGATTGTTTTCCTGATGTTCATGAGTTTTTCCTCCTGCCCCTCAGTCGGTGCTGCTCAGAAGGTGTGCACAGCATGTGTGCATGGCTACGTATACCTCGGGAAACACCAGGGGCTGTGTCGCTCCCGGAATTAGAAAGCCACTTGAATTTCTTTCTGAGCAAGTCATAACTTCTGAGTCCCAGTTTAAAGCTAGAAGGCTCTAGAAATATAAGGTGGTATTTTTATTCTTATTAGTAAGGAGAGTTATATAGGGAAGAGAACAAATAAAACTAAACAACCGAATAAGGGTAGGAGCCAGAATTTTCCTAGAGTCGTTGATTAAGTCTTTCAGTACCTTGTGTTCAAAAAGCTAATGGTACTATGAAATCTTTTTCCTCCTGTTTTATTCTTTGATTAAATTCTGTCTTGTCTCTTATGTTTGAATGCTGTAAGCTTTTTTTTTCACCCCAGGGGTGAAAGAAAAGAACAAAAATTGAGAATATTTCATAGTGGGCATATTTTTATTGATGTTAATTTTAAAACTGTATTTGAATCTTAGAAGAGCTGAAAGCACTCATGAGCATCCAGTCAGCCTCCTCTGATAACAGGAAAGGTAGGGTCTTAGGGACCTTGACAAGAAACTTCCAAAATGGAGCTTACCTATGTGTTACTAAATGTTCAGTGTGGCTACATGAATAAGATAGCATATTTTCATGAAGTTGTACTGGGTTTGATTTTAAAAATGAGAGAGGTCTTGTATCACTTTGCAATGAAGGAAACTAATAAAATGTGTAACTTTAAATTATGTTTCAGTTTTTGCTTGCCTGGGATTTTTGTCACCTGCCAATAGAGGAGCACTGATGACTTGTGCTGTGGTCTTATGGGTGCTCTTGGGCACTCCAGCAGGCTATGTCGCTGCCAGATTCTATAAATGTAAGTAAAAGCTACTTTGACTGGGTGTCAGATTACAGATCTAATCTGCTATATTAGCACATATGAGCCTTTGCATTTAATTGTTGATGCTCTTTAAACAATATATATTATAGGTGTATATCTTTATTAAAAGAATCTTGTGAAATGGATGACTAGAAGATTTGTTTCTTCAGAAATGCTCATACAGCATGAAAAGCAAATTTAGATGCTACTTATCTACCATCCCCTCTCTCCGTTTTCTTTTAATTTTGACTTAAGTTCACCTGAGCAACTTAGATTTACTACATTCATGGAAATAAAGGACATGGCCAATAAAGGAAGAAAGTATACAAATGAGTATCACCAATTTATCCACTAAACCAAGTAATACATACAGGAATACCTTTATTATGACCTTTTACAACAAGAAGTCATACTTAGGATTGTGTCAATTTAATATTTATAAAAATGAACTGTATTTAGAGTAAACTAAGATCTCACTATTTTAAGGAGCTCTGAAGTAAGTTACTTTTGTAATATAATTGGTTGTAATTGCTTTTATTCTGAAAAAGACAAAAAGATTGGGGGACCAGAAAGGAAGGATGTGATATGATTACATGACTTAGAAAGCAGCTTTGCCAGGGTCAGTGAATGCCAGAGTTTTCCTGCTTTAGAAATTCAGGAAACCATTGAGATGGTCCCATAGGTAATCAGTGAATTAATGTACCAAGGAGATGTGACAGAGCTAAGATTGATATGAATTAGGCTTGAGCTAAAACAAGAGGGTTACATAGATGGCTATAGAGTGTGGTTGACTGGACTCAACCTCAAGTAGAAATATTAGTTAGACTTTGCCAGGTGCAATTTCAACTAAGTATGTGAAGTCCTATGTCTATGTGTATAAGTGTGTTTAATTTCTCTGAATTTTGTCAAGTCTTTTTTTTTTTCATACTTTACTAAAGGACATAGGATTAGGGTAGCCTATGTCCGTGTGTATTTTAGCACATGCAAGATATAGTTGGGCCCCTGCCTGCTACATAAACTTCTCCTTTCTTGCTGTTTCACCTATGCTTCAGTTCTCAGTCAGATTGTGGACCTTCATACCTGCCTAAGGACCTTACTACATATGTTGCCTCTGCAGAACATTCTGAGAGGTGCTATTAAATGGCCTCAGTCACAAAACACTTCCTTAGATAGAAGCATTTATGTTTCAAAAAATATTATTTGAATTTTGATTGAAATCGTATTTAAACCCAAACTAATAATAGTTCGTTCAGCTGAACTTAAGTCATAATAATTTCTTTACCAATAATGCTGTGACTTCAAATCATATATATAATTGTCATTTTCGTTTAGGCAAGTGGTACTGAAAGGTGCTTATAAATTGTTAAAAGTTTATTTTAAAACAAAGTTGTCCGATCTCAGCCATTTTCATATCCAGCTTTTAAACTGGGAGCAGAGGAGAACTTTAATTTTTTACTCTATGTACTTAAGTTTTTAAATTTTTTTTTATGGAAAAAAATATTGGAGAGGGGATGAGCAAAGGAGGACAAAATGTTCATAATAAAATTTGTTTTGTCAAGTGGCCACAACCCTTCTATTCTTCCCAGTCACCTGATCTAACACACTGATATACTCTCCCTATTCCACCCATGCCCTACCAGAAATTGCAATGCTAAGGAATAATACTCAGACTTACTGTGGAAATTTAAATTTGTTGCATGTCAGGCTTTAGAGTTCTTGGTTTTGTAAGAAATTCTGAGCTAGACCGCAAGAGAAAATCTTCAGTACGCCCTATCTCTACCCAGTCTCATTGATTGAAACTGGCTTAGAATTTAAGGGTTTGTTTTGTTATGAAGTTTAAAATACATAGAAATGAAAAACTGATGTGGATAATTTTCTTTTATTTATTCTATGCTGAAGCAAAAATCCTTAGAGCAGGACTTAAGCCAGGGCAGTCCTGTGATGTGCATCTCTGATTTGGATCACTTGATAGAGAATATCATATCATTTGCTGTCTGACAGTTTGTCCAGTACTAGACTTGGAGTATTGCTTTGAAGAAAAGTCTGTATGTTATGCCATTTTTGTTTTCTTCTGCAGCCTTTGGAGGTGAGAAGTGGAAAACAAATGTTTTATTGACATCGTTTCTTTGTCCCGGGTAAGTGAGTATTTCAATAATAACTTTCTTAATATAGTCATATTTTAGTTCTCCAATTTTATTCTCAAAATGCTTTAAGTGTTTAATCTTTTCTTGTCTCTAAACCATGTATTCAATACAATGAATTTTAAAAATTTGTTAAAAGGGGTAAAATTAATATTTAATAAACATTTACAGAATGACTACTACATGCCTTATCTGGAAAAAGTGCCTCTAGATATGAGAAATTTTTATATTCCTTTTTTAAAAGCATGTATCTTAGTTTGTAGAAGTTAGTCTGGCACGTCTTCATGTATGCTGTGTTTTAAAGCTTTGGACATGATCATAGAAAGGAATCCTCACCTGAGATAACTCAGGCAAGGATACATTTTCATATTTTTATCAAAAGCATTGCTGCTTTTTAGAGTTGATTCCATTAAGTAGAGTAACATATACCCCCCAAAAAATTTTTAATCCACCATATAAAAATCAAAACAACCATATCCCTTCAGAGGGTAGCTTCTGATACCAAGTATCTGATGTACATTTAGCCCTAGAAATAGAACCCACTTTCTCTCCAACTCCCCAACTCTCTCCATACTCTCCCCTAGCCTCTCAACAGTAAGCAGTAATAAAGCAGGCCAGAGGTTAAATCTGGAAGCTAGGACTGTTCAATTTGCAGGCCACAAATGAAAGAGTTACAAAGCTAGAATTTTAATACACATTTGGGATAAATATGCTTAGAATTTCACCTCCATTGAAGAGTCATATGCCTCTCAGCCATTCGTGTTCTGTTGATATCTTTTTCTCAGGTGTTATCTTTTATCCTCTTTACTTCTGTCATCAATTCAGGAAGTGCCCCTCCTTACCAAGACTGTCAGCCATGATTTCCTTCAGAATCTTGCCTTTCAGACATACCCCTAATCTTTGACATCTTCTATTTCTTCCTTTCTCTGTGTTCTGTTCATGTGTTTCATCTCTTATTCCTAAAAATAGACTTAAGTCTTCCAGATCCTAAAAAGAATATCCCATAAGCATCTTCTGTCTACTCTCTTATTTCTTTTCCATTCCCAACAAAACACCTTGAAAAAATAGTCTACACTTCTTTAGTCTCATTTTCTCAACATGCATTTGGAGGGTAAACCCACATCATCTGTCTTCTTTCTACTATCACTTTATGAACTTTTCTCTAAGGGTACCAATGATGTCCTTTTCAAATCTAGAAATGATTTTTCTCTGTCTTTACCTCTCTACATTGTGTAACATTCGGATACCTTCTCCTTGAAACATCTTCCTTTTTTTAGCTTCACAGAAATTATCCTATGCCTGTTTTTTTATGTCTCTGAACAACCTTTCTCTGATACCTTCATTTCACTTTTAAAAGTCAGTGTTCGTCAGTAAGATGATGAGGTAAGCGAAGAGAGAGCGAGCGCATGCCAAGAACTCAAGTTCCTGGAGCAAGGGGAATTGGCATTCACCTAGGAAGCAAAGGATCATTTAATAATAAGAAATTGACTCATATAATTTTATATAAATACTTGCATATAATTATTACAGTGTATACAACAAAATGACATTTGATAATATTAAACATTGTTTTTAGATAAAAAATGCAATGGAGGGAAAGATGCTATTTTATATTAATAAAATCTCATCTCTTATTCAGAACCAACATTTAATGATGAAGCACTAGACACTTTCATTAAATCACATTTTTGGCTTCAATTAGTTAAGTTCTTCTATTCACAGTAAGACATGAAACAAGAATACATTTCAAAAAGTTGGTGATCATAATATTTATAGGTAACATAGTTTGTGTACAGAGAACATCAACAAATTTCAGCTATATAAAACTTGCAGAATTAATAAAAGTTGGGCAGAATGGCTAGATGTCAGCTAATATTCCAAAATCATGAATACCACCAGTAGCCAATTACATGTTTTCTTGCCAGTGGTATTTGTGTGGGAAGAGAACTCTATTCACAGGAGTATTAGCAACAGAAAACCTTCATAATACTTGAAGTAACTTCTCAAAATAGGCACAATTCATATGACAAGTCTACAATGCTTATTAATTATTAAGATATACAAATTCAACATGTTACTTGATGAGAAGACCAAGTATTGTGAAGGAGTTTAGAGATGTCCCATGGCTGCCAGGACAGGGAACACAGAGATAGACCATGTGTACATGGAAGCAAACTAGATGTGGCATCACAGATCAGAGGAGCTATTAAATGGTTCTGGGAGAACTGATTATCAGTAAGGGAGAATAATAATGTTCTTACCTCACACACATGAAATCAGTTCTAGGCAGATTAAAATCTAAATGTAACAGGCCTAAGAATTAGATGGAAATATAGACGAGTATCTTCATGATCCCAGGTTAGGAGAGGCTTTCTTCTCTTAGGTTACTCAAAAGATAAAGGAAACAGTTGGTGACATTGATAACATTGAAAACTGTCAGGTACCTAGAAGTGATTGTAGTATGATTACAGCCATGTTTTTAAAAATGTTCTCATAGAATAAAGACTGAAAGGGAATTGAGCACACATATTCAAATGTTTGGATTCATAAAAAGCCATAAACTAGGAGAACAAGATATTTAACAAGGAGTTGCTGGAGAGTATATAAATAACTCGCATAATGTGACTTTGAAAAAGCTGTGCATCCCAAATGAAAAATGAACAGTAGATGTAACCAGCAAGTCACAGAAGGTGAACCCTCAAAAGCCAACAGACAGAATGCTCAGCTGCAGTTGTCGATAGAAAATACAAATGAAAACAACAAATTTGACAGTTTCAAGCATGATAAAATATGTAAAGAGGTAACTTTAATAAGCTGCTGGTAGGAATTTAAGTCAGGCAAAACCCATCTGCAGAGCAAGCAATTTGGCAATTCTAAACTTTCAGCTTCACCCCATGAATCAGCAATTCCACTGTTTTGTATATAACAGAAATTGTAATATTAATTACATATGATTACTACTGTATCATTTTGCTTCTAATTCAAATTTTACCTAAAAGCTTATTGTTTCTTTCAGGATTGTATTTGCTGACTTCTTTATAATGAATCTGATTCTCTGGGGAGAAGGATCTTCAGCAGCTATTCCTTTTGGAACACTGGTTGCCATATTGGCCCTTTGGTTCTGCATATCTGTGCCTCTAACGTTTATTGGTGCATATTTTGGTTTCAAGAAGAATGTAAGTTTCTAGATATTAACCTATTCAAATGAATTTCAACTGTGTAAACTAGCATATGTCACCTTAAAAGACATGTGTCTGAAAGATATAAACTTGTCATAGAAAAATGATGACTTGTAGTTTGATTACAATCATTCTTAAAATAATAGTACATACTTAGGAGTGTGGTAGAGAGATTACAGATATAAACTTAGATTTCAAAGTTTTGTAAGTAATGGAAACTAATACAGATGAATAGGAAATGAAAAGCTAATTTAAACTTATTAACACTTTGAATATCTGCTAATATTTGATTTTAAGGAAAATTATAATCAGGATTCAGTTTCTTCCTCCCTCCAGCCTGTCTTTTTCCACCTCTGCTGCCTGCTTCTACCCTCAGGCTAAGAGGAAAATGAGAATTTATTCTTCAGTATCCTTTTCTGACTCCACTATCCTTGCTCTTCTCTGAAAACATTTAGTCCAGAAGGATGAAAGAAATAACGTATCATGGTATGCTTTGTGAGGTGACCTGGAACACCCTGGAAGAGGTTATCATTGGTTCATAGTCTCCACTGAACCTACCATGCCAGTCTACTAAAAGATTTTTCCATTGTTAGCATTTTGTTTATGATTTAAAATCTAGCATAGTGAACTGACACAGTTTAAAATTTTTTGAATTACATAAATTAAATAAGTACTTAAAATTCTAAAAATATAAAAATTAAAGATATATAATGATTCTGTGCACATATACGCATATATCTACATGTAAAATAGTGTAGTCCATGGAAGTATAATCCCTGTGAGACTACCAAGTTTTAAATTTTAATGTATCATCACAAAACTTCAGAAGTATGTTTTGAACTTTTTTGCAAGAAAATGGCTTTCTACATATGTGCCCTTTTTCCCCTTTTGAAATTCTTGTTTAGGTACTCTGTTGAGATTCTAGTTGTTTTTATACTATAATGTAGTATGTTATGAAAGGGAGAATAATTGAGAACGTCACCAATACCTTATGGTCAGAAAGCTTCATATAGCCATTCATTGTCTTCTTCATATTCTTAAGTATTTGTAAAATTGAACAATTTAAATAAAGATGACATTGTCCATCACCAAATAAAAATACATTGACAATAATTTCAGAACCAGCTGATTTCTTACAGTAAGTATATAAATTAAAAAAAAAAACAACGAACTCTACCTTTTTATTAACAGTTATTTCTCAAGTACTATATTATCTCCTTCTGTGTATTTCTTACTTTGTGTAAAGCCATTAGTGAATTACTGCTAGAAACAGTGGTGGCTTCTTACATTTAACAGATGAATATTGTACCTGGCAGTATCTGCTTTGTTGCTTCTAAGTACAGATTTCTGTTTGATACCTTAAGTAGACTTGTGTTGCCATTAGTGTCAGCATAGAAGCTGAAAAAATCAGGCAGATAATTTAGTACAGAGAAGAATTTTTTAAATGGATATATAATTATGCATCCTTTCTTTCTTTCTTTAATGAAGGCCATTGAACACCCAGTTCGAACCAATCAGATTCCACGTCAGATTCCTGAACAGTCCTTCTACACAAAGCCGTTGCCTGGTATTATCATGGGAGGGATTTTGCCCTTTGGGTGCATCTTTATACAGCTTTTTTTCATTCTCAATAGTATTTGGTAAGCTAAAGACTAAGCCTTCTTATTCCCATTATCATTTTATGTAACACTAGCTTTCTCTTTTTGTTTATATGGATTAGCGTTTATATATTATAAATGTAAGTCATTCTCCAATAAGAAATTTTAAGAGTAGAAAGGTTATTTTATCTTTCCATGTGGGGAAAAAAGTAACAGCTACTGTTAATTGAGGGTTTATTAATTCTTATTCCTAATTGTCAGATCTCTGTGAGATGGCTTTTATCCCCATTTTACAGAGTTGAAAATGAGGCTTTGGAAGTTAAGTAATTTGTGTCACAAAGCTGCCACGTGACAGAAAATAAACCCAAGTCTCTCCACATCAGTGTTCTTAAATAAGTAATCTGTACTGCTTCAGAGAAGATACTCTGAGCTCTTGATAGAGGGTTTTCAAGCATGCATTAAAGGGATGGTTGAGCTAGATGACCTCCAAAGTCCTTTTTAATACCAAGATTCCTTCATTCTCCGATTTCTTATTTGCAAGAGAAAAGTCATAGTGGTACTTTTGAGCCGCTGTTAGGTTGTATACATTGCAGTATATTAATGATCATTATTTGAGCACATTGACATATGTTACAGAAAGTACCAAGTAGCATAAAGTCAGAACTTAAATTTGAGCTTTTTAGTGATTTGAACCTCTTTCCTTTCTGATTAAAATATTTTCCAAATTAATTTGATTTTATCATATATGATATAAAAGTATATGCTGTAACCTTTTCCTAGTTTGGGTCTGCCTTTCCATTAATTTTTTTATCAAATTTATTTAACACCAGTAGACAGGTAGACTAAGCATATTTGAATAAAAAAGAGTTTCGGGTTCTACCTGAACAGGAAGCTGAAGATCATGACATAACCATATCCTTCCTTCCCTGTATTTCTACTTCCCACCCCATCATCATCTAAACCAATGAGAATTTGTTCTTTCATTAGTTGGAAGTAAAAGCAACATTTTCAGTTCAAGAAAAATGAAAAGATTGTGTCATTCACTGTGTCATAGAGAAAATATTCATTATTTTATTTTGACATGTTTGATTATAGGTCACACCAGATGTATTACATGTTTGGCTTTCTGTTTCTGGTGTTTATCATCTTGGTTATTACATGTTCTGAAGCAACTATACTTCTTTGCTATTTTCACCTATGTGCTGAGGTATGTATTAGCAATATTCACTTTTGTTAATTTGTAGTCAATATTATACTTTTGGCATAAGACCACCTGGAATACTATTAATTGAAATAATTTTTATAGGTATGTGTCATTAAGATAGAAATTAACCTGTATTCATTCCTGCATCAAATGTGGCCCTCTTTAAGGTTGAATTAAGATTGTATCCTAGTTCAGTATAGTATTTACTTAGTGTTTAACTTTAAAATGCTAATTTCTTGAGAATAGCATATTATGCTAAATTTTAAATGTTTAGTTTTTAAATGTTTGGTTTAATATTTTTTGTAATATAGATACTTCTAGGCTGAAATTTTAATAAAAATAAACAGATTTTAAGTGGAAAAATCCATTAGAATATTATATTGTGTAATGAGTTATATTCATGGCAGCATGGCAGAATGATGGCATCCTTGTGTAATAGGTAGAGTTGTTTAAAGATTTAGCTTGTGTTAAATCATTCTTTTATAGTTATTTTCTATACAGGAAATAAAATCTAACTTGATACCCTTTAAAAAAATTTTTAGGTTAAAAAAATTTACATAACATAAAATCAGCCATTTTAAAGTGAACATTTCAGTGGCATATACCACATTTATAGTGTATAAACACTACCTCTGTCTATTTTCAAAACATTTTCATTACTTGTGAACAAAATCCCATATGCATTAGGCAGTTATTCCCATTCCTCTCTTCCCTCTAGCCTCTGCAACTACCAATCTGCTTTCTGTCTCTTCAGATTGATCTCTTCTAGGTATTTCATATAAATGAAATTATTTAATATGTGTAGCCTTTTGTCTGGCTTCTTTGATTTAGCAGAATGCTTTTAAGGTTCAGCACATTGTAGCCTATATCATCAGTACTTCACTCCTTTTTATAGTGAATATTAGTCCATTGAATAGATATGACCCAATTTGTTTATTCATTGATGGACATTAGATTGGTTTCCACCTTTTGGCTATTATGAATAGTAGTGCTATGGACATTCATGTACAAATCTTTATTTGAATACCTGTTTTCAATTTTGGGAGGTATAAATGTAGAAGTGGAATTGATGGCTCACATGGTAATTCTTTTTTTAACTTTTTGAGGACTCTTCCACAGTGGCTGTACCATTTTACATTTCTACCAGCAGTGCTCAAATATTCCAGTTTCTCTACATTTTTGCCAACACTGCTGCTTTCCATTTTTAAGTGACAGCTATCCTTCTAGTCTGTGTGATGTAGTATTTCATTATGGTTTTGATTTTCATTTCCTCAGTGACTAATGATGTTGAGCATCTTGTGTTGACCATCAATGTCTTGCTTGGAGAAATGTCTGTTCAGTTCCTTTGTCCACTTATAAATTGGGTTGTTTGTTTTTTTTGTTGAGTTGTAAGTGTTCTTTATATATTCTGGATACTGGATCTTTATTGGATATATGATTTGCAAATATATTCTCCCATTTTCTAGGTTGTCTTTTTACTTTTTTGACAATGTCTTTTTACACAAAAGTTTTTAATTTTGATGAAGTCTGATTTATCTGTTTTTTGTTATATCTAAGAATTTATTGCTAAATCTAAAGTAATAAGGATTTACCCTTGTTTTCTTCTAAATGTATAATTTTAGCTCATATATTTAGATCATTGATCTATTTTGAGTTAATTTTTGTATATGATATTAGTTCGGAGTATGAGTTCCAGGTCCGACTTCATTCTTCTGTATGTGGATATCCAGTTTTCCCAGCACCATTTGTTAAAGAGACTATTCTTTCCTCATTGAATGGTTTTGGCATCCTTGTTAAAAATCTATTGACTGTAGATATATTGGTTTATTTCTGAATTTCCAATTTTGTTCCAGTGGTGTATCTGCTATTCTTATGCCAGTACAATTTTGATTGCCATAGTTTTGTAGTAAGTTTTGAAATCACAAAGGGTAAGTCCTCCAACTTTTTTCTTCTTTTTGAAGATGATTTGGACTATTTAGGGCCCCTTACAATTTAATATGAATTCAAGGATCAGCTTTTCCATTCCTGCAAATAAAGGTTGTTGAAATTTCGATAGGGATTGTGTTGAACTTGTAGATCACTTTAGAGAGTATTCCCCAACTTGACAATACTGTCTTCTAATTCATAAACATTTATAGAATGTCTTTTCATTTATTTAAGTCTTCTTTAATTTATTTTAGCACTCTCTTGTAGTTTTTAGTGTACAAGTCTTTCACCTCCTTGGTTAAATTTATTCCTAGGTATGTTATTCTTTTGGACGCTGTTGTAAATGTAATTTTTTTAAAAAATTGTTTTTCTTTTTTTGTATTGTTTGTTGTTGGTGCATAAGAACACAACTGATTTTCATGTTGATTTTGTGGCCTACAGCATTGCTGTATTTATTAGCGATAGTAGTTTTTGTATGTAGATTCTTTTGGATTTTCTAATCTTGGTATTCTTTTAAAATATATTTATTTTTCACCTATTCTAAATGGTAGGAGAGAGAGTATTTCTTTTACAAGATCTCCTGCTAAGCTATAAATAGCCACTTTCCATAAAAGTAAGAAGAGCTATTTTAAAAACTTACCTTGTCTAAATTATGTTACTGAAAGCTGAAAAAGGATTTCAGCCAAGCCTTAATAGAATGATCTTCTTCCTAACATTGAATTATACTTATAGAGTATAAGATAAGAAATACTAATTTTGAACTAAGTAAGTTTAGTAAATAAATTAAGTAAAAAAATACTTTGCTTTTCTTTGAGAACTATACTTTAAGATAAAGTTTAATGTTTCATTATTCATAAACTGTTTAAGATTTTTCCACATATTTTTAGCTAGTCTTTAAGTAGCTCCACCAATGATAAGAGGTGCTTCTTTACACTTTTAGTGAGAAGGGAAATGGGTAAAGTTCAGTAAGAGAAAGAGACTGGAACTGATAGCAAAAATCAGATTTTGGTGGCTATTTCATTTAGCTGTGTTTGCTTTATAACTTTATTCTGCTACATGTTATCTATTGAAAAGTCATTCTTATTCTTTAATTTATTTTTCTACTAGGATTATCATTGGCAATGGCGTTCGTTCCTTACTAGTGGCTTTACTGCAGTTTATTTCTTAATATACGCAATACACTACTTCTTTTCAAAACTGCAAATTACAGGAACAGCAAGTACAATTCTATACTTTGGTTATACCATGATAATGGTTTTGATCTTCTTTCTTTTTACAGGTAAGAATTAAAATGATTATTTTTAATTAATAAAATTTTAGGCAGTTATTTATAAATATCCTCCTTTTGTAAAACCCATAAAGGCTTCTCCAATTTAGCACTCCTCTATTAAGTCCTCAGTGCAACTAAGCATAGTTTTGTCTGCCCACCTTTGACGTGAATATCAGTAAACTAAAAGTGAGATAGCAGAACCTAAGGGAAGAAGACTAAACAAGGTCCATATTGTGCTAAAAGTACAGGATCACCTGGACCAGTACATCTCAAAGTTTTCCCCTGCTAACCTCCTAATGGTATAGTCTTTCTTTTGCCCATTTCTAAAATAGAGTTAAAAGCTCTAGTTTCATAAGTTTAGGAATAAAGTAGAAATGGGGGGGGCGGTGAAGTTAAGATAAGATTGAGAATAAATGATATCAAGAAAAAATAATTATAGGACATCCCTAATTCTAAAAGTTTTAAACTTATAATAAGTTTATATCTCTGCTTTAAAATCCAAGTACCTAACGGGATATAGTGTATATTGTATTGGTGTTTCTGTATATGTATATCTTCTCTGTTCATCTAGATAAAAGTTTTCTGTATCTCAGAGCCTTTTGGGTGTTTGGTAAATGCTTGTGGAATGACGGAACTGAAAAAAAAATCATGGGGCCTTTCTTTGGCACAATAAATGTACACCTAAAGTTTTATCTAAGATTGTGTTGCATGCTATATGAGGAAATATAGGATCCCAAAAGAAAAAAAACTTTAAAAACATTAGAACGGTTCTACTTTTTACCCATCAATTAAGATTTAAGAGAATTAGGTAGGGTTTTGAAGCGCCTCTGTTGCTATATCAGTGTATAAGAAGCTTCAGGTACATATATCAGTTCTGTATTCCAGGTCATTGGTCAGACATTGAGGTTGGTGTGTGTGGTGGGGGGTGGGTGGTGGGGGAAGTGTGCACATATCTTGACGCTATGTGATAGATTTAGACTCACAGCCATAAATCTTAACATATGGTCTATAGAATCAAGGTAGCTTATGAAACAAGGAATTACTGTTTTTGTGTATCTGTGTATCTATAAATGCATCTATAGAATAATTTATTCCTTGCCTACACATAAAAAATACTCTTAGTTAATGTTGTTTTTCTAAGCATTTGTTATAATAATAATTTAACTATCACCTAAACTTTATTATTCTTGATTTTTAAAGTGTCGTATTTTCACTTAGAGTTAAGCCAGTAATTTTTAGTATATGTCACTTTGTGAAAAAGGTTCTTTACGTGGGAGTGGTGAGCCCTTTTAATGTCTTGCATTTTTCTAAAGTAGAGTATACATACCCCTAGTTACTTCAGGACTCCAAACTGATATCATTTTTTCATTTATTTTACAAAACAAAATAATATTCTGTCATATAAGGAAAGATGCCACTTTTAGTATGTACATTATATCTATCCCATATTAAGAAAAAAAATACTAAAAGTATTTTGTTAAGAACAAAATAAACTTAACTTTTTTTGGATTGCCAGTACAGTGATAAATGTTTTTCTCATCTTAAGATACCTTCTCTTGTTATCTTGAAGTTCTTGCTAAGCATAAGGTTGTTTAAATATATTTATGTTTTTAGTATTACTTTTCTGAAATTAACCCCAGCTTCTTCCCAAGCTTAGCTTACTAATGACCCTTTGAATATCTGTAAGGTATTATGTGTCCTCCAAAATAGTGACTTATATGATGTAAGAATGAGTATAATGTTTATAACTTCCCATAGTAATGTCTCACTTGATATAGAAAATCTCCTTTATTACTTTATATTACATTTCTTTATATTACATTTAAAACAGTAGCGAAAAACCATTGGGACTTTACACATAAAAATATATATTTTTATGTATATCTCCTCCCGTATTCTTCTGCATCCATACCTGTTGACTATTTCTGAGGGATAATCCTAGAAAAAAATGGTATGCCTTAGTTTTTTGAAATGTATTTGGCAGTTTCACAATTTAGTATACGTCCTTTTGCAAAACAGTTTCTATAAATTTTTGTTTAGTAAATCTAAGCACAGAATAGTTAAAGAGTACTATACTTGAAGTCAGGAAAAGGGAATTTGGGTTCTAGTTCTACTTAACCAGCCACATGGCCATTAGACAATTAATAATCCCTCAGAGACTCATTTTTGTCACCCATATAGCATTCATATCTCTTGGAGTCTAGAAAGATGAAGATACCTGAAAATCAAGGCATATATTTTTTCAGGAATGATTTCATTCACTCTACATAACAGTCTCTGGAGGCAGCTAGGCATATAAAATTATCTGTTTGTTAAGGTAAAGAAATGGGCTTGTAGATTTCAGGGGATTAGTCTAAAGGTTATATACACAGTTTCTGACAGAGTTACTCTGTCCTCTGGTACCATTATACTTCTCATTTTTAGTGGGGGTGCATCTTTGATAGTATCCTAATTACATTTTACCACTTTTAAAAAAATGTTTGAGTTATTTTCTTTGAAAACTGATAATTCTCAATAACTATACTTAGAAAATCTCCATTTTATTCTATGAATTTGACATTCTATTTAAGCTATTCATATCATGCCTTGAATTAATTTTAATATCAGCTTTCCATTTTATAATAAAATATTCTTAAACAGGAAAGAAAAATTGTCATTTTGTACAATTATCCTTTACAAAAAATTCCTTCTGTCAGTTTCTGTAGGAAATTTGATTTGAAGTAGTTGTACATTTTTTAAAAAAGCTCATGGATCTGTGCTATATTCTTGGTATGTAGTAGTTTATAGTTTGGTGGCTTTTTTAGGGAATCAGTCATTTTACATATTTTTTGTGTAAATTATGAGACTTCCTTTGAAAAAGGTTTTTTGTTTTTTCTTTTGTAGGAACAATTGGCTTCTTCGCATGCTTTTGGTTTGTTACCAAAATATACAGTGTGGTGAAAGTTGACTGAAGAAGCCCAGTGTGTCCAGTTCAAAAGAAATAAATTAAATTCTTCATCAACAAAGACCTGTTTTTGTGACTACCTTGAATTTTATCAGACTTATTGGCCTAGTAATCCTTCAGAAACAACATAATTCTAAATACACCTCTTCCCATACACTTGTCCCTACAAATTGTGTTTTCCACACTAAAACGTTTAGTTTTTCACACTAAAACGTTTGTATTGTGATTTGATTTAAGTATATATTCAGTTGTTCTCAATGAAGAGCAAATTTAAATATGTGCATTTGTAAATACAATAGCTATAAAATTTTCAGTACTTCTAATGGCAGCAATAGAGGAGGCCATATTAAACAATACTGATGAAATGCAGGACAGTTCATTGTAAATAGGATTTTCTAGACTCGGTAAGTGGAAAGAATTATTTTTCTTTGAAGGAGACAACTTTTTATCATGGTAATTTTGAAGGATGATTCGTATGATGTGTTTATTGGGATGTGACTTTTAAAAAAATCTTGTATTGGTTGTAATTGTTCATACCTTTTTTTCTGTGTTGACTTCATTATTCCCATGGTATTGGCCTTTTAAACTATGTGCCTCTGAGTCTTTCAATTTATAAATTTGTTATCTTAATAAATACTGTAAAAATGTCTTCATTGCATCATTACCTATTGTATATTCAAGGACAGTCTGTAAATAATGGTGTTTTAAAATGCATTATACTGTTTTATCAGATTTTACTGATTTTTGTTAATGTAACTTTTCTCAGTTTTGATCTGAATTAAGTTTTAGTGTTCTGGGCTTTGTGGCAAATCTAAAATTTTTACCATTAGGCGGTAATGAAAATTTTAAGTCGTGCATCTAACCAGATAGATGATGTAAGTCTAGTGGTTAATACATGCCCTACTACATTTTCATTAAGGATTTTACGTTTTTGACTTGTTTTTCAAAATATAACATATCTGATTTTTTAAAAAGTTGGGTTTTTTGATTAGCAATGACTAGCAAGTCTTCTCTATGATTGCATTGTCTTAGTTTGGATTTTACAAACAATTTTTTTTAGAGTTAAATAATTTCCTCTTTCATATTTATCTGACTAATTGAATTTCATTTATGTAGAATATAGAATTTGGGAATGATTTCAGAAACAATCTGCTTATATTTATGAAAATATTCATCTTGTATTTTAGTAAACTCAGTGTTTACTGCTTATGAAAGCAAATCAGATACTGTCATTAAACTTTCAACTAAACTGTTGCTCACATAATGGTGAGTTCTTAATACATTTTTTTATGTTGATACCCTTTTTTAAAAAAACTGACTTGGTTTTAAAGAGTTCTGGTTATTTTTAACCTCTCACAAGGAAGATTTTAGATAGAAAAGTTTCTTTCAAATTTATGTATCTTTTGCAGTATATTTAGTTTTTTATATATAATATTATTAAGGTACTGTTGAGATAGGCTGGTTGACTAAACAAAGAAAAAGTTTTATAAAAAATCTCCAGTTTTAGACACTAGGCTAGTTTTGTTGGTCGAAGTTAAATTTCTTTCATTTTATTTTTCCTTCTGTGAACAATTAGCTTAGTGATTAAAACAGTCATTTTACTGTTTTTATAGAACTTTTATTTTTTCTTTATACTTTGAAGTAACCATATTTTACACTTAAGCAGTGAAGAGTTGGAACAATAACATTATTACAGGAAAAGACTTAGACTTAGAAGGGAGGGGAGGTGAGGAAGGACACTACGAAAAGGAAAGCAAGGCCAGCGGGGAGAGGGTGGTGGGAGAAAAGTCCTCTTCTCCGTGACACTTATCACGATGACTCTGTGGAGTCGTCTGCCGGGGTTGGTTAGGAAGTTCGGACGAAAGCAGTGTGGCCATAGCATGTGGAGGATGTCGTTCAGAGTCTGAGGAGGCTTTTCCTTAGTTTGAGTATCCCCAAGAAAAAGTTTGGGTGCCTCGTGATCTGAGCTCCATGACTGGGCTTCTCTGAGCTATTGTACAGATTATACTCCAGAGGTAAGGGGCTGCTTCTGAGCTAGGTTTGTAAAAGCCCTGCTTCCGATATATCCAGAATTCCTCAGAAAACCAATGAATCTCAGCTATTTGGAAAGGTTTTTAAAACCCTCATTAATTAAGCTCTCTTCCTTCATGCTTTGTAACACAGTTATTTATCAGGCGTCTGTCTCCCCTCCACTAAGATTATAAGTAAGCTCTTTGGGGACAGGGGCTCTATCTTACTTAGCTAGGTTGCCATGATGCCTTGAACACACACGGCAGTCATGTTTTCTGAATTTTCTTTTCTTGTCACTTTAGAGTTTACTTAGGTAAGTCATTTTTTCAGTGTCCCAACTCTTAGCCAATTTGCTATTCTAAGCAGCGTCAACATATAAAGTAACTTTAATGCTATTTAACATTTGCATTTTAAGTAATCAGTGCTTTAACTGGAAGGGGTGGCTGGAAAGAGTGTTATTTAGGTAATGATGCAGTTTAGAGGATATAGGTGAATGTAGACCTTTCTGTATCTGTTATGCCATAAGAGGTAAAAGCTTGTGCATAATGCAGAACAGAAGTTGCTCTATGGCCAGAAATGGGTCTCTGGTCCCTTTGTTCTATTTGCTGTTTGACTTGAAAATTACTAATACCTTAAATGTGCTGTCAGTACCTCATACTTCTGCATACACTAGCTAAAATTAAGTAATGATTCACACAACACTTTAACAACTACAGAGCATTACAGGTCTTAAAGATTTTTCTTAAATTATTAACTTGAGAAGACTTTATAAAGACTCTCTTTGGGTTTTAATGAACAGAATAAAGAATCTCCCTTAACAGAATAAATTCACCTAGCTGTGGATAGCAGGACATTCTGGTAGGTCATTATATGTCAATTTATGTTATTAAGTATACTTACATGTTTGTATTTTGCTCCTATAGCTAGAAAAAATGGTGGCCATAATAACATCATGCCTACAATGAGATCTCAGGTGTTTTTACTTTGAGAGAACCAAACCTGTTTTCTCCTACCGATTATTCTCCTCTTCAATGTGATTTGAAGTCTAAACACTAAAAATCATTGTTCTACATATTTTCTTCAGCTTTTGAAATTCTAGATTTTTTCAGCCTGCTCATTTGAACTTCATATCTTTATTTTCTCAATTATCTTTTTTCCTTTTCATTCTTTGACTTATGATATATTTGACATTCTTATTAATAATGAATTACTTTGTAAAGAAAACGTGAGGTCTAAAAGGTCCTATTTATTATCTTGGAAATTTTTTGGAAAAGTAGGCCACATAAATGGTATTGACCATCATAAGTAAATAGCACTATAATAAGTCATAAGTCATTAATTTATCTGAAAAGTTGTGATAGGTATAAGTCAAAAATGATAGATTGCATTCACTTTAAAAACTAGTTTTAATTGATACCTTACAATCAGTGACATTGTATACATAGGATTCAAATCTGATTTTCTTTCTAAATATAAGATAAATGTTTTGTTTTTGTTTTTTGATTATTAGCAACATTATAAGTGGGTAGGTCAGAGTGAAGGAGGGTCTTCTGGCTGATGTTATAGCAAGACAGTTGTAGCATGTTGACTTGGGCTATCTTACACACAGCAGTAAACAAAGGCGGTAGGGCCAGGGTTAGCCACACTCTTTTTCTGCTTCAGCAGCACTAGGGCGGAAGGAGCTGGGGACTCAGAACCCATCAAATGATTCTTTTGCTGAGCCACGATCCCACTTCAGGGTCCCCTCTCAGCGACCACACCGCCAGGACTCAAAGGACACCTTCCAGACTTCCTATTCCTCTGCCCTGGATTATGTGACTTTGAACAATTTTACAAACCCTTTGAGGAGAGGGAACATGATGAGAAACTGGTGAAGCTGCAGAACAGAGGTGGTAGAATCTTCTTTCGGTACATGAAGAAACAAGATGGTAAGGACCGGGAATACCTGAGTGCAGTGGCTATTTGCTTCACATGCAGGGAAATATGAATCATTTCCTGGAATAGCACAAACTAGCTGTCGTCAAATATGATCCCTATCTATATGACCTTTTTGAGATCCATTACATGACCATTAAAGAATTGGACAATAAGCCAATTACAGGATGAGGACCCAGTAACCTGGCATCGAGGCAAACACACCCTGGGAGGCAGTGACAACTAGAGCCAAGGTTCAGGCTTGTTTCCCTATAGTCACAAGGATGACTCTGGACCTTCACCAATGCAATGATGTATCTTCAGGTAACCCTAAACTATTCTAGAGATGGTACACCCACCTTTGTAAACCTCCCACTGAGAGAGGGGGAGGGAGTGGGAGAGAAGTGCAAATAGAGGTGATACAGAGGGAACACAGGATTTAGAATTCAATGGGGTATGTTTCAGTCCTGCGCTACCACTAATGAACAGATACCTCCCAATACAAAACCTTTGACTAAATTACTTTTCATCCTTATTAACTCATCATTTATTGCATACTGATGTTTGACAGCTCTCCTATTATCTTAAATATCACTCAACTTATTTTTTAACTTGCAGGTTTATCCTCTCAAATAGATCACAGACTTCTTAAGGGCAAGAATCACTGCTTATATCATTTTTGGTTCATGCTCAGGGCATAACAATATTTTGCTTATTGTGGACAAATATTTGTTGATTGAAACTAGGACATGAGATAAGTGATACTGATTTTAAATGAGTAAATTGATATAATGACTTAAAAGATACCTTTTCAATATTTTGTTTAGCTCTCAGATTCCAGAATGTGCTATTTCGATTCCATAAAATTATGCATTTCAACGTGTATCCAGCAACATTGTCTTGTACATTTGTTCTATGTTCATTGACAGTTGTTAAAACAAATCAGCACTGGCAGAATTTGGCCAGCTCCTCTCTACACTTAGTTTGAACTGTTACCCGTGGAACCAGCTCAAACAAAACTACAAAGAGGCTAATCGAAATCAGAATGCTGGGTCATTTCTCATTCAAACAAAACAGATGGCCCTCTTTGCCACACTTCTGTCAGACTTGGGGGGAAGTCATTAAATGCATTTTTAATACCCACACATGCTCACTGGCTCCTTAGAGGAATTATACACAGCAATTGAAATGCTGGGGATGGAAGAGGGTGGGCTCTTTTAAAATAGCAGAGCTTGTTTCCCTTTATTTTAAAGGTTTGAGAAAAGTCATTTTAACAGATATTCAATATTGACAGTTTCAACTTAGATTCGGAATATTTATTTTAATTTTCACTTATTTTAATTCATTTTTTTCCTTTGGAATAAATAATCCACACGCATGGTAAACAATTCAAAATGTACAAAAGAATATAGAGAAAAGTAAGTCTCCACTCATACTTCAGTCGCTTGAGTTCTCTCCCCTGCAGGCAACCACTATTAACAGTTTCCAAATATCTTTCCAGAAATTTAACCTTTATTTTAAATTTGCCTACTGAAAGCTCTTGTTTGGATACCTATTTAACTGACAATAATGTTTGGTTTCAAAATTGGTGTGAGAGTTGTAAGAAAGCAACTGTGGAGGTTGCGTTTTTATTGTGCAGAGTGTGTTCGGAATATTAGTACAAAGCAGAACTATTACTAAATGACACCTCATTGATGGTTAATAAATACGTAAAGTGGAATAAGCCACCTCTTGGGACCTGTTTGGGGAAAGAAATTTGAAGGGAAACTCTTGCTCCATACATAGCTCAACTAACTGTTGATCGTTGCCAGATCCCAACTAATGGGTGCATCATCTAATTCCATACACAGAAAAATGTGGCTCCAAATTACTTATGTTTGAAAAACAACTTAATCTAACCTGATGGCCTGGCTAAAACGTGCACTTGACAGTTTGTCTTGATGCTTGTACCTCCTGGTTTGTCTCAGATGCCAAAGATGAACTCTCTTAGCTTTCTCTCCACCTCCCTCACATATCCACCGGTTTTCTTCAAAGCTTAATTTCAGGAGAAGTCATGATATGGTTTATTTCTACCTCAAGTGTGATTTTTTAAAAAAAAAATCTCTGTTAGGGTGGTTGCATTTTTAACAATATGAGTAACAGTGGAATAAGTTTTGTGTCCTGAGGAGGAAAAACCCCAAGGATGGGTGTGAACAGATTGAGGGGGGAGGTACAGTCCCTACTCGGCACCTTTGATATTGCTGCACTGAGGTGGCTAACACTGCGTCTCTGGAGCCACCCCACCTGGTTTGAAGGCAACACCCTCCTTTATCCTCCCTCACCTGTCATCAGGACTGTGACGAGAAGCCCAGATGCATGGATGCCTCAAGGGACCCTGCTCAGGCTCCAGGTTCCAGCAACTCCCCAAATACATCCTGCCATGTCCTGGCACCCAGGATCCCTTCACCAACCTAACCCCAAAGTGGTGTTGGTTGAAGGGCACCCTGGGGAAGGGAGAGCAACCGGCCTCACAATACCTGTGAGTTGCTCTCTTCCACCGGAAGATGTAACCTATTTTTAAAGCTGTGAAAAAACTGTAATCTTAAATCCTTTCTGACTTACACTTATCTTCAAATATTTAATCTCTAGATTGCTATAGTTGTGTGTGAGTGAATGTGAAATTCTTTGGCAAGTGACAAAAAGCTAAAAGGGAGTTGGGTTAAGATGTGATTTTATATTAAGCCACAGTTAACCGCTGATGCTCCCAGTGTTCTAGTTATACAAATACAGTGGTTTGGCATTTGCAGTATTTATCTTAATTTTACTAGATTTTCTATATATACATTATAAAGAGTAAAGTATTACTCTTTATTTTTTAAAAAACCATAATGTGACCACTATGGGGAGGAGAGGATGTGAATGTTTTTGGAAGCATGGAGAGTGCCATACCCCTAGTCTTGCCCCTAGGCAAGAAGGAACTGACCTGTGGTTCATTTTGAGGGTTTGAGTTGCTGATTGAGTGGTAGGAGGCAAGCCAAGTCCCTTCCAGTCAAGGCAAGGGATGGTGGTGGAAACCAGTTGGAGGCTGACCAACGTTCACTGATTGGGACTTGCTAATTGAGAAGCCCAGATCTGGTTTTCTGGTGAACAGAAAACAATGGATCAAATATAGGAGAGGATGTAGCAATGTGATAGTAACTGTCATTGAGACAGAATGTAGAGGAGTAAAGGGAGGACAAAGAATCGGTCTCTGTTTATAGAGCCTGACTCCCCATCTCCATGGTACTTGCTCTGTGAAAAAGGCAAGTGGCCTCTTGACTGAAGTAGAGCTCAACGTACTGCTTTGGTTTATTCCTTTCATTCCATGTCTGCACTGGGCAGGACAGGAAGCCAAAGCCGCAATAATCTGAAGGCACCCCATAAGCACTGAAGGGTAAAGATCCAAGTGGGTGGGAAGCTGAAGGATGTGTTGGGAGGGAAGTTCCAGAACTCTTGGTCTGTGGGCAAGCAGCTGTCCTCGGGGAGATGAGCTGTGGTAACTCTCTCCTGTTTTCATATGGAATTTGATGAGCTCGATCAAAGGCAAGTTTAAAAAGCTGCCTGGAGCCTATGTGCAAGGAAGGCCTGAGCCAGCCTCAGCCTCCTGGTGGAATGTGGCTGAAGCCAAAACCAAGACAGACTTCTCCCACATCTGGAAGCCTCAAATCAGTGCCCCTCAAGGCGAATGTAAAGGACATCCTGCTGAAAAAGAGAATCTTCTGACATGTGGCACCAACTAGGTACAAGAGATTTACTTGTAATTTCTTAGACTTGGCTTTCTGGTAGGTTCTGGAGTATGTGCTGGTTGGGCTTTGGTGACCAATCATTTCCTGAGAAAGATTAAGCTAGTTTCTAGTTTGCATAGTAATGTAGGGCTTTCTAGAGAATAAATTAAAAAGATCCCTCTTCTCCCTTCCCATTCCATACCCAGTGGAAACAATTAGAACTCCACTGTTAAAGAATCAAAGCATAGTTCTCAGTAGGGACTAGGACACAGTATGCTCTCTCTGCCCTTGTCTCTGTCTCTCTGTCTCTCTCTCAGAATCATTTTTTCTTTTTCTTTCTATTTTGGAGAGAGTATAAATTTATATGCAGTTGCAAGAAATGGGAGAGAGAAACTGTGTGCCCTTTGCACAATTTCCTTCAATGTTTTTTATCTTGCAAAACCACAGCACAATATCAAAATCAGCACACTGACACCGACACAGTCAAGATACAGATCATTTCCATCAACATCAGGATCCTTCCAGCTAGACTTTGCTATAAAAGTGTACGCCCACCTCTCTTACACCCCTCCCACCATTAATCTGTTCTATAATGTTGTCATTTCAAAAATGTTATATAAATAGACGTTCAGCATGAGACCTTTGGGACTGGCTTTCTCCACTTAGCGTAAGGAGGTTGTTTTGTGCAGCAGTGGTTCGTTCTTTTACCGCCAAGTAGTGTTGCACAGTGTGGGTGTATGAGCCTTTACCACACTGAAGGACGTCTGTGTCATTTCCAGCTTGGGGCTATTATGAATAAAGCCTCTGTGAAGGGCTTTATCACACAGATTTTTGTGTGAATGTAAGTTTTCATTTCTCTGGATAAATATCTATGAGTATGGTATGGTAGTTTTATAAGAAACTGCCAAATTGTTTTCCAGAGCAGTCGTATTGTTTTACATCCCCACCAAGAGTGACCCAGATTCTTTGCATTCTCACCAGCATTTGGTGTTGTCACTATTTTGTTAGCTGCTCTGATAGGTATGTAGTGACATCTTATTGTGGTTTTTATTTGGATTTCTTTTATGTTTAATGATGTTGGACATTTTTTAATGTGCTTATTTGCCATCTGTATACTCTCTTTGGTGAAATGTCTGTTCATGTCTGTTGCCCATTTTCTAAGTGGACTGTTTGTTTTTACTGCTGAGTGCATCTCTCCTTATAACATGGATCTATGGCAGATTTCAGTATGGAGGCCTGGATCATTTCCAGAATTAAACTATTAATCCAGTTGGGGTTTGCTCATTCCTTAGATCTTTTGGGATTAGCAAAGGATGGGGACACTGGCATTTGAATCCTTGTTTTCTGCTCTGATTAGGGTGGATGTGGGTGCCTGCAGGAGCCTTTCCTGTGCATTTACAGCAGCTCAGAAGCACGGACATGTTTCCTCCAACCTGCTCTCTGAGGGAAGAGAGGGGCAAATTAAATTTCAGTTATTGGCTCCTTGGTTTCCCTCTGTGACCACCAGAGTGAATGAGTCTTAAATTTGTGCCTCTCAAACCTCGATGTGCATGTAAATCACCTGGAGAGCTTAAGATGCAGATTCTGATTCGTTGTGCAGAGATTCTGCGTCTCTTCAGCTCCAGGCGATGCGGTGCTCGCTCTCTGCTCCCTGTTCCCAGCCCACGGTTGAGAACCAGGGCCCACAGACCACTGAATCATTAAGCCCCTCCTGCTCACAAAGGGAGAAACTGAAAGTCATGTAAGTTAAGCAAGGCTAAGTCACCCAATGCCAACAACTAGTTCCCCTCTTGCTCCCTTTACCACTTTCACTGACAGCACCCCACAAATCCCACCAGCTGCTTAGGGAAAATAAAATTCCGCTCAAAAAGCAACTGGAAAATCTAACCATAAGATGCATTTAAGTCAATGAGTTAATGCAATTTTCTCCCAGGGATTTCTGCAGTTTTGTCTTGTCTTGCATGATTTGGTATCCAATACACAGATTCTAAGCTACATCAATATAAATGAGCACCTTTTTCATAAACTCAATTTTATCGAACCAGCAGACTAAAAACTTTCAGGCTACGTGAGAGTGATATGCTATCAATATGGCAGCAAGCTATTCGTGACTGCATGTGTCTTCCTAAAATTCATATGTAGAAGTCCTAACCCCCAGCACCTCAAAATATGACTGTATGGAGATTGGGCCTTTTAGGAAATAATTAAAATAATTAAAATAAGATTGTTAGGTTGGGCCCTAATCTAATATGACTGGCATTCTTAAAAGAAGATGAGATCAGGAGCAGACACACAGGGGAAAGGTGATGTGAAGACACAGGAAGAAGACAGACATCTGCAGGCCAAGGAGAGAGGCCTTGGGAGAAACTAAACCTACCAACATCTTGATCTTGGACTTCTGGCCAGACCTGACAGAAAATAAATTTCTGTTGTTTAATTTACCCCATCTGTGGTATTTATTAGCTCTAGCAAACTAATATACCAGCTAGCTATTAGGATGGGGATTAAGGAGAGGTAGCAAAAATTTTCTTGGCATATTCTGCAGTAAAGTGTACTAGAGGATAGGCATCTCTCAGCAGCAGGGTGCCAGGCTGTAGATCCTGGCTTCTAAAAAGGCAAGGGCAAGGCAAAGTAGAATTCCTATTCTTCAAATTGCACACACTGCTCCAGTGATAGATCTTTTTATGCTTCTTTTAACTGAGCTCCTTCAAAAAGAAGAGAAAAAATTTACAGCATTTTTCACAATAACCAAAAGTTGGAAACAACCCAAATGACCATCAACAAAACAAATGGACAAGTAAAATGTGTTATATCCACATAATGAAAAATTACTCAGCTTTAAAAAGGAATGAAATTGTGACATGCTACAAGGTAGACCAATTCTGAAAACATTATGCTAAGTGAAATAAACCTATTACAGAAGAACAAATATTGTATGATTCCACTAATATGAGGTACCTAGAGTATTCAAATCATAGAGACAGAAAGTAGATTAGAGCTTATCAGGGAGTGGGAGTTATTGCTCAATGGGCAGAGTTCATGTTTGGAATGATGAAAAAGTTTTAGGTAAAGTCAGTGGTGATGGTTACACAACATTCTGAATGTATGTAATGCCACTGAATTGCACAGTGAAAAATGAAAATTATTGTGTTGTATATTTCACCATAATCTTACAAATTTGGCATAAACCTATTTTCTTTTCAAAATGAAGAGAAAATAATACGCTTGAGAAATAGTAGTCAGACAGTTTCAGTTTCTTAGTTGGACAGAAGGTCTTGCTGGGAAAGGAAGAAGAATTTTATCTTGGGGGAAGGGGGAGAATTCAGACTCTGATAAGGTCTCTGAAAAAGGAGATTTATAAGAGAATTGGAAAGATCTAACAACAGACCATATCTCCTGAATTTTTTTCCCCAGCAGTCTGCTTTCTCATCCTCACCAGCACTGGCTTGATTTTCTCCATCGTTACCTATGTCTCTGTTTAACCTTTGAAACTTCAGGCATCTATGTACCTCTCATTTGATTCCTCTTTACCTCTTTCCCTGTTAAAGTAGAATATTCTGAAAAGTAAAATCATGACTCTCATACAAATATAAAATGCTTGCATGTGAAAGATTTTATTTAACTCATTAACAGAGAATCAGTAAGATGTTCAAACCAGGTCAACTGAGATTTAGACTTACAGAGATTCATACTTTCTAGTTGACAAAATTCTTGCGTTTCCAGGAAGATCATTCACTCATATTGCCAGAAACAGGAAACGTTTCCATGACTTTCGGTTTTCTACAAGTTTACATCTACCTCTACAGAGTTGTAAACTAGTCCAATCAATGTCAAAGGTGCACACACCCTTTTAGGCTCCGGCACTCCTGGACATCAACTCTGTGGGTCAGGGAGGGAGAGGAAGGAACCTGTCACTAAATTCCTCACTGCACCTGAACTCAAACCTCTGTGGGTCTGGTCCTGTCTGTCTTTCCCTGGCTGACCAAGTTCCCTAATTAGCTGACCTCCTTCCAGAGCCACTTGAGCCCCACTTAATCCACATTTACACCCACTATTATTTGGTACCTGAAGGGAACACACACCCTCTGCCAGCAGTCCAGCATTTTCTGCCTCAGCATTTGCCACTTTGTCTTATTTAAAATCTATTGTAGCCAAAGCCCTGAACAGCGTCTCAGCTTGATCACTCACAGCCATCCCTCAAGTTCTACGTCTACTTTCTCAGTTTTGAGGTGGGAAACCAATATCTGCTCCTTTAGTACAATCCTTCCTCACCCCTCATTGTTTTAGTGCCCATTTTATTGCATAAGCAGATAACAGCTCACAATGAGGCAGAAGAAGGATTTAGCAAAATAAATATTTTAACAATATTTGAAACATTTATTCAACCTGAGTCTCTATTATATATTAGTCTTTATGATAAGAGCTAAAATAGATTTTTTTTTAAAAAAAAAGCCAGCCTTTATAATCTGATTAGAGGTAACAGGTAGAAAAAAAAACAGATGATTAGCAAACTAATGATCTGAGGGGTGCCATGATTCTGCAGAGCCTTCTTATGTCCCCATCTTTTACAGGCTTATTGCGCGGCCTGGCCTCCCCATTGCTATAAGCTATTCAGGAGCATATTCTGTCAATTACCCCCAAGTACCTCCTGAGCACAAGGACAAGCCATTGCCATATAGGCAGGGTTTTCCCAGTCTCAGCTTGGAAATTTTTATTCACTGGTATATTAGTTAATATGTTTGTGAAAAAATCTGGGTTTGATCAGGAAATAAAGGCTAAAGGGTTCTGGGTAGGTATTATGGATTAATTGTGTGCTCTCCAAAAAGATGTGTTGAAGTCCTAGCCTCCGGTACTTCAGATTGTGATCTTATTTGAATATAGGGTTGCAGTTATAATATAGGGTTGTTAGTTAGAATAAGGTCGTATTGGAGTAGGGCCCACCCTGCTCCCATATGACTGATATAATAACTGGAGAATGCCATGTGAAGATATGAAGATGGAGATACACAGATGACAAATAACGCATGTGAAAATAGAGAGACACTTGTGAGAAAGCAGAGAATGGAGTGCTGCAGCTGCAAGCCAAGGAATGCCAAGGGTGGCCAGCAAACCATGAGACGCTGGGAGAAGCAAGGAAGGACCCTCCTCTTCAGGTCTCAGGCTGAGCACGACTCTACTGACACCTCGATTTCAGATTTCTAGCTTCCAAAACTGAAAGAACAAATTATTGTTCTAAGCCACTTGGCTTGTGATAATTTATTATTGCAACCCTAGGAAACTCATTCAGCAGGTAACCAGTAATGCTCCATTTTCAGTAAATGAGGAAATGTGCTCTAAAATGGGTATAGAACTGAAATAAAAATATCCACCTGAGGTAGTTCTAGAGCCTTCGCTTCCTCAGCCCTAATCTGACTCTAACCTAGATAATGGAGGTGGCAGTGGCTGAAAGTGCAGGATTCTGAGGGAGACAGATGCAGAGTGACCCAGTAACCTGCTCCGACTGTCCTGGTCAGGGCCGGGTGCTAGGCAGTGTTATGACAGCTTCAATGAGGAGGACTCGCCCACGCTACCTGTGACTTTGACAGTGAGATATTCCTGGGGGACAGAAATAATTTGGGGGTGTGTGTATTTTTTTCATGGGATAGAAAGCAGCAAAATCTGCTATTCTCTGGAAATTGTGAGCTGGACTGACAACATAGAAATTTCACTGTCTGTGCATTACTTTGTGCAAAGCTCCTGAGGTATTTTATTTTCTTATCCACTCACTCCTTGAAACTCTGCTGACTCTCAGTGTTGTTCCCAGATCAGCAGTGTCAGCATCACCCTGAGAACTTCTTAAAATGCAGATTCTTAGGCCTCACCCCAGACTTACTGGATCAGAAACTCTTCAGGTGGGTCCCAGCGGTCTGAGTTTTAACAAGCCATTGAGGTAATTCTGATGCCCACTAATGTTTGAGAACCAAAGTTTGAATTTACTGCCATCTGTAGCAATGCACTCTCTTAAGGCACTTACCTGCCTTTTCAGCTGCTTTTTCACTATGTCCCATCCTGGCTTATTCCTCCTTTATGTGCATATATATGTATTCATTCAGCAGACATCCAGGAAAAGGTATTCTATAGTCAGTTTTGTAGATGGATCTAGAATGGATCTGAAACTCTGATGGGAAGTTGGTTAAGCTTCTTTAGTTTTAAGAGCAAAGACCCTTTCAAATTTCTTTAGTTGACAGTATTTATTACAAAGAAACAATAAGAATGAGCATCTCTTAACTGCGATCAGAAAAAAATCTATATAAAGCTATTTATGTGAGGGACAGAGACACACACACAGAAAGAGAGAGAGAGAGAGAGAGAGAGAGAGAGAGAGAGAGAGAGAGAGAAAGAGAAGGATGTAGAGAGGAGAGGAGAGAGGAGAGGAGAGAGAAGAAAAGAGACAAGACGAGACGAGGAGAGGAGAGGAGAGGAGTGGAGAGGAGAGGAGAGGAGAGGAATAAAGACAGGAAATCGTCTCAATGCCCAGGCTCCGTGGAGTCTTGGAATGTTCTCCACAAGACGCAGTCGCCTCCTGCCACCCCAGCAGTTCAACACCGGTGTTCCTTGCTAATGGCTCTAGGAACGCCACTCACATATGACAGAGCTTTGCTATGTCTCTGCTTCTTCTATGACTATTTCTGCTTCTCCTCAAGGTCACTGATTACACTTAGGTCTGATGGCCACGAGGGATCTGCATATTGGCTTTTCTTGTTTTCTTTCCGTTCAGGCTTCCAGTGACAAGTTCTTCTCTGTCTCATACTGAAGGAGCCCACAGAGAGGTCCAACTGGCTCTCTGTTTTCCTGCATCCCCATGGGTAGAGCTTTGTCACGGTCCGTCTAAAGGCGACAGCTCTTGCTGGAGCACCAGTCCCTGGTTGGTTAGCTGTGGCTAGAACACATGGAGGCACAGGTGAGAAACTGCTTCATGCTGTGCGATTTTCAAGGGACCATGTTAGATCCCTCTCTGGATTAGACAAGAGGTCCAAGGGGAAGATGTAGGTCTAAAAGTCATGACTCTGTAAGTAGATGGTAGTTAAAGCCTCATGTGCGGTAACATTGCCCAGGGAAGGTGACAGAAGGAAAGAGAAAAGGAAGCCTAGGATCACAAACATCTACTAAGGGGTAGATGGAGGCCATTAAAATATAGGAACTAGCATTTGCTGAGTGCCTACTATTTGTCAAGCTCTATGCTTTGATGCTTTATAAAAATTACCTTATTTATTCTTTAAAACAATCCTGTGAGCTAGGTATTACCATTCTTATCCCAAGTTCACAGATGCAAAGGCTGACCAGGGCTCACAAAGATCAAGATCACACAGCTTATAAATGGCAGAGCTGGGATTTCAATACAGTTTTATCCAACTCCAACATTCTTGCTCTTGCATGTTGGCTTCAAAAGAAATGATCAAAAACATAGTAAGGATACTTCTCTGTATTACAAGGTCATCGTCTGTTCAAGTGATTAAGAGAAAAGTCTGAAATGAACCTCTCTGAGCAATAAGGAACTTACACATGAAATTTCAATTTCAATTGGTTGCATCTGATTGTAATGAATCAAGGAAACAGGCCATCACCTTGTAAGTTATGTAAATGTCTAACCACTATGCTGTACACCTGAAACTAATATAGTATTTTATGCCAACTATAACTGAGAAATTAAAAAGAACCACACACAAAAGATGATAGGCTAAGGAGACAGTGAATGTCAGCTGTGAAGTAAGAAGTGTGGAAAGGCTTGTGTTTTGTTGTTTGCTGTTTTACTGTGATACGATAAACCATATGATAAACCAGTTTTTTCAATGAGAAGACAGAAACCACACCAACGATTCAAACAGAGAAAATTTAATATAGAGAATTACTAAATTGGTAAAAGGGGGTTAACTATAAAGAGGAGTAAAGAGAACTCTGCAGCTACAGGAATAACAGGTATAGGGAGAAACCGCTACCTCTAGGGAAGATGCCAAATGTCCAAGGAAGACAACTTGGCATAGGGGCTTTAAGGCTGAGATTAAGGAATAATTGCAGAGAGTGCGACCGTGGCTGCTGGGTGGGACAGTGCTGCGGGCTGCCGCTGGCAATCTGAAAACTACCTGCTGGGTGCTGGCGAAGCATCTGGGAAGCTGCTCTCTGTATTTACACTGAAACTTCCAGAGGGCACTGGATCTCCCACTGGCCTCGCTGGCTTCTATGCTACAGAAACAAGAAGACACTGGAACCAGGAAGAGAAACCCCTTTCACCTGCACAGTTCCTTTAGCACCTGCTACTGATAAAACTTACCACTGTGACAGGCAGCGAAGGAGAAATGTCTACACAACCCCGCTCCGGTGTCACAGAACAGGACGAAGAAAGGAGGATTTGGCGCTCCACGGCGATAAATTGATAACCAGTCCAAATGGGACGTGCTGCAATGGAAGAACCAGTAAGTTAAATGTTTATATCTGTGAAAGTTCATTCGTGGGGGAGCTCCACAGAGCTCCATGGAGAATTCTCACGTCATTCTAGTCCTGCCCACTCACCCAACTTCTGTTCCAGTCTGGAAGCTACCACCACTTTCTCTGATGAACCTCGAGTTCACATTCACATATTTAGAATTCGGGTACACAGAATTAAGCTAATTCTACTATTGTCATCTGTTTATGTAAAGCCCTTTTCTTCTTTTATTTTTCTCTTAATTTCCAAGCCTCACTCCCATTTCTGTTCTACCTTATCCCCTGTAATATGTTTGGTTGGGTATTACATACATGTTCATAATTTTGAAAAGTTTGTAGAATTGTGTATGTATTTACATACATACATACATACATACATATGTGTATATATATACATATATATGTATATATATATATACATATATATGTGTATATATATATATATATATATATATATATATATATATATATATACAGTGTTGGGCCACCAATTTCATTCTGTTTCTATTTTTTTCTGTTTCTATTTTTTCCGGTCCACAGTACGCTCTGTCCATGCAGCTATAGGCACCTCTCGTTCATTGCTACCTGCTGCTTGGCTCTCCACAGGATGCAGCCGATACAGTTTACTTCTCTTTTCCCTTTGCTATTTATTACTAGGCTGTTCCCACAAACTGTGAGGATACGCACCCTGTACATGTTCTCTTACAGACCAGAGTAAAGTTTCTCAGGGCTGCACCCAGGAGTGGGCTTGCTGGGTGTACGCGTAGGAATTCTACCGAGTTCTGCAGAGCTGCTGTCCAGAAGACTGCATAGTCTACACTCTCATCTCGACTGCACAATAATGTGCATTTCTCTACCTCCTTGTCAATGATTGCTATCATCTGACTTCCTGATTTTTCCTGTGTTGTGGGTATAAAATGGAATCTCCTTTTATATAATTCGCATTTCTCTGACTATCAATAAATTTGAACATATCTTCGCATTTTCCCTTTTATATCTTTGCCACATTTTTCTACTGAGTTACTGACATTTTTTGTTGTTATTGTTAATTTTCTTGTACATCATAGATAAGATGTCGATAAAGGGCTCAGATAGCGTTTTAGGCTTTGCAAGCCACATATTCTCTGCTGAACCAACTCAACTCTGTCATTGCAGTGTGTAGCAGTATGTAAATGAATGAGAGAGGCTGTGCTCTAATTGAACTTCACTTTCACAAGAAGGTGGCAGGGCCAGAGCTGGCCTGTGAGCCACGGTTTGCTGATCTTTGTTCTAGACATCACTTCCTTGTTGGATTCTGACATTGAAGTTGTCTTCCTCCACTCTGTCTGTGATGCCCTTTGTTGGCCAGAACTATCTATGGGTTCAAATCCACCAATCTTTTGCCAAACAGTTTGTGCTTTCGGTATTAATTGAAAATGTTCTTTCTGACCTCAAGATGACAAATGTATCTAACATTTTTTCCTACTGATTTTACATTTTTATAACTCGCATTTAGATTTTTGGATTATCTAAAATTGACTTTGGTATGTAGTGTTTATTTTCCTCCATACAATAAACCAGTTTTTCCAACACCATCTATTAAATCCTTTCCCCACAGGTTTGCGGTGTCAACTATCATATATCAGTTTCCATATATAAATAGCTCTGTTTCTGAGCTCTTTGTTCTGTTCCACTGGCTTATTTACCTGTTTCTCTGCCAACAATGCATTGTTTTTACTATTCTGGCTCTGGAGTGTGTTTTCATATCTCATCCTGTGAGTCTTTATATTTCCTTTCAAAGGCCCATGAATCCACGTCTATTCAATGACACAGATGTCTTCATATCTCCTCTGCTGCCACCTGGCTTTCTTTAAAGGAAGAAGCATGGAATATGAAGTCAGGCAATTCCCTTTAAATGTCGTTCAACTATTATTTCTTGAATGAATTAGGACTGAATTGTTTCTGTCATTCCCACTCCTTTTCATTTAGAATCAGAATACAGTTGTATTTAAATATATATATATAATATACATATATATATGCATACATACATATACATATTGACTCATATTGACTTAATTATTGCTGCATTAGGCCTCACTTGAACTACCTTAATTAAACATACATATACAGGGTCGAATGAAGATACTTCTGGACGTAACATCACAATGGCTGCCCAAAAAGAGTCCCACGTTCAGTTCAAACTTGTAATAGTTGGTGATGGTGGAACTAGAAAATGTACATTTGTGAAACATCATCCTACTGGTGAATTTGAGTAGTATGTAGCTACCTGGGGTGTTGAGGTTCATCTCCTATTAAGTTCAATGTATGGGACACGGCTGGTCAGGAGAAATTTGATGGACTGAGAGATGGTTATTATATCCAAGCATTTGTGCCATTATAATGTTTGATGTAACTTCGAGAGTTACTTACAAAAATGTGCCTAACTGGCATAGAGACCTGGTACAAGTATATGAAAACATCCTCATCATGTTGTGTGGCAACAAAGTGAATGTTAAGGACAGAAAAGTTAAGGTGAAATCAATTGTCTTCCACCAATAGAAGAGTCTTCAGTACTATGACATTTCTGCCAAAAGTGGCTACAACTCTGCAAGCTCTTCCTCTGGCTCTCTGGAAAACTAATTGGAGACCTTGACTTGGATTTTGCTGCCATACCTGCTCTTGCACCGCCAGAGGTTGTCATGGACCCAGCTTTGGCAACACAGTATGAGCATGATCTAGAGGTTGCCCAGACAACTGCTCTCCTGGATGCAGATGACAACCTGTGAGAAAGTGAAGCTGGAGCCCAGCATCAGAAGTCTGGTTTTACAGGTAACTGTCTAGTGATGTCAGTGGTGCAGGATGTTTGCCATTTTATTATATAGCTAAGCAGAACATTTGCCTAATCTGTTAGATGCTGAAGGAGATGAATGGGCTTCAGAGTGAATGTGGCAGTTAAAAAAATACCTTCATTTTTTTGGACCTGCATATTTAGCTGTTTTGGAAGACAGTTGTTCTCTAATTGAGTTTCAAATATGACTGCTACATACATCACACTATTCAGTGGTGAAATCTTGTTTGTTTCTGTCATTCTCATTCTTTTTCATTTAGAATCAGAATAAAGTTGTATTTAGAATATATTTATACACACATGTACATACATACATACATATTGACTCATATAACTGAAAAGTCCAATGAAGGACTTTGTTTGACTTTGTTCAAAAAATATCATTAGGGCTCTCCCTCTCCATCTCTCTTTCTCCACCTTTCATCTCTGCTCTTCCCTGTTACCTTCATTCTCAGCACTCTCTCTCCCAAAGATACTGTCAGGATTAGAGTGTTCTTATTGCTCCTGATGTGAGAACAGATCCCTTTCTCATCAAACATTCATATCTGTCCCTACAAATGGTCTCTGACTGCCTGAACAGCTCTTGTGTCTTTCCTGGATAAATCATAGTGACCGAGAAGGTGGTCCTGTGAATGACGGCCCACCAACTAGCAGACGAGCATCCCCCAAAGGAAAGATGCTTGTGTTGTGTTGTCATTTGGGCAGATAAAACAGCCACAGATGTCCACCTCACCTCTGGCCTGCCATGAGTTACCACAACCCTTACAACCCTGAGAATTGTTAGGGGAGGACACTAAGGCTCAGAGAGTTTACGTTACTCAGAAAGGCCCCACAACCTGCAAGAGGCCAAGGCAGCATAGCAACCTGGTCTGTTAAAGCTGAGCTCTTTGCACTTTGCCACACACTGCCATTGGATTATACTGCTGTTGCTTCAAACCTGCCATAGCACAAAATAAGCTCATAATTTTTTCTAAAATGATGTCTAAAGTCTGAAGTCTTCAAAACATAATGCCATTTCCTCATCTCCCAGGTGTGTATATTTGCTGTCCTTTTCAATTGATTCAGTCTTTTCTTTCATCCTCATGGCCAGTTTTTGTTAATCTCTTCCTTATTCCCATTCCTTTTCTTACCTGCTATCTGTGTACCTGTTCATGGGCTGATCACCTGACATTTGGACTACTATGCTGTCTATTCCCTGCCTCAGTCCATCCTGTGTACAACCACACATTAAATTTCCTAAAATACAAGATTTATTTTTTTTCAATTTTTATTAAATTCTTTAGGGTAACGTTGGTTAGTAACATTATATAAATTTCAGGTGTACGACTTTATAATTATAATACAACATTCGTAGACTCCATTGCATTCTCACCATCCAAAGTCTAGTCTCCTTCCGTCACCATATATTTGACCCTTTTTACCCTCTTAGTCCTCCCTGTACCTACTTCCCCTCTGGTAACCACTACTCTTGTCTGAAACTATGAGCTTGTTTTGGGCTTTTTGTTTGTTCATTTGTTGCTTTTTGTTTTATACAGGATTTCTTTTTTTAAGTTATGATTCTTTCTGCTTAAACATGTGTATTAGTTTGTGCTAGCGCAATAATGCATAGCAGCATAGCCAAGCACTCCAAAACTCGGGGGCTTAAAACATGGCTATTTATTATGGGCAAGCGTTTATGTATCCACTAAATTTTGGCTGATCTGAGCTAGCTGGAGGCTCTGCTTCCAGCTGGGGCAACTTTGTTTCTCCTTGCAGGTCTGTGGGGCAGCTCCGCCTCTTGGGTCTGTTTGCTCCTCTTAAGGGCTTTGCTCTTCCATGGTGATGGCAGAAACATGTGAGACCTGTCATGGCCTACAGCTGGAACTGACACACAGTCACAGGCTAAGCTCCAAGTCACGGGACAAGGAAATATATTCTACCACACAGAGCCTATGGAAGGGTGTGGATAAAGAGACAGGTGAAGAACTAGAGTCGTCAGCTAAATCTACCACACAGAGTCAAGTCGTCTCCACTGCCTAGATTTCAAAGTCTTCTATGATCTGGTCTCACTCCATTCACTTTACCCAAGCCCCTCATGTTAGGCTGTTCATCTGGGATACAGTTCATGGACCTTGAAAATCTTATAGAAGCCAGACAAGATTAGGCAATTTCAGACAGCAAACTGTGTTCCAACTGCAGGCCACACTTAGCCTACCCCTCGCTTTCCCACCACACAAAAAAAGAGAAAGGAATTTTATGGGCCCACTAGTTTTTACAAAATAAACAAATGTTAACAAAATTTCCTCTAGGAAATAAACTAAGCCAGAGATCTTCTTATGGTTTTATTTTAAGCTTTTTTTTTTTTGGACCAAAAAAATATTTTCTCAGTAAACAATGGCAGCAGTTTATTTTTGTTGGATTGACTTAAATCCTCCCCTGCTTTCTTCCTGTGGATTGAGAGACTGACTACAGAAATGAGAAAGAGAGAGTTTTTAAATTCTTTTTTTGTGTGTGGTTTCTCTTGCTGAAAAATAAAAGCTCTGCATTCTTTCTGTATTCAGAACACTTCAAAGTTATAAAAATTTAGATAAAGTACATCAGGGTTATGGTTGTTCTAGATTTCAGCCTATTTATAACTTCCTCATATTTCACATTTGTTTGACCTCAGGTTAAAAGAATGCTTTTGAAAGTATCATGATTTGATCCTAGCAATGGATGCAGCAAAAATACTTAGGTCAATAAGTTAAATTAAAAAGCTTAAAATAAAATAATAAGAAGAAAAAGAAGCAGCAAAAACTAGATTTTGCAAACTTTAAGCTCAAGCCTGCATGACAATAGGAAAATTTCCTAGCTTTATTCCTATGAAAAGTTTATGTTGTGAAATACATTTTTCAAAGTTTACCAGAGTGAAAAATTTGAATTTAACAAGACCAATTTCCCAATACTCTTAACGCATTTTCATAGCTTACACAGGGCTACTATTGGATTTGTCTTTACTCTTCCTACATATATATTTTGTTTCTTTTCTTGTCTATTAAAGTCTGAATATCTTCATGTGTGTTATAGATTTTCAAAACGGTATTACCTAAAACATACGTTTCAGTGACTTATTGAGAGGAAAAAGCAAGTTATAAAACAGTATGTATATAAGATGTTATTTTTGTTGATACATATATGAATATGTATATCTATTTATATGTGTATTATTCATCTATCTACCTATGGAGAGAGAAAAAGAGATATATACACACATAAACATATACACCACAAAATAATGCATAAGAACATGTCTATAAGGAAGATATCAGAATATTAATAATTACCTTTGAGTATTAACTTCTCCCCTATGCTCCCATTGATTTATTTTCTTCTGTTTCAATTTATCTGTAATGAACATTTATTATTACCTATGTAATACTAAATGATATTTGAAAAAGAAAAAGATATTTAATAGTTTGGCCTTTTCATCTGAGGAATTCTAAAACTCTAATTTTAAGGAAACTAATGACAAAACCTTCAGTAGGGGCATCATTTGAACATATAATTGGAAATTATATGGCTAGCTATATTGTTTCACTAGGCAGAAAATTCAAATGAAGAAAATTAAAGATGAGAAGGGGTGAGTCTGAATCCCAGGGATGTCTTCTTCATCTGGCTGGTCCTAGCGGATCCCTTGAGAAGTGCAGAGGCAGTGGTGCCTAGAGCTTCCTCTGAGTTTGGGCTCGTGTAGTAGAATCTCATCTGCAATGTACAGAGGGAAGTGGTCATAAGACCAAGGGCCAGGCAGATCTTGCTAAGTGAGATATTAATTTAGGCTTAGAAATTTGTTCTTGTGCACCAATACTTCAAAAAAAAAATAATGTCATTCATTGCGATATTATGGATAAGATACAATACTAACAATATGCATAGGTTTGGAATTTGGCATATGGCATTGCACTTCTTATAAATCAAAAGAAATTGCAGGTCTAATTAAAATTAATCTATATTTGTGTTTCCAAATGTAGTCTACTAAAATTTAGACACCTGAGAACATAAAATTATGATAGTTTATGAACAAGCAATCCCACAACTGGTTTTAAGAGCCTACTGTATTAGTTGTTATGAATACAAAGATGGATGAAGAAATGAACTTTGCATGCAGGGAGTTTGGCTTATCACAGCAACAAGTTCAGGATTTGCTGTGTCCTTTTATTTTAAATAATTCTTAGAACAACAAATAAAAATGAAGAACGATCATGAGAGAATCTCAGCCATATGAATGATTATGAGGCTGTTTTGCAGATGGACCTTGTTGCCACCCTGGATCAAGGCCATTTACACCATTGTGAGCAGCAGGGCAAAGGGTTAGCAAATGGGGATTAGGAGTAGCTCAGAACAATTAGATCACATAAAGTCCCAAATGCCTAGTTTATCAGGCTGAATCCAAGTTTGGATCTTGTCGCTAAAAAAATAAAAATAAAAATAGATGCACATGTTACTTACAAGCAAACCTAAGGGCATGCCATCTATTATCAGCAATAAACAGATTTGATTCTTTTGTAAACGAGATTGTCAGGGCCCAAGGGATTTGTCAGCACTCAGATAATCCTCGAATCATCTGTCTGCCCTATGATGGTAACAGAAAATTGTCAGTAATAAGACTGGTTAACAATTTTCTCATCTGGTGCATTAAAGATTATTCCATAAAACCCAGAGGGTCTTAACCAACCAGCTTTCGTTATATGGTTCAACACTGCACGTCTTATCAAGTCTCATGTCCATAGAGGCTGTGATGACTGTCAACGGTGCAAGTCACTGGGACCTCACTGTGTGAAATACAGGCTGGAACTTTAGGAGTTTTAAATTCAATATGGTACAGAACTCTGCAGACACAGAGATGCCAAAATGCATATGGTATCTCATTCCCCACATACAAAGACAGCACAGGGAGTGCTCTGGGTCAGGTCAAGTTAAGGACCCACAGTATCATGAAGATGAGACTGTGGTTTCTCTTTGCTTTGACTTATTGTTTATGTGATTTAAATTTAGTGTTTTGAAAAAGTAATACATATATGTGGTTTAAAAAAATGTTTAATTGCAAAAGAGATATAGTAAACATTTTTCCCCATCTCTTTTTTCACTTGCTCTGTTCTTACCTCCCCCACCAGGTAATCCTTGTCATAAGTAGTAATATTTTATCCTTTCAGAGTTTTTAAATAATTGACTACAAGAATATATAAAACACATTTTTATTTTACTTTTTTACACAAAATATGGACTATAATACCACTGTTCTGGGCCTTGTTTTTCCTCCCTAACAATATATTTTCTATTACACACAACAAAATGGCTCCTATATTTGTACATGGAAATCATCTTTATTCTTCTTGCATAATTTTCTATTTTATTTACCATACTTTAGAAAATTGTCCCCCATTGATGGACATTTTGATTAACTTTCCAATATTTTGCAATTACAAACACTGATGCAGTGAATAACCTTGCACATGAGTTCTCTCACATTTCATTACTATTAACTTTTCATAGGGATGCCTGGTAGTAGCCAAGATAAGGCCTCTCCCCCTGGCTCTGTTAGCAACCAGAATTCCTAATAGATTCTTACAGTAAGCAAACATCCTCTTTTATTTCCTCAACATATGAATAGCCAAGGGATCATTTCTAAAGCCTGGCTAGAATTCCTTTGCCTCCTTCACCCTCATCCTCATCCTTACATGTCTCCTTAACTTCCTCCTGTCACAACTAGCAACTTGGGACTGATTGCCTTTTTTTTTTTTAATCTCATCATTTAAAATTGCATTTGGATTGCTATCATTTATTTCTTCTGAGAGGTAGGAAAATGTTGCTTAATGATTTCTTGCATCTTCTTAACAAGTCAAGGTCTCAGTCATTCGCTCAAGTAAATTATTACAACCTTTGTGTTTGAAAACAACACGGCTTTATGATCTTTAGGTTTCTGGAGGTCAGAAGTGAGAAAGAATTTTCATGGGGATAAAAGCAAGGTGTCTGTAGGAATGAGTTCATTCTGGAGGTTGGAGGGAGGAAGTTGTTTCCTCGCCTTTCCCAGCTTCTAGAGACTGCCTGCATTCTTTGGTTGGTGGCCCTTTATCATTCTAACTTTGATTCTGTGTCACATTTTGTTCTTCCAATTCTCACCCTCTTGTTTCCCTCACCCAAGGACCCCACCAGCGCCTTGGGCTCTCTCAGATAATCTAGGATAATGTCCTATCTCAATATTTGATCACACCTGCACGTACCATATTCATAGGTTCTAGGGATTAATACCTGGACAGCTTGGGAGATTGTTGCTCAGCCCGCCACACAGGTGATTAAAAAACAGCAGCTAGAGCGCAAAGACAATTATTAACATGCAAAATGAATGAAAATAACAGGGGGAATTATGTAAAGAATAATCTTGGTAGAGGACGCCTCAGGATTCAACACTTTGTGAGTTCCACAAATATGTTTTGAGCATGTGCGGTGTGTCAGGCATGGTTCCAGGCGCTTGGGATATATTAGTGAACAAAACGGGCAAAAATCCCTACCCTCACGGGGCTTATGTTCAACAAAGACACTACAAGCCGGTTGTTGTAATTTAAGAGTGGATAAGTGCTAAGGAAAAAAAGATGGTCAATGGGAGGGATCGGAAGAGCAGCGAGTGTGTGTGGCGGGGTCTGCCTGCAGGCACTAAGGGGAGCTGTAGCACAGCGTGGGAGGCTGAGCTCAGAAGGATGCTAGCTAGTAACACAAACAGTATTTGATAGCCTGAAGGAATTTTAGAGGTCAGCTAATATAACTTGCTCAGTTTTTAAAAAAGCTCAGGCTAAGGTCCACAATGTGGCCACTAGTTATTCTGCATTTGGCCTAAATTTGAGAGACAGTCTCCTCCATTCTCCCCAAGAAGGCCAGACATAGTCGTCAGGTTATCAAAGGCAGCTCCTGCCAGTAGGAGAGGCTGGGAGGGTTTTGTGTTAGAGCAGCAGGAGGGCTGGATGATTTCAGAGTATAGTTCTATGTATGCCACTGTTAAAAAATCGTTCCATGGAACTTCTAATATGCCTCTTTCTAAGTGTAGCATTCTGAAGTCTTAAATCAGTGACTCTGGCCCGTCAGTCTTTGAGACTCAACTTTGGTGAAAATAACCTACATTGGCCAGACACCAAAAGGAAGTGAAAAATAGATTATAATAAAGAGCCTTTGGTGTTTATAACAAAAGAATAATGTAGCTTCATTTTCCTAATTGCTACTGCTTTAAATGGTTATTTAAGTTATTTAAGCTTTAAATTATTTAAGTTAAGCTTTAAAAGGTTATGATAAACTACATTTTTATTCAATATTTCCTTGGATGTGTCTATTTCTCAAAAGTGCAGTTGAGCCAATATTGTATTTCTAAGATTACCAGTGAGAGTTTTTTGGGTTTCATGACATTTGTAAGACCAAGTGGTAACAATGTAACACTTTCTATTCAGACCCGTGTTTTTTTAGGGCATGGTGGTTGAGACTTGAGCATTTGGGTGATTTATAGTCTAGCCCCAGACAGTCCCTTCCAGCTGCTGTATTCTCTCTGCTTGTTCTACTCTGTCCCTGACATTTTCAGACTCCCTGTCCACATCCTAGGTGACTGTCCTCTTCTTGGCAAAGCCGCCCGTTTTTCCTGCCCCACTTACACAGAGGGCATTACAGCATCCTTTTCTCCTTCTATATTCCCTTTCCCCATACCACCAGCTGACCTCAGAAAACACCTGTTTTTCTAATTTATCTGTCTGCCTCTTTCACTAGACTGATAACTTCTTTTTAAAATATTTTTTATTATGATAGAATATATGTAACATCAAATTTACTATTTTAAACATGTAAAATTTACAGTTTAATTGCATTAAGTACATTCACATTGTTGTACCACCATCACACCATCCATCTCCTGAACTTTTTCACCTTGGAGTTGAAATTCTGTACCTGTTAAATAATAACTCACCATCTACCCCTCCTCTCAGCCCCTGGTAACCCCTCTTCTCCTTCTGTCTCTATAAATTTGATTATTCTAAGAAATTCAAACAAATGGAATCATTGTGTTTGTGTGTGTGTATGTGTATGTGTGTGTGTGCGCACGTGCGTGCATACTAGGCTTCTTTCACTTAACATGATGTCCTCAAGGTTGTACTTCTATGTTGTAGCATGTGTCAGAATTCATTCAATTAGCTTCTTGAGGTCAGGAATCATTTCAATAAAGTTTTAAGTCTGATTAAGTTGAAAAAAATGCGTGGATATGAATGTAAAGTAAAGGGATCTGTAAATGATTTCAAAAGGAAGTTAACACCAACTGCCCCGTGCCAACAAGATGAGCCCACAGATTAAGAGGCATGCACACATGACCACAGTGCCTAACTCCCCAGGCCAACCTGCTGCTTCACCACCTTCCGGATCTTATGCAAATGTTTCTTGTGAGTAACTCCAATTTGGACCCACACAGGCAAAGAAATTCTAGGAAAAGGGGTTCCAGCTGAGCTGGGTCAACAATGTGAAAGCCACCACAATGCTATTAGAGTATATACCAGATAGGAGAGAGCTTCCCTGTTAACTAGACATAGATAAGAACCAAACTCTTTGTCATTTTACATATCTGGAAGAATTTCCTGTAGATGGTCTCTGGCTTCATACATTTAGAAAATTTTGTTTCTCTTCCACTAGATACACACTTCTCATGTCAGGTGCCCTAGGGATAAGGCCACTAACCTGAACCTTTATGCAGGTTAGTTAGCACAGTGTGTCAGCACATCCAGTTCTAAACTGGGACTGCTAATAATAACTGAAAACGGAAGTGACTGCAAATCACACAAACATATTCTACTAAACCTAAACCAAGTATATCCCAGCTCAACTTCTCCTTTTCTGAACCCCCAAAATGCCACAACCTCCCAACACAAAGGAAGTCTGAGAGAGGGAAAGTCGGAGTAGGCAGAAAAGGTATCGTCACCACTGATAGTTAAAATATCATTCTTTGTAAAGTTTATAAAAACTAATGACCTGTGAACACATTGGTGAGTACTTGGAAGAAGCCAATGCAAGTCAAGGGGCCTGAGGGTTAACCATCATTGGCTCTGGGTAAAGTTGCTTCTGACTCTTTCTATAGAAAGCATTAGTTGAATTGATTTTTGTTTCTAATACATTATTAAGAATATTTTCTGACATACACAAAGTTGAGGAAACATAATATACCCCACTCCCACCCCGTGTACCTCACAAAGCCTCAACAATTATCAGTATTGGGTGATTTTTCTAGTACCCACCACCACCATCCCACATCTATTATTCACCAGAGGCATGATATTTCTGGCTTCTTTCTCAAATCTCTGCCAGGTTCTTACCCCACCAGATTGCTTAACTCAACAGGGTAATGGGTCTCACAGTATTATTCACTCTGATAAATTTTGTGTTTTGTAATGCCCTTGGGGCAAACATACTTTATTTTATTTTCAGTTTTGTGGACTGTGAGTAAAGACAGATTTGAATGGCCTCAAAAAAGAAACTCTGGATTCTTCTATCTATTAGAGCTGGAAATATATCCTCCAAAAATCTACATTCCATGTAGATAAAGTTTCATAAAACTTTATTTAAAACATACTAGCAATAGAAAACAGTTCTTAAAACCTACAAGCTTGTAATCTCATGAATAAGCTCAAGAAAATCACATCAGTCCTGGTGAGATTTGGCACAGCTATAATTTCTTCAAGCAGAATCCAAAAGAAGTTTAATTCATTAGCAAATAAGTCATTGGAAGTCCTATTCTACCTAAAAAGCCTTAGGGGTCAGGGAATTCTTAATAAGGATAACTAACTACTCATAGGACAGTTCTCAGAATTATAATGAGGCTGGTGGAACATTTTCATCTTATATTTACTAAATACCTAATGGTTACAAGTCATTGAGGTAGGTGTAGGAAGCACACAGCAATGACAACGTATACTAGGTCCCTGCTCTCAAACAGTCTATTCCTGAAGATGGTGTTTCTAAAGCAGAACACTTAGTGGAACTGTCTGTACATCCCTAGCACTGCACTCTAAATGATAATAATGCACCCCAGAAGCCCACCTGATTGATAGTTTCCTCCCATGTTGAGAGCTATTATTTCTTCCACTGGGGAGAAGGTGACAATAAGAAAGTAAACTCACAAACACATAAATAAACATTGTGATGAGCTCTGTGATGGAAATGATCAGATTGCTTTGGCAGTGAAATTGTCAGAGCTAGGGGGAGTTATATTCTAGTTTAGGTCATCCTCATAGGCCCCTTTGCGCAGGTAGCCTGTACGGTAAATGTCCTGGAAGATGAGACAGTGTAGCCATGAGCATTCTGGCAACAGCATATACAAAGGCCCTGAAGTGGGAGGGGGCTTAGTGAACTTAAAGAAATGTGGAAAGAAGACAGAGTCTGAGATAAGATTGGAAAGACAGGCAGAGACCAGATCATGTAAAGCATTCACTGTTGTAATGAAGAATTTGGATTTTACAATAAATGCTTTCCACTGGAAGCCACCAAAGGTTTTTAAAACGAAAATTGATGTGATGATGATAATGAGAAGTAATTAACACTACTGAGTACTTGCTCTGGGCCAGGCAAGATTTTAATCTCTTTATATATTATATGTATATATGTATATATATATACATATATACATATAATATATGTTAACTCATTATATCCTTATAATAACCCTATGAGGGGAGTACTATTTATAGTCCCATCTTATACGTGAGGAAACTGAAGAATCCAGAGCTTACATAACTTGCCCAAAGTCACACAGATAGTAAACTCTTTTAATAATTTAGTAGTCTCCCAACTGTGAAGTTGCAGGAATTATATTTGCTGAAAGACTGGCAGGAATTGCAGTGAAGAGCTGTGTTTGCTACCCGTGACCTTAGCAAGCATTTCTTTGGCTCAGAGAGCTGTCAGCAGCTGTTCTGATCCTATTACAGGCATATATATCTTATAATGGATTAACAGTTAACCAAAGCATGAACATGATGATGCTCACAAACTTTGTAGGGCAGTATTTTAACAACAAAAACACCAAATCCCTGAAAAATATGGTCTTTTCTGGCTCGAGGAGAGTTGGATTCAGTCATCAGAAAAACTACTCAAGAAGGAGCTTTCCATTTGAACTCTCTGCTCTCCTCCCCATGATCAGCCAGGCAGTTCTGATAGTCCCACCTTGGCAGATGCACAGAGTAGGGAGGGCGTGGCTTGCAGGGACAGGGAGGTGCGTGGGCAAAAGGGGGCGTGACAAGGAAAGCTGGGACGCGGAACGTGAGAGGGGCAGGCGGAGGAAGAGCGTTGTGGGGCGTGGCCACGTTGGGGCGTGGTCAGAGGCGGGGCGAAGTGGAAACTGGCATGGCGGGGGCGGGGCGCGCGCGTCGGGAAGATGGCGCTACGTCTGCTGCGGAGGGCGGTGCGCGGAGCGGCGGCGGCGGCGCTGCCGAGGCTGTGAGTGCAGATCCCCAGTACCCGCCACTCGGCTGGGCTCGGCCCTGCTGGCCCGCGCGGCCTCCCTGATTCCGGGCGGGAACCCTGGCTGGCTGTGGTTACCGAGCGCCTCCCGCGCGCCGGCTCGACCTCTGTCTGCAAAGGTCGCAAAGGTCCTGCGAGGGTCGCCCCCAGCGCCTCCCTATGGGAGGAGTCTGCCTGGGCCCGGAAAATGGGTACAAACTTTCGATCTTTCAGCTGCAGGAAACAAAACTAGCCTCCTCCAAATTTGGTAAGAGAGGCCCTTAGAGTCAGCCTGAGGCTGCTCACCTGATGAATAGGAACACCTGCTATTCGTTTTTTGGGCACAGCAGTTCCCAAACTGGTCTAAAGACCCTTTCACACGCGAAAAATTATTGAGGACTCCGAAGAGCTTTTGCTTGTATCTATGATTTTTACGGTATGAGGAATTAAAACTTAAAATTTATTCTAAAAGAAGCCTATTACATTTTAACACAAATGATATCATCAATTTAAAAAAACCCCTATTTTCCAAAAAATTGGTAAGAGGGGCATGGTTTTATATTTTTGAAAATCTCTTTGATTTAGTCAAGGACAGTTGGAGTCCCCTATCAGCTGTTCTTGAGAAAGTTTACAAAGAAATTCCGGGCTCACGCAGATGCAGATACTGATTAGAAAAAGGAAGACCTTGGGAGACCCTCTCAAGTGTCTCAGGAACCCCAAAATGGGACCACACTTTGAGAATCATTGGTCTAGCACTTGGCCTGTTTACTAACTACATGCTCATACCTTCTTTTATTCCTTGACCACCAGGTGACGTTGGGTAACTTGTTTATAAAAATGAGGAAACTGAGGTGCAGAGAGGGCAAGTGACTCTTTCAAAGCAGAGAATTGCAGAGTTCCATTCGGAAACCAAGTCTATGACTCCAGAACTTTTTATATCTGCTTGCTCCCTCCTTCCTGATTCACCAGTGTCCCATGCCAGGACCCACCTGGTTGTATGCATTCCAACTTCCCATTTCCTACGCCTAGGTCTGGTTCATGGCGCTGGGCTCAGGAGATCACCTGTGGAACCTGTGAAGGGGCCAGCTTTTGTGTCCTGTTCAGCAATGGGTCTAGTTACCACATGCAGTCACCCACTTTTAAGGCTTTTGGGGCTCAACTAACAATACTCTTCACCTCAGCACACTATCTTATTCTCAACACACCTGCACACCCCACCAAAGCCATGGCAGCAGGCTGCCATGAAGGGTGCTTCTTGGAGCTTACATTCCAGTTAAATCCTCTGGTCCTGGTGCCTTCAGAGCACACAGGGATAGGAGGAGTAAAGGTGCCAAAGTCAATTTAGAGATGCCTTCATTTCTACTCAAGTTGGGTTGCCCTTCAGATTCAGGCCAGTGGGCCTGCTTTTTTGTTTGTTTGTTTTTTGTTTTTCTTGTTTTTAGAGTATCAGCACTATTGCTGATAGGTAGGAACCATTTCTGACCCCTAACATTTGCCCCTGTTGCAGTGCGGTTCAGATGCTTCCCTTCCTATCCTGTCTCCAGCCCTGCTGTTCTCTGTGGTCACTACTTAATTTATGTAAATATGCAACCCTCAAGTTGGGGGAGCATAACTTTCCACTGCTGGTGTGCTATTTATTACTAGGGATGTCTTTTCTTTTAAGCCCTCTCAGCTGACAGAGCTAAGAAATTTATGTATGAATAGTAATCTATGTGTATCCACACATTTACAAATACTTCTATATGTGACCATCTGTTTCTATATTAAGTTAAACATTAGTTCATACTGTTTCCAATTCTCTAATACCGCATGGATTATTCTAGCCTCCTCCCCTTGCTTATTTGTAAATTTTTCACTCCAGCAGTGAGAAACCTGGCTCCCACCATATCTGTCCAGTTACTTAATTGTTCTTTTTCAGCATACACATACAGCAGTATCTGAATTGTTAGACTATACTCCATGGGAAAAAACTTTCTTGACTATAGTATAGTACTTATGTGTAGTTCCTTTCCCTTTAGTCTTGCAGGCTCCACTCATTTCCAGTTACTTAGGTTAGCACATTTTTCTTCCATCCCCTTCAGTGAGGTTGTTTCATGTATTTTTAATACAGTCATAGTCCGCATTCTTTCTTGGGATGCCTGTACCTTCCAAATGATTTTTTTAAATTGTATATTTAAGGTTCACTCTGTTTGCGATAAAGTTCTGTGAGTGAGTTTTGACAGATGCACAATTTCATGTACCTACCATATCATACAGAATAGTATATACTTCCCTGAAAATTTCCCTTTGCTTCACTTATTCATCCATTCCCCCTCCTCTCAAACTCTTGGCATGCACTGATTATTTTACTCTTTCTGTAGTTTGACTTGTCCAGAATGTCATATAATTGGAGTCATACAGGATGTAGTCTTTTTAGACTTCATTCCTTCACTTAGCAATATGCATTAAGGATTCTCAGTGTCTTTTCATGGTTGATAACTCATTTCCTTTTATTGCTGAATAATATTCCATTGTATAGAGATACCAATTTATCCATTCAATTTACATATTGAAGAACATTTTGGTTGCTTCTTGTTTTTGCTGATTATGAATAAAGCTGCTATAAATATTCATGTGCTGGTTTTGTATGGACATAAGTTTTCAGACCAATTGAGTAAATACTTAGGAGTATGATAGTATGATAAGACTACATTTAGCTTTGTAAAAAACTACCAAACTGTCTTCAAAGTGGCTGTACCATTTTCAATTCCAACCATCAATGAATGAGAGTTCTTGTTGTTCCACATCCTTGCCAGAATTTAGTATTGTCAGTTAAATTTTTTTTTTAGTAATTTTAGTAGGTATGTGGTGGTGTCTGTCGTTTTAATATGTTAATTTGTTTTAACTTGAAATTCCCTGATGTCAAATGACATTGAACATCTTGTTATATGTTTGTTTGCCATCTGTGTATCTTCTTTGGTGAGGCATCTCTTCAGATCTTCTGCCTATCTCTTAATTGGATTGTTTTCTAATTATTGAGTTATAAGTATTATTTATATATTTTAAATATTATTAGATATATGTTTCACAAATATTTTCTCCCAATATGCCTTATCTTTTTATTCTCTTAATGGTATCTTTCATAGAGCAGAAGTTTTTGATTTTGATGAAGTCACACTTATTAAATTTTTCTTTCATGGATCATACCTTTATTATTATATTTAAGAACTCATCACCAAATCCAGAGTTACATAGATTTTCTCCTATATTGTCTTCTAGAAGTTTTACAGTATTGTGTTTTATTCTTAGGTCTGTGATCCATTTTGGGTTAATTTTTATGATAGGTGTAAGGTCTGTGTCTAATTCTTTTTTTTTTTTTGCATATTGATCTGATTGTTTCAGCACATTTTTTTTTTTTAAAAAAACCTATTCTTTCTCCATTAAATTGCCCTTACTCCTTTGTCAAAAGTCAGTTGACTATATTTGCATGGATCTATTTCTGTACTCTCTATTCTGTTATATTGATCTGTATGTCTATTCTTTTGTCAATACTATGCTGTCTTTATTACTGTAGCTTTATAGTAAAAATTGAAGTCTGGTGGTATCAGTCCTCCAACTTAATTCTTCTTCTGTGTTATGTTGGCTATTCTGAGTCTCTTGCCTTTCCATATAAACCTTAGAATCAGCTTGTTGATACCCACAAAATAGTTTGCTTATATGTGTTTGGGATTACAATGAATGGGATTACATTATTTCCTTTGGGATTTTCTACATAGACAATCATGTCATCTGCAAACAGAAAATTTATTTCTTCCTTCCCAATATGTATACCTTTTATTTATTTTCTTGTCTCATTGCATTAGATAGTGGTTACGGTAAGATGTTAAATAGAAGTGATGAGAGGGGACATTCTTGCCTCATTCCCAGTCTTAGGGAGAGCATCTGGTTTCCCATCATTAAGTCTGAGGTTAGCTAGGATGTTATAGATATTTTTTATTCCTCATTTGCCAACAAGTTGTTTTGTCATTGTTGTTGTTATTATTTTTGTTGTCTTGTGAATGGGTGTTGGATTTATAAAGTTCTCTTTCTGTGTCAATTGATATGATCATGTGATTTTTCTTCTTTAGCCTGTTGATATGGCAGATTACATAAATTAATTTTTGAGTGTTGAACCAGCCTTGTATAATGGGAATAAATTCCACTTGGTTGTGGCATATAATTCTTTTTATACATTGTTGGAAGTAATTAGCCAATATTTTGTTAAGAGTTTTACATCTATGTTCATAATAGATATTGGTCTGTAGTTTTCCTTTCTTGTAATATATTTATTTGGTATCTTTTTTTCTCTATTCTTTACTGCCTTCTTTACAGTAAGTGAATATTTTCTAATGTAGTATTTTAAATTTCTTTAATGATATTTTCACTGTTTTTAAATGTTTATTTTTAGTGGTTACTCTAAGGTTTACCATATACATTTTTTAAAATCGTGATAGAATATATATAACATAAATCTTGCCATTTTAACCATTTTCAGTGTACAATCTAATGGCATTATCACATTCACACTGTTCTTCAACCATCACGGCTATTTCCAAATTTTTTTCACCACTCCAAATAGAAACTCTGTACCCATTAAGCAATATGTCCTTCCCCAGTGCCTGCTAATCACCCAGTCTACTTTCTGTCTCTCTGAATTTGCCTTTTCAAGACATTTCTGAGAAGTGAAATCATACAATATTTGTCCTTTTGTTCCTGTCTTATTTCACTTAGCATAATGTTTTCAAGATTCATCCGTATTGTAGCATGTGTCAGAACTTTACAAGACTGGATAATATTCCATTGTATGTCCATTACCATGTACATCTTAACTTATTAGAATCTATTTTTTATTTATATTAACTTAATTTTAAAGATAGAGAATGTTACTTATATATAGTTTTATTCCCTTTTCTTTTTTTGGTGGTAGTATTTTTATACATCTTATTTATATATGTTTGTAAACTCAGTAACACATTGTTGTAGTTATTACTTATATAATTTTATGTCTTTTAAAGAAACTTAGAGGAGATGCAAGTACACATACATACACCAAATGTATAAATTGTTATAGTAACCTTATTATTTACTATTTCTGGTTCTTTTCATTTATTCCTGTGGATTTGAGTTACCATCTGGTGATATTTCTTTAGCCTAGTACATCTTTGTTCACACCCACCTCCTTTGTTTTAATATTGGCATATATAACATTTCTATACGTTGCAATCCTAACAATACAACTATATAATATTCTTTCATCCAGTTGCTCTTTAAATTAGGTAAGAGAAGAAAGGAGCAGAAATGTACATTTACTTGGTGTTTTATAATTGCATAATTACCTTTATCATTGCATTGCTCTGTGTGTAAATTTGAATTATTGTGTGGGATCACTTACTTTCAGCCTGAAGAACTTCCTTTAGCATTTCTTTTAAGGAAGGTCTGCTAGCAGCAGCCCTGTACATGTGCATGATCTTTTAGATTCCCAGGAACATGTCAGAGCTTTTCATGGACATCTCATTTCCCCAGCTTTTCCTAAGATGCCTTTTGTTTAGCCTATTGTTTGCCCAACTATTATCCATTATCTCAGGTAACATGATGTTAGATAATTGCTTCCGATTATTTTCAACAAACATCCTCAAGAAAAATGCGGTTTCCACTTTTGGAGCTCTGAGCCAGGGAACCACTGAACAGGTCAAATAGTGAATATTCTCTGGGAATGATGCTTTGAAGGAACTGTAACCCTGCCGTGCTCCTCCAGTGACTGCCAGACCTCTGGTTTTCCACAATGTGGCTGTCAGTTTTCAAGGCTACCACTGAACTAGGGAGAGGAAATAGGGTAAGTTTAAAAGTCCCTCATAGTTTGCTGTTCTTACCAAGACATATCCATGTTTCTTGAATAAATACTCCCAGATTGCTGCAAGGCTTTGGTTAATTTCTAGAGTCCTGAAAAAGTTGATTCTGACCATTTTTTGTCAATATTCTTATTGCTTTTACAGAAGTTAGAATTTTTTGAAGGTTCCTTCTCTGCAGTTTTGCTGAAGTCACCCCAGCATAGAGTTTCGATCAAGAATGGATTTTAATTTATAAAACGTTTCTTCCAGTAGCTATTGTGATGGTTATATGGCTTTTCTTTAGTGTATTAATATGGTAAATTAGATTGATTAATTTTTAAAGTTAAGCAGATTTTGCATTCCAAGAATAAACTTCACTTGATCATGATGTATTAATTTTATATACTGTTGGATTGAATGTGCTAAAATTTTGTTTAAAACATTTGCATCTATGCTCATAAAGAATTAGCCTATAGTTTTCCTGTACTGTTTCAGTCTGGGTTTGGTATCGGGGTAATGATGGTCACATAGACTGCAGTGGAGGGTGGTCTCTTCTTATGTTTTCTGGAATGGATTTGTGTAGAATTGGTAATATTTTTTCCTTAAATGTTTGTGCCTGGAGTTTTCTTTGTGGGAAAAAAAATTTAACTGTAAATTTGGGTTATTTAGTTTTTCTTGAGTGAGCATTAGTAGTTTGTATCTTTCAAGGAATTTGTCAGTTTCATCTAAGTTGTCAAATTTATTAGCATAGAGGTGTTTATGATAATCTCATCCTTTTTCTTACAGCTTCATGGAGGTATAATTTGCATACCATAAAATTCACCCTTTTTAAGTGTGAATTAAATAATCTTTAGTAAATTTATAGAGTTGTGCAGCCATCAGCACAATCCCATTTTAGATCACCCCCCAAATTGCCATTATCCTCAAAATTCTCTTGAGCCCATTTGTAGATAATTCTTACTCCCACCTCCAGGCTTATTGTCAGGAGTGATGTGCCCTCTCCCCGATATTTGTAATTCTTTTTATTCTCCTTGTTTCATTTGATCAGTCTGGCTAGTTTTATCAATTTTATTGATCTTCTTAAAGAACCGTCTTTGGGTTATGTTGATATTTTTCTATTGCTTTTCTGTTTCCGATTTCATTGATTTCTGTTTCTGTCTTTATTTTCTATCTTAAGCTTATTTTGAGTTTAATTGGACATTTTGTTCTAGTTTCTAGATATTTGATTTTAGACCTTTCTATTTTTTTAATATAAGCATTTAATAATAAATTTTCCTGTAAGTCTTATTTTATCTGTTCCTGGCAAATTGGGTGAGATTTATGATACCTGTAATCTCTTTTTCCTTCTTAGCTTGAAACTCTGTCTTCTAAAGTAATTAATAGTAAAACTCAGAAAGAATAAGGGCTTAGTGACTGTGTATGTTCAGAAGTAGCAGGACAGTTTGCCGGGTAGCTACCTCTTACTTGGCAGTGTCAGGTTAGAGAGGAACCTGGTATGGAAAAAAAAACAGGTGAAGACAGTTTATAGAGATGACAAATACAAGCTAAGCACCAGAAACCCTGGTTTCAATAAGGGACAATATGTGAGGAGCTAGCAGGGCTGTGATAAGTAGACTGAGGGGGTTTTCATGGGGTTACCTGTCAGAGGTCCAGATAGGCCCTTTGTAGGGTTGGCCTCATTCATGAAGCCTCTAAAGGTTGTGGTGACAACCACTGTTTTCCCTCTCTATTACAGTGAGGCCACTAAGGGGAGAATGGAGAGATGGCATCCAAAGGGAGGATAGAAATGAAAGAAGAGGGGGGTGCAGAAGGGAGAGATTATATGGAAGAATAGAAACAGAGAGAAAGGGAAGAAACTTCTATAGAAATAATGCTAAAAAGGAGGCAGAGTTTAAAGAAGAACTGAGACATTTTTAAATGATCATTTTGAAAGTAACTTAGAATAAGAATGAACAAGTGTACTTTGCACTGAACTATTAAAAGGTCAATGTGAATTGTTAGGTATTTAACGATGTTTATTGGCATCGTTAGAAATTGACTTCAGTTGCCCAAACATATGGTGAGAACCTAAAAAGGGATGCTGTAAATAAAAACAGTATTTTGGGCTGTGAGGCAGAAAGTACTTTAAGTGGTCCAGGGAGGTAGGGGGCTCAACAATCTCAGCTTTCCCAGGATTGTCCTGATTTTTAAGGGACTTTCAGGGACTTCTGAAAGTCCCTGATTCCAGAAAGCCCCTCTGTTCCAGGCAAACCAGTATGGTTATTTACCCTAGAGATAGAGAAACGAAGGGCTAAAGGATGAAGTAAAGGTACTGTAAATTAGAATTAGAACTAGAGCCTTCTAGAATAGGCTCCTAAAAGAATGGGATAGGAGAGAGTATTTAACAGGGAAACAAGGGCTAAAGAGATGAGAAAGAGGGAGGAAACTGAGAACTCAGGAAATACCGGGAAGGGGTATATAGACATGCCCTTACGCTGGACAGAGAAAATGGTAGAAAATGAGGTATCCTAGAGCAAAGGCTGGTGGGGCAGGAGCCAAGCTGGTGAGCAAGAATTAAAAGTGGTAGCTGAGCCTGAGTTGGAAGATGCAAATGTACATGGTGTTCCTCCTGGAGAAGGTGTCAGGTAGGGGGAAATTCCCAGCAAGGGGCTGTTCACTAACTCAAGGCTGTGCCTAACCTGTGAAATAGCATAACCGTTGCTGTGGATATACTCCAGCTGTGTTGGGCTTCTGCTCCCACTGTACTGTTACTCTGTTACAGAGTTTTTCTGTGGACTAGAACCATATGTGTGGGTGCAAGCCAGGAGGAAGGGCATTGAGTAGTCCAAATGATTTCTGTGGGAGAGGCCAAGGAGTCAGGAGGAAAGGCTGGGATCTGAAGATGAACTCTTGACTAAAAAGCCCTCAACCCTCTACATCCTTGGACCTGTGGATCCAGAGGGTAATTGAGGACAGTTTCATCACATGAGCTTTTCTCTCCTCTCCTCTCCTCTACTTTGAATGACTGTGACCACCGAAGTCTCTTTCCTTTCAAGGAACTCTCCTGAGTGCCTGCATTTTGCAGAATGTTTGAGTGGCATAAGTACTTTATTCTTCTAAATATACTCCATTGTGGTGTGTTGAGGATGGAGTATTCTCTAAAGTTACATTTGAGGCTTAGAAGGTGAGCACATGTGCTTGGTTATGGGTGAGGCTGGCAAAAGGCATTGTACATGGTCAACAGAGTGCCTGACACCGCTCAGCACTGGCACTTTCCTGTGAAGTGGTTATTTTCTCCACTGATGGATTTGCAACAGCCAGGATATGATTAATGTGATTTACAGAAACAGCCTTTGGTCACAGTTTTCTTAACCAAATGTTGCAGGGGCTACTCTGTAGGGCCTGCTATTTTATGTGTGACTCTCTGAGGGGAAGTCCAAAGGTACATGTGGCTAAAATTTTAGGAAGGCAGAAGAAAACTGGGTTTCTTGGGAGTGATTATTGGTAGGTTTGATGAATATTCTTAAGGTTGGAAGAGATGTTAATTGTAAAAACAACATACTTTCCTGCCCCTGAATGCAACTGGAGCTGTGCTCTGCTGTTACATGTTGCTTATGATGATTTTCACGTTGCTCATGATGATCTTGACAGCTTAAGTATAGAATTTTATTAGTCAATAAGGAAAATATCAGGTAATTACTATTTGTTTTTATATAGGTCATTTGGGTATAAATTTAAACCCATTGTAATTCAAGCAGATTTCAGTTATTTCTTATTACTTGAACTTTTTATAGCTTATCAATTAAATAACTCACTTGAATGATGTAGATAAATAAATGAGCCCCCAATTTATTTATTCCTCTTTCCTTTCCTTCCTTCCTTCCTTCCTTCCTTCCTTCCTTCCTTCCCTTTTCTTTTCCTTTTCTTTTCTTTTCTTTCTTTCTTTCTTTTTCTTTTTCTTTCTTTCTTTCTTTCTTTCTTTCT